>CM042434.1:17338514-17853514 GCA_023631565.1 Gymnocephalus cernua
AGTCTAACAGGAAGTTGAACCTCTCTGGCATCTAACTGACCTCCATATAAGTAACGTCATTCTTTAAGCCAACATACTGTACATTTATTTGTCTATTAATGACTTTTTGGCAAACAAAAGAAATGTGTATTTCCTCATTCATAACCTATATAACATATAAAACTTGAACAATGTTATTGTTTGGTGTAATAACAAAGCTGTATGGTCCCTGTTGTATTTTTCTTTCACCATCAAATGTGCAATCCTAGTTTTGAGGAAGAGGGGAAGATATACCACTACCAATACCACTTATTTTCTACATATTGGGTCAAGGTCAGAAAAAAAGAAAACTGAAATAAAAATAAATAAAAAAAAGTTCATTGCAATCTTAAATATTATTGTCGCACAACCCCAAACCATGAGGAAGTAATGTACTGTAAATGTCAAAACACAAGAGTTGACTTCTCATCAATAAATGAACAATGGATATTAATGCCCCTCTCCCCCCCATAAAAAAGAAAAATCTGAAGAATTTCCAAAATAGATTTTAAGCATCATCTCTAGATACTCTGTTGTCTTTCTGAACACATCGGAAGAACAATTTTAAAGTGTGTCATGAAGACTAACAAGAGGTTGTTGTATCCCAGTCAGTTTTAAAACAGAAGGAAATGTGTTAAGTGAGAAAAAGACTCTAAAGCTCCCACTGCTGTCTAAAGGAACTCACTGCACTATTAACTTTATATGTATATTCAGTATTATAAGAAGGAGCATTATTTTACAAGCCATGTTCAGACACTACAAAGGCTGGTTTGAAAATATACAATTTAATATGAGAATAATATATGCAAGGACATTTATTTATATTTGAGGAAAAAAGAAGAACAGATGTTATAGGTGACACAATTGAATTTTGACATGATTAGACTTTTTTCAAAAGATCCTATAGCTGCTAGGTAGTCACTGAAATCATTAAGTTAATAACCCAAAACATGAGGCATAGGATTATTTTATGAATCCATCAATAAATTAGAATAATGTCAGTGAGCAGCCTTAAAAAAAATGTTCTTAAAACTGACATGACATTTTTTGTTCCATTTCCAAATGACCGCTGGCAGAGATTGCTGGCTCTCGTATTAATTCTCAGGTTTTGAAGGAAAAATATATCTATCAAAAGTAGAAATAATGAAGTTGAAGAGCTGATGCCCCGAGGATCAGTCACAAAGAATTATATCTTTCTATAACACAGGACACAGGCAAAAGATAAGTACCTGTCAGTTGGCATACTTTTGCTACATGTGCCTATCAATAAAAGAGATTATTTTCCCCAGTTATTACAACAAAGATCTGCGGGGCTCGAAGATTGCACCTTTAATGAGAAGGAATGATTTCCTCCTGCACACTCACAACCACACTTGAAGTGAGTGAGCTGTAATGCCATCAATTTTCCCTCTCTCTCAATTTTTTTTTCAACAACTTATTAAAATGAAATATTGCCAACATTTATTCACAGGGATTATTTATTACATTTTAACAGGATTATGGTGTGCAAAGCTTGATTTGGGATTCACACCCTGTATTGTGATATCGTGGTTTAGCAGTCAAATTCTGCAGACTTGTTGTAATTAACGGTGGCAAAATAGATCATTGCCAAATGATATGTCGCTCCATAGCTAATCTTTGTGTACTGAAATGTTGGAATACTGATGAATGCGTTCAGTGGATGGAAACTTGGATTTTGTCTCTATCAGTGGAGGACGGATTGGCATTCTGTGTTGAAGAGACTCCAGTCCAAATTGCAGAAGGTGATTTCCTTGTAGTTGTTAAATGTTATTGTTGACATTGATCTCATGTGTGTCGCTGCTTTTCTTTACACACACAGTTTTGCAGCCATGGTGTAATGCACTGGAACAACCATACAGATGCCTCAGTAATGACGATATAAAGAATGCAAGTGTATGTACCTCGATGACAGCAAAGCAATAACTGGTACGGACACCTTATCATATTCAGCAGAAAATCCAACACTTGCGTGTTTAATCTCAAAACATGGCTGCTTCATGAAACGTGCCATTAGTTATACTGATGAAGGAGCATGACTTCACACCTTAATTGGGAAGTAATGTGAAGGTCCTCAGAACAAATCTATTATGAATGGTCCAACCAGACATCACATGCAGGGGTCCTTCAGACACCCCACACTCTTTAGCCACATAATAACGCTGTTCCTGGCCATATTGTGTTTTGGACATTTTCCATGTTCTTTGTTACCACAGAAAGGGTTACATTGAAGGTAATGGCTTTTGGACATTGTATTACTTTCGTTGTTCGCCTGTGTATGGCAAGAAAATGGGTCTATAAAAGGATGTGAACAGGGAAAGCAATCAAAGTCTGGCCTTCACTCTCACTGTGCTGCTAGCAAAATATTACAAGGCTAGGAGCTGCTGAAGTACTTGCAGACAGAGAGACATCTCTGCCTCTTCTCGTTCTCGCCACTGAGAGGTCCTCCTCTCTCAACATTTTTCTTTATTATTCCATTTCTAAGATATATGGTTTTATTCAGCCGCTTCTCCGCAAAGTAAAATGCTGCCCAAATTACTATTAGCAATTAAAACTACCATATACATAATAACAGCAGAAGCATATTACATTGAAATGTTGCTACATGCACAGATGCATGGAAAATTCTGGAACTTTCAGCGTTTTAATTCAAGCACACTGAAGTTGTTTGTATGAAAAATAAAATGGGTCAGGTGGAACAGTGCCCTTTGACAGTCCTTTTTAAAACGGAAAGAAACCTGGGAATAGCAGCATCTCAAAGCGAGGGCACCCACACACACTCTTACAGGAGACACAAATGCATTTGAATGTCTAAAAGCAGACCTCTGCACTTTGATATTAGTGCAGACAGGTGTAAACATATACACAGCTTACACAGAGCAATAATAAGAGATTTATGTATGTAGGGCGCAAAGAAAATGCCGAGCTATTGCCTGCTGCTGTCAGGTTCATTTTCCTGTTGCGTCATTCACCATGCCAGCGCACAGTGAAGCCAAATATGGCAGAATCCTCTATTTTTTTATACTGCGTGCATCATGATCTCTTGTCAGGCAAACAGATGTCTGAGCGCCATGGATTGTTGGATGTTTGTATGTGTACGTAAGAAATGAGTAAACAAGTTGAAATATTTCCCCCTTAATTTGATGCACAATGCATCTTGACAGCTAATTCAATGCATGCAGATGTCTAAGATCTAGTGTCAAATGGCAGGTCCTTTCTGCTCAGATAAATAAGTTAGTTTAGTGGCAGGCGGCTAATAACTCCATATCGCCACTCAATGCGGCGAATCAGGTGTTTCTATTTGTCCTGTAATATTATCACCTCATGCTGACCCTATCTAACCTTTTACCTGTACAGTCAATACACTCAGAGGTGATAAAAGACCATGAGTGAATGGAGTGTGTGTAATGTTGCAGCCAGCAGCGATTACAGAGGTAACATGAATACTTGGAAGCGATACTGAGACAGGGCTTTATGTGCCTCCTAAATTGCTGGACAGCTCCAGGGCTGACATTTAAAACATAACATCACCAAACAAAAACACATTAAAAGAGAAAAGCTGACCAGGGGGCTTTAAGCAAAACCTGAAATTCAAGTTTTTGGCGAAAGCAACTGACCCAAATTTCCTGCCCCTTCTTCTCCTTAACATGCTTCTGCAAGCCTGGGCCCTGGGGTGACGTATCCCTTACACAGGGATTGCCAGTGCATTTACATAGCATGGTTAATGAGAGATCAACACCAGGAAAGCGCCTTGAATATAAAGCTTTCTTGTAAAAATAATGAGCGAGCGATTGATCCATACTCAAACAAGCCGGTTTGCTGAGTTAATACCAAAGGCAGATTATAGCCAGTGCCAAAAGTGCCCTGGCGTGCGACGCTTTTTGCTTAGAGGGTCCCCAAACTTGTCATCACATTAGCACATGGTCAAGGAGTACATCCTACCACTCTCATAATCTGCTTTCCTGCACAATTAGTCTTCTATAATAAGGCAGCTGCCTGACAGCCAGCAGGGAGAAAAGAGGAAAATCACTGAGTTTCACGTAGGATGGATGGATCGTTTATTGCCACTGAAATATAGACTCTGAGGAGATTCTCTCTCCAACTCATCACCTACTGGTCCTCACATTAGGTCTGAACGTTGTGACAACATGGAGGCTTGCTCTTCTTTATTGTGCCAAGCATCTATTGCACTTTGATGAAGCCAGACAAAGGAGGGTAAGGGTGGGGGGTGTAAGAAAGGAGAGAGAGAGAGAGAGAGAGAGAGAGAGAGAGAGCACCCATGGCCAGGGTGGATGTGTTTTTTAGCTCAGAAAATCTGAGAGAATCAGATGTTGGAGCGGGTAGAATGGCAGGGGATGGCAAGTTTTCTGAATAAAATAATAGATAATTTCATTCCGACAAAGGCGAGGAAACTATGGGCAAGAGAACAAAATAGCAGGAAGGGATGGAGAAGGGAAGGGGTTTGAAAAGAATAAGAAGAATTCAGTGCTGCTTCTTGCAAGGGAAAAGAAAAAAAAAACATTGATGACACCCGGTTCCATTCTTCCGCTCTCCCCTTTCTCTGCTCCTCGCCTCGCAGCACGGCGGGCTAAGCTGGGAGCTGTAATGTCATTAAATTGCAAATGCTTTTTTTTCATTTCCGACACACACTGTTTACTTATCTGGCAAAAACATATGTTGGAAGGAATCCGTTAAATTCTGCCCATTGCCTTGGGTGAAAGTGCAATAGAAACGGGCCCACTGAGCTCCTTCTGTCGTCTCCTTTTAGCACTTTGCCTTATCTACAAGGCTGCTTAGCAGCAAACTGGCGAGTTCAATGAAAAATGAAGATACAGTGCAAGATTAGGGAAGAACAGTGAGGGGAAAAATGCTTGGAGAGAGGGTCATCCCATTGCAAATGATTTCACTCCTCTCCATCTGCATAAATGACTATTTTTAAGGCATCTCCAGCGTCTGTATATTTTTCTCACTCTGCCACACATTTAATTTCACGCCCCGTGTTCTGAATATGCTTAAATGCATATCTCTGATGCACCTTTAAGCCAGAGGAAAGAGGATGGGGGGGGAGAGAGAGAGAGTGGGGAGGGTACGAAAGCAAAATTAAAGATAAAATGGTGTGATTTGCACTACAAGTCTATTACTTTATGGCATTTACATATAGTTTACCTCTGCAATTCCAAGATTTTTTTCTACCACCTTCCTATCAGTATTTGGGCTTGTATAAATATGTATAAATCTTTGTTGAGAAAAAATAGAATTCCTAGCACTGCACTGGAAAGTTTGAAGGGTGCACTTTCTTGCTTCAACTTCTTCTCTTGCTCCCATGAGACTGTCAGCATATCTGCTGGGGGTGGTCTCTCCCTGCTTGCCCCAACAAAGACACAAGCTTCAAGCACTTCGTGCCCCACGATCCCCAGATACTCCTCCCCTCAGTGGAACGAGTGGGGAGAGGGATCCCGGGTCAAGGCTTGGCCGTGGCTTCAGAGGAAGGGCCTGGCAAAGCCTCATGCAAGCGAGGAGCAGCATCCTTGTCAAAAAAGTGGGTGGACAGCTCTGTGAGAGCAAAACATAGACTCCAAGTATGTCTTCAAGATTGTCAGAGACAGTATTTACACAGGACCCCAGACTGCCACACAGGGCTCTCACAGTGACATGATGAATACTGACTACATGTGTGGTGCTACTGCTATCAGGTGGATGTGTTGTTCTACAGAGGAAGTTTGAGCTGCGAGTGGAAAGCCCGCCCCTAACAGCAGAGGAGAGGAAGGCTGTGAATTGGCCTGGGAATGAAAAGGATATAGAGAGAGAGAGAGGCTATTCAGAGCACGATTCCTTTCCTTCATTGTCTGCCCGCTTAGATTTAAATACGCTCACTCAAAGCAGACGAGAAAAATGCTTCAGACCCTCGCATTGTTGGCTTTCTCTCTCTTCTTTTCTATTTGCAATTAAATGCATTTCAAATGGAACAACTGTACAGAAAGCATTTGTGATAAGAAGGAATTCCATTGCCTTTAACCTCCTTTGTAATGGCTTTGCAATTTTTGAGCACTCTTATTATGAGAATTGCACAATCAAAACATATCTTTGAATAGAAAATGCCATACAACTTAAGTGTTGCTTCATTGAAAATTAAATTGCATTTAAAAATCATTTTTAGTCCTCTGTGTTCCTCATTTCTTAAGCCAATCTTAGTGTTTCTGTTTTGTTGCTTTGTGTGTAACATTGTGCCTTGACAGGACCCTTGTGTCCTGAGCAGTATCATACACACTGGTCCTTAGCATGGGATGAGATCAGTCAATTAGAATTAATGTCATCTGGTCATTTACAGCTAAACACCCTCCATATGCATTGTGTTTGCTTTGTGTGCAAAGCATCAACTGCAAAACCAATCTCATCCTCCAGACATGAATTTTTGAAGGATTTGAACGCTGTAAATAACTCCAAACCCTCTCTTACGAGGTTTACCCCCGGAGCACTTTGTAACTTATCAGGGCTGCCTTGTGCCTCCTCTAATGCTTGCATTATGCTCAAATGTAAATCGGTAAGCTGCCAGAGAAGTGGGCGGGAATCACTGAAGAAAGAATCACTGAAGGGTCTAGCCAATATTCTGATTGGGGCATAGCAAAATAAACAGTATAATTTTGTTTTTTAGAGGCCAGATGTTTAGTTTTTGTTGTTGTTTATGAACAAGAATACATCACACTACTCTGTTATATTCAAAAACAATAGTTATTTAGTGATACACACTTCCAAAGATTTTAACTTAAGTAATAAAAAGTGAGACTCCTGGCTTTGAAATGTTATATTTGAAAAAGTTTTCGAGGGTTGTAGGTTTTCATTTTCAAAATGGCAAGTAATAAAGGAAACATAATATATTCTGAATGAATGATGCCCAGAGGTCTGTTTTGTATTTCTAATTTCCATCTCTAATGGTACAAGAGACTGATTAGTAATTAGGAGAGTCTCATTTAAATGCATGTAATGAGCATTATAGGTTTCCCATATACTGTGCACTTCATACTGATAAAATGGATACCATCTTCGTCAATTTGAACGCATGTTGACCTTTAATGGCAATTAATATACAACACAGTTCTTCATGCTGTTCGTCCTTGAATTGGCTTTATACTGTAATGAGTATATCATTGAAATCTCCCAAATAATTGACCTCAAGCATGTTTCGCAGCATAACTATTAATCTTATTTTCCAGTGGATAATTTGATCAGTTTGCAAGAGAAGTGGGTTATACAAGCACAAACTAGTGCAGACGGATACGTGGCCCCTAGATATTAATTCGGAGATGGATTGGAGTCTTAAAGAGGATTAAAACTCTATGCAGGCTACTCATATTATACGACTGCATACCACCCAGCCCACTGTATATACTGTCAGTCACTGCTTGGCATGGTTGAGATTTGAAATGGTGACAGTTAAAGTACAAAGATGTCCAATCCTAGACTATTTCATGGCATATTTCTTGGAGCATCCTGGAGGAAATGCACACTGTTAGGGCCAGTCATTCCAGTGAACCAGGGCCACCAGACACAGCAACACTGCCCCCCTGCTATTGTCTACAGACACTGCATCGCTCTGTCTGCACAGCATCGCTCCTTCTTTCACACTACAATATGCTGACATAGTGAATGTAAAGGAGGCATATTATCAAAAGGTACTTTTAATATTTGCATAGCACTTTTTTAAAAATACCTTTTTTGACATTTGACACAAAAAGGACAAAAGCCACAACTAGAAAATGTCCACATAATATCAGAAAAATATATAAAGAAACCATAACTGAAAACACCACAAAAGAAATAGGAGACTTTTGCAGGAGATTAACACAGTGTTGTTTTGCAATGTAAAAAGAGGAAGTGTGCTATAAATTAGAGATTAATCAGACAGTGGGTTTACTGTGTTCTGATAGGATAGAATCGTTTTCAGTTGTGGAGAGGAAGTGGAGTTTGTAAAAATGTTGCATGCCAGGATGTTTTAAATGCAAAGAGTGTTATCTAAATGTTGGAATAATTACAAACAGTGGTTGGTATTTAGTTAAATAGTTAGATATCTACAGTAAAGGTATTGTGAGGCATTATGTAATTTACAGATGATCATGAGACCTGTGCTTTGTTTTTTAAACGTATTATAAACTACAGTCAGATATTGTTTTATCTTTTGTTTGTTTAAAGTCATTCATTTATTTAATTTAGTAATTGTGTTTTGTATATGTGAGGTTCCATGCTAAAAATGACTAAACCACAACAGCATTTACATGACCTATCCATTCTTCTTCATTTTTTTAAAAGTTTAGTTTTTGTGCATTTTCTCAAGAGTATAAGTGCATTACATTTGGTATGTGCTCATTTTAGAAAAAAACTAATATGAATATGGAAAAGAAACCCAAAAGCCCAGCAGGTGTTGTCGAGTGGCTCCTCAATTACACATCATTAATGAAATAATACCAAAAAAAAAAACAAGCAAAAACATGTGAATGGCTTGGTTTTAACCAGTTTCTTGGACACTGAGCTCTGTTCTCTGTAAATGTAACTGAAGTGGCCTCAATTAAAATTTGAAAAGGCCTTCTTTTATTTAGCTACAACATGTTCTTATAAAACGTATGCAGAGTGGGTTAGGTGTTAAGAGCAATATTCACAAAGCTGTCAAGAAAATGGACACATTTCTTCATCCACATGGTAACAAGTAGATCATTTCACAAATGAATAATCACCTCCGTCTGTGATTCTCTTTGAAAGACTATTAACAGAATGGTTTCATTTGTTCTGCATCAAAGATGCATTATGGACCATTACGTTGGAAACTCCATATGAAAAGACAGTGAATAGATGCAATGAGTTTTATAACTACTAAGTGATATGCAAATCAAAATCTGTTCTTGTCACTATTCCTTTGTTTTAGTTAAAAATGTATCTTTCCATCATGTCACCTCAAAACATGCTTAGGTAATCAGAGACATATATTGACCCTCATTCTTATATTATCCTCAATTGATCAGCAGAAGATTCCAGATGAAATATTTTAGATTATATTAGATTATAACAAATATTTGTCACTCACACAACCATGCCATTATTTGTGATGGCGTGTTTCTTCATGGCTCTCTGGCACCATCATGTGTTTCAGGAGGAATAATGGATTCTGTTTATTTACATATTTTTTTCAGAAGTCAGTTTTTGGTAGAAGAAATTCCCAATAGCCAGTTAAAATAGTGGAAACTAAATGTCTGAAAGAATAATTATTTTGTTTGGATAATTTAACAGTACATGGATATGTATGCATCTGCTTGTTGAGCATCACACACTGCAATTGATTAGGGTCAATCCAATGACAGTGTCATTGGAATTCCGGCTATTTTGAATAAACAACTAAATTGCAAACATTTGGTACATAATATTAAAAGGTTTAAACAATTGAATAATGAAGAAACAAAAAGAGAACCAATTAAACATTGTTTTCAAGATGACAACAATGTTGTTTAAATGTTACTAACTAGTGTTCACTGTTTGTTATACGTTTTACAGTTAATAAAATATGTTTATTTACAATTCTGTTTCTGGTCAAAACTTTAGTATTTTTAAACATGGACAATAATGACAAATACCAAATCCAAATACCTTTCAATACCAAATCTTTGTTAACCATAACTTGCTGATAATATAAGGAACACATCTTAAATATTAAATCCTACGACTTTTGGCCTTCAAAAACTCCAACTGAGCAGTTATGTATATGTTGATATGCACCAGTGTGAGTTTGTATATGTAAAGGTTCTCATTCACGCACATTTACATGTATTTTTTCATTTCCCTAAATTAGTGTAGAATCTTGTCTTTATTTCGATTTATAGATTATGCTTTTTCATGCAAAATACTTTCCAATTAAGTCATTGGTAAATTTAGAGTCATTCCATCTGACTTCTTCCAGAAATGATGCTCACTAACCCTGTTGAGTACAATGAACCTCACACTGCATGTTGTGTAAAACACTCACATGACTTTTCTAATGAGGCCACGTTTATGTCTGTTCCATGTACAGATTTTCATGTTTATGTGATACTTTAACACTCCTGTTGTCCTCGGGTCAAATTTGACCCATTTTCAAAACGTTTCTATATCAGAAATGGGCTCCTCTCAACCAAATTGTCAAAAAATAACATGGATGCGTACAATGCTCTTCACATATAAAATAAATGATCAGTTCATTACTTTCATTGAATTTGGGTGTTTTATTCAATTTCATAGCATTTGAAGAAGAAAATTGATACAAGAACGGTAAAAAAGTGACAAAAAAATCTGAAAAAAACAAAAATGTCAAAAAGCGCAGAAAAAAATCAACAAAGACATCATAAAAAATGATAAAAAACATCGGGAAAAGTGACAAAAACTTTGGAAAAAGTAACTGAAAGTTGAAAAAAAAGCAAAAAGTGTCTTACGGTTTTAACTTTCAATTTTGACCCAGAAAAACAAAAAGTAGCATTGTCGACGGGAAGACAACAAAAGGGTTAAAGGTATTTTGGACTTGGACTGATTTTAAATCTGTCACTTTTTCACTCTTTCTTTGTGATTTTATTTATATTGGTAAATTTAGATTCAGACCCCAGGATTTCTATTATAATAATGCTCAACTCTTTTTCCCCCAATGTATTTAGAGAAATATGGATGTAAGCAGACAAGCTGACTGAAAAAAATATGACAGGGGAGGGATAGCAATGGAATACATTTCCAAATGTTATTAATCTCTTAAACCTGTCTCAGTTATGATATGCTTATAGCTCATCAATGTATAGCTTTCATAACAATAGTAATAAGTAATCGACTTTGGAAAGCATTCCATGACTTTCTCTTCGGTGTGGTGGAATACAGACTCCCCTTTAACTACCCTTCAGCTATCAGCAGTCCCATGCCAGACCACTGGAATGCATCAGTCAAAGAGATGAAGCGTCAGGAGTTTCTCCCATTAGAAGGCTTCTTTAAAAGGTGAACAACAATAAACAAAGGCTTGAAAACAAATTCTAGCAGGATCATATGAGGGCAGTAAAGTGATTATCTCTGTTTGAGTCCAACCTCATGGGTTCTCAAGTTGTGTGGGGGGTGATGGATATGATCTTAATGGCTTAAGGTTTAAAAAAAAAGATAAAATCAGCTGAATTAGTTTATTCATTTTTTGCTTTTCAAATAATTTCTCTTCCGGACTGTGTCCAATTCAAGTCAAGACGCCGATACTGTGCAACTACTGCCTGGGCGCCTGTGCACCTCGATATTGGGGGTCTCGTTGCCCACTTGTGCATGACATCAGAGCATGGGATCAAGTTGGACACAAATCTAAACGGCATGAATTTGGGGGGGCGGTGATCGCCTATGTCAAGCCTTTTTTTTAACATACTGTAATAGCTAGAATGGATATTTATTTTATCTATAAAGTTATTCTTCCTATCCATAATGAACATTCTACAAACTAGATAGGCCTATCTGCAATATAGGCTATAATTCTTGGACTTTTCATTTTAGTTTGTAAGGAAGAACTCCAATTTCAGATATCTACAATCACATTGTTACTATTTATAATTTGTAGGCTTATTAAGATTGTATTAATTACATATTCACAATTGGCATTATAAAAGCAATTTCAGATATCTACAGATATTTCAGATTTTAACCTAAACTACGACCAAGTAGGCCTAGTTTCTGTGCCTAAAGCTAAACTAAACTGCAACTACTTCACACTATTAACACTATGTTTAGAATGGCAACCTATGTTCTGTGGTTTAGAGGACTGAAAACGCTCCTGTGGTTCATATTTCCTGCCAACGCTAGGATTGTTTATGAAATGCTCCTGTGGGTCGTATTAAAGGGAAATGGCCATTTTCGTCATATGGTTTAGAGCAGTGGTCTTCAATGTTTTTAGGCCAAGGACCCCTTAGCTGAAAGAGAGACAGAGTAGGGATCCCTTACTACATGTGCTGTATAAAATAAAGTTGCATTAACTGGGCTGCATGGATGAAAATGTATGGCTTAACTGAATGGCAACCATAGTGGCTACCTTACCTATTATGCTTATCTTCAATGTGTACATTAAATGTTTTTACTATTAAAACGTTTAAAAAGATTCCTTTTAATGTATCTTTTCAGACATTTTCATTTTTGAAAGAAGTAACTCTCAAAACATTATTTGGCAGCCCACTTCCACTAACTCAGAGGACCCCCTAGGGGTCAGGGACCCGCTGATGAATATCTATGGTTTAGAGGACTTGTTGGAAAAGACATACTCCCGTGAAATTCATTCATGTATTCTCAACATCATCCACTTGATTCTTTGAAGAACTCTGACGCAGATTAGTTTACTGACAATCACTAACAGAAGGATAATTATCTGCCTTCAGGGCGTTTTAATGATGATTTCAAAGAAACAGCAACAATTTAGTCTTTTAATACAAAGTGGCCTTCCAACATTATATAACCCTTTAGGCAGTTCGCTATAGCCTATTCATCCAGCTCTTACTCCAGCTCTGTCACCTGATGATCACAAGACCGACAGGCTTAATCCTCCTCAGCTCTACAAAAGCAAGAACAGAAATTAGAGGCATGCTTAATGTGCATGTAACCAACTGGAACACAACATGATTTGGCTTTAAATGTTGTTTCCACCGATCTTAAAACTATCACTGCATCTAATTTGAAGATACACAACTGGGGGCCATAGCAGACTGAGATTGCACACTCTTCTGGGGGAACTAATTGGCCGTATTACAGCTACAAGTTGAAGTACTAGCTGATTTGTCACCACTGAGTGGAGGAAACAAATAGGTGAGATATGATGAACGCTCTGGGTCTTGGTTTTCTTTGTTTGCTCCTCTGGCCTGAGCCTGCAGAGGCTCAGTTTCCTCGAGTGTGCTGCACAGTTGAGGGAATCGTGTCCAAGCGGTGCTGCCCCGCTCTGGGCTCAGATGCAGCCAATGTGTGCGGCTCTCTGTCGGGGAGAGGAAGCTGCTCGGCTGTTCGAGTCGACAACAAACTGTGGGGAGGACCGTACAGACTGAGAAATGTTGATGACAGAGAGAGGTGGCCGACCAAATTCTTCAATCAGACTTGCAGATGTACTGGTGAGTCATGTAGGCTACACTTTTATTAAAGTGACTGTATGTAACTTTTGAATGTTTCTGAAGCTCTGTCATTTTACATACAATGGTCTTAAATGACCTATAACAGCAAATGAGACTAACAGTGAAAAGAATATAGTTTTCAGTAAGGCCTCTGCCCGGGTTAATTAGGGTTAGATTTGTGGCAGGGAGACGGCGCTACAGTTACACATTCTGACGGGTCACCAAAGTGGCCGCTTGAATCAACACAAACTGAAAGTTACATATAGCCACTTTAAATAAAGTCAACTAGATAATGACTAATGCTGACCCTGGAACATCATCAACAACATTAAAATGTTTTGACACGTTTAGTTTGCTCTCTGTGTTGCAGGTAACTTTGCAGGGTTTGACTGTGGTCAGTGTAAATTTGGCTGGACCGGACCAAACTGTGACCAGAGGAAAGCCCCTGTGGTACGGAAGAACATCCACTCCCTGACCCCAGAAGAGCTCAAGGAGTTTCTCGATGTTCTGGACCTTTCTAAGACCACCACCCACCCAGACTATGTCATTGCCACCCAGCACTGGCTGGGACTCCTGGGACCAAATGGAACTGAGCCCCAGTTTGCCAACATCTCCATCTACGACTTCTTTGTCTGGCAACATTACTACTCTGTCCGTGACACTCTTCTGGGTAAATGAGCACATTTCGTGGCTGAAAACCTCTTAGTTCATGTGGTTTGTTTTCACGTAGTCTATTTAGTAGGAATACAAACATAAAAACACAATTATTAGGAATATAATAACATAGGGATATATTATAGAAACATCCCCATTAATTTAAATGAGCTCTGGTGATGTATGACAGATTAGGCTGCACAATATATCGTTTTTTTTTTATTGTCACCGAGATATCAACTGGCGCTATGAACACATCGCGAAAGACACTCATGTAACTGTCATTCTTTTTTGTGGTGCCTTTTATATTTCATTTACAGTTTAATTTGTACAGAAAAAGAATGTTGGAAATGATTTCCTTTCATTTGTTTAAAATTATGTTTAAAAGTTTAGCAGAATACTGAAAGCAACAGAAAGGAAGACCTGAGTACACTTTAGAATCTGTGTATTTATCGCACATAATATTGTTATTGCAATATTCAATATTATCGCATATCGTATATTCTCCTTATATTGTGCGGCTATGACAGATATTGATCATGTACATCTTCTTCCACCTAGTCATTTTTTTGCTCTATTTAAGTTTGTTCCAGACATTTCCAAATAATATGAATTAATATATGATGTAGCTAAACCTAATCCATATAGTTTTTTTAAAACATACAATTGAGATTTATTCAAATTTATAATTATAGTTTAACCAAAAAATTCAAACTTCTTAGTTGATCCTACTTGAAAATACAGGTCTGTGTTACTATGTTTCTCAACATTATTGAAGTTATTGAACTTTGAACAGCATCAGAAAACATATAGAACAAATTAAGAGGGACAGCAGGTATTGTTTAGATTTTGACTTAATGATATAATTTTTCGTGATATAAATCATGGATTAAATACTATTCTATATATATATAATGGTGGGTGATGTGCACGTTATTGCCTTGTGATCACACAGAGCTCATCAAACACTTTCACCACGTTTTCCCTGCAGGTCCCGGCCGGCCGTTCAAAGCCATTGATTTCTCACACAAAGGACCAGCATTCATCACCTGGCACAGGTATCACCTCCTCAGCTTGGAAAGAGAGTTACAGGTATGTGTAATCTTTTGAAAACATGTCATTAAACTAATCTTTTTTTTTGTGGCATGACTGGATTGGATCAGTAACAACACAAGGGTTGGTTTCTGATTAAACCAAACAGTTGGGAATATATAAATAGGCTTGTGTCACTGTTAACATTCACATTTCAATCAGGAGAGACGAGTGAATGGTTTAAAGATGAAAATGTATTATTACAGATATGTGCTATATACGTCTTGGTAGAAAGTCTTTGGTACTTAGACTCTACAGGGAGACTTGTAACTGAGGGGAGTCTGCCCTGAGCAGCAGCCAGATAAATCACCCTACGGAGTCTAGACACTGGTGGTGCTGGCCGATGGTTCTGATGAGGCTGATGGAGCTGAAGAATGTGCGACAACTGCTGTTGATGGGGTGCATTGCAATTTGCAGTGAAATGGTTGCTGACAACAACAGAAAAGAGGACAGATTTAGCCGTATATGTACAGCCATGTCGCACCGCATGCATAAGCACAAATACAGCACAAATACATACCAGAGACTCTTGTATTGACTGTTTGATGTAATCAGTCTGCCCTAAGAAGCAGATAACCTTCCTACAGTATAATAGTTTTGAAATGTGAATTCGTGAATTCGTGAATTCTTGTGGAAGATCTTTAAGACGCATAGAATTGGTAAAAACTTTGAAAAATGGAAGCGAGAAATGAGCTTAAAGCTCAGGGAAGAGAAGTAGAGGAAATCGTAAATCTGAGACTGGATCCAATATGACGAAGTCACAGTTAGAGTGTAGCAATTATGGCTCGTATATTGGCTGTCAAAATTGTTAAAATATTGAATTTAATACTAATGTAAAATCAAATGTGCTTATTCCTTGCAGAGATTGACCAGCAATGATAACTTTGGGATCCCTTACTGGAACTTTGCCACGGGGCAAAATCAGTGTGATGTGTGTACCGACGCTCTGCTGGGAGGCCGAAACCCAGACAACCCATCCCTCGTCAGTAACCAGTCCAGGTTCTCCAGATGGGGGGTGGTATGTGACAGGTCAGCACAAAATACTGATGGAAAGAGAAAACAGACTTAATAATTGTTGGTTGGATTATGATGAAATTAACATTGTGGGGCAAATGAATGCACATTTTTAAATATTTCAGATCTCAGATTTCAGATATTTTATGAATTTGCAGTTTGGATGAGTACAATCGCCTGGTGACTCTTTGTAATGGCACCAGTGAGGGTTCCATTCGGAGAGGGATAATGGAGAGAGGAAACACGTCTCTGCCCACCATGACCGACGTCAGAAGCTGTCTGGGAATTAAAGACTTTGACAGCCCTCCGTACTTTACCAACTCCTCCTTTAGTTTTAGGTACAACTCTACTATTTAGCATGAATAATCATTTGAAATGTATACCTGCTATTTCGTTTGCAAAACTACGATTTAACAGACTTGTGCTTTGTGACCAACAGAAATGCTCTTGAAGGGTACGAAAAACCAGATGGACAACTGGATGAAGCGGTCAATAACTTTCACAACCTCGTCCACTCCATGGTCAACGGAACCAGCGCTTTGTCTCACTCTGCAGCCAACGACCCTATCTTTCTGGTCAGAATCTGATTTCATGCTTTACTCTGAAATGACAGGGTGAAGTAACGCTTTACTTTAAAATGATGGGGTAAAGTTGCTATTTTTTTCTGGTTGTTTACCTTGCAGGTGCTCCACGCTTTCACTGATGCCATTTTTGACGAGTGGATGAGAAGGTTCGTTCCATCCAACACCACCTTCCCAGATGAGATGGCCCCCATTGGTCACAACAGGGACTACAACATGGTTCCCTTCTTCCCTCCGATCACCAACCAGGAGATATATGTTACATCTGATCAGCTGGGATATTCATATGCCATTTCCATGGATGGTGAGCAAGTGTTTAAAGGAATAGTTTGACATTTTAGGAAATATGCTTATTTGCTTTCTTGCCGAGAGTTAGATGAGAAGTTTGAAATAGCCTTCATATCTGTAGGGTAAAGATGAGGTTAGGTTAGCTTAGCACAAAGACTAGAAGCAGGGGGAAACAGCTAGCCTGGCTCTGTCCAAAGGTATTGAATTCCGCCTACTTGCACCTCTAAAGTTTACTTTTTTGAGCTCCTTTGTCTAATCCGTACAACAAAATATCAAGCCAGTCATTGATGTCGATTCACAGCAGTGTTTGGCAAGTTACTCAGGAAATGTGTTATGTTACTCTTTACTAATTACTCTAATTTACTAATTAGTTACGTTACTCGTTATATTACTATATTACTTTCAAAACAACTGCAGAACTGGAAACATTACACTGCAAACATGCACTGTATTATATATATATACTGTATATATATATATATATATATATATATATATATATATATTATATATATGTTACGGAGATTATCACACATTTACATAGGCCTACTAAGTTTTTTGTTGAATTTCACATAGGCTTACATTATGAGAAGGACCTGGTGACGCAGATTCCCATTACCATAGTAACTGCCTGCGTGTACAAGGCGAGAGAGGAGAGGGACTCCACTCTGCTCACAGTGACATGTTGGATGTCATCGATGTTCCCACTCAGATCAAAGCCTTTATATAATGAAAATACCTCCAGCTGTAGAAATTATTCCTTTCTCCGTGATCTTTATTTTAAAAAAGCAGCACGGTGGCCCAGTGGTTAGCACCGTGGCCTCGCAGCAAGAAGGTTCTGGGTTCGAAGCCAGGCTGTTTCTTTGCGGAGTTTGCATGTTCTCCCTGTGTCTGCGTGGGTTTCCTCAAATAACCATCAAATAACATGTACTAGGTTCTCCAGTCAGTGACCTGTGATCAAGATGATTGCCGTTATGAGAATGTGAGAATTAATTTCTCTCTGTGTATGTGACAATAGAAGTGGTGTGGTGTGACATGACCTACCCTGACCTGCTGCGCGCTAAATTATGGCAAGGTGTACATGTCAGGTCATCATATAAGAAAACAAAACACATTTGGGTAACACAGTTAGAGTAGTGATACAATTATTGTTTTGGAAATTGTAATCCCTTACTCTACTTGTTACTATGGAAAGTAATAAGATTGCAGTAATATATTACTAAGTAAGGTGTTATTGCCCAAAACTGATTCACAGCCATCTATCAAAATCCCCATTTTAAACATCTTATTTTAACATGATTGACATGATATACATTTAGTTTTTTTCTGCTGCAAAAAGGTTTGTATGAATATCTCCACCTGTCCTTCATCCTTACAGATGCAGATGGAGGGCCGGCTGTGTTTGTGCTGGGCTCCACTCTGGGGGGAGTCTTCATCGGTCTCCTGGCGCTTCTCCTTATCTTTGTGCTCTACCTGCGTCAACGGAGAAATAGAGGCTTTGAACCTCTGATAAAAGCAGACTTCACAAATAGAAAGTATACAGAGGAAGCCTAGATTTCACCTGTTGTTCTGAAACACACTTCAATACTTCAGTACCTGAGAGAGAGCCAATCACCAATATTCTGTATGCCCTACTGTGATGCAAGAGGAACATATCAATCCTGTATATGAACTACACTTGGACTTTTTAGATTAAATCCAATTTCATGTAAGAACAATTATGTGAGTCATGTAATATTGATTGGAAATAGTAATAAAAACTCCCCAATACCAATCAAAATGAATTTTCTGGGAATTTTCTGAGCTTACAAAAGCTTCACCCCATTTAAATTTCTATGAACATTTTACAATTTCTTTGTAACAGCCACTACAAAGAAATCTATTGGAATGTTTTTAACAAATATTTATTCTTAAGAACAGTAACAAAACACAAATGCAATCATATTAATTGCACAGGAAAACAATAAGGCATATTTGCTTAACTAGTTATTCACCCCTCTTAGTTTGAAATTCCAAACACACTTCACCTCATTAGGATTTTACTTCATACAGAAATGCATCGATTGTTAAAAAACAAAATGGACTCATAGCATTTCATGCTAATTCTATTTTTCGGATAATTTGTCTGACAGATATCCATTTTTAATATTTTATTGCAAAAATATTACCATTAAAAGTTCAATGATACAAAACATAAAAAGGGCATCCTGTAAAATTAATATTCATAATAAAGAATCCTTTTAAATGATGCATTTTACCTATTTTCTCTGTATTTTTGTTCTTGCGATGTGGATGCAAACACTGACTTGAATGCAATAAAGAAAAGCTCCACAAATATTCAATGATATACTGCAAAGGAAGGGCATAACATTGGTTAATTCCTTGGATATGTAAGCTTAGCTGGCCTGGTGGTTATGGAGCTGACGGGCTCTCAAGAGAACAGTGGACGTACATACAGGCTGGTTTTGTCCGCCCCCCTCAGCAGTGCCAGGCCTCTCACATTCTCTGTAAGTACGCTCTACTGAGGAGCTTCACTGAAGCATTCAGGCCTGTCCGGTCTCCACAGATTCTCATTTCACAGGTGACTGTGGTCGGCTTCCAGCCAGTCTGTGCTGCAGACATAACCATTCAAGCTTTACAGATAAATGTAGGGCCCCTTTCTTTGCATTTCCAGTAAGCACTGTGTGCTGTTTGCTACGTCTTCTCTTAATAATTCACTCACCTTTTAAATAAAGGTGGTAATATATTTGGAGTAATAGCAACACTTAACTTTTTACTACTGTCTGACAGTATTTCAGTTTTGTAGCTTTATAAATACCGCAATGCATATGGCTATTTTACCCAAACTGTAAAAGCGGTTCCAGGATATTGCTATTCAATCACATATGCAAAAGTGGCACTTTTTTTTTTTTTCTGTATATGCAAATCCAGAATTCATGTGTAATACTTTTAGACTATTCTGAGGATGCAGAAGCAAATGTTATAGGCCCCAATTACTGTAAATGAATATAAAAACTACAGCAGCAGAATACTCCCGTCTGTGATGGTGATTCTGTATTGAACGGGTGTGCTTTTCATACAGCATGTCCATTCACACATATACATGATTTTTAATCACTGTGCCTTTATAAGGCTTTATAATGTTAGCAGAATATGTTTAAGAACATTATTAATATATTTTAAAAATTGTTGATTTTTTAAAATCTCTTTATTAAGTGGCTTTGCATGCAGGTCACTGATGCTATGAAGTGGTTAGGTGGAAGCTGAGGGAGTACTCACTTAATGGAGACATGAAGCCCTACTGATAAAAACAATACATGTATTATCGATCAATCATTATCTATAAGTGAGGATTTTAATTTAGCCCTCTGACATTAAATCATTAAATACACACTTGGACATGCACCCTACAACACTACAGAACCAGCATCATTATGGTATTACTGTATATTGGTGGCACCTTCTCTGTGTCAATAAATTGCTCCATATAAATTCTGTCCCGGCTGTCTATTCCTAAAGCCAAGCTTGAGAAACCAGCATGATATGAGAATATTTTGCAGGTAGTAAATTTGTTGCAACATGTCAATCTTAGCTCTTTAAACAAAGTGTGAGTTTTAGCACAAGGCGGACGCTGAACAGAGCAGATCCATGACCAACCAATTATATACTTAACCGACAATCTCGCTAAACGTCATGGTTGAAATTACCGTAAAACGATGAAGCAACATGATTCAGTGGCGGCATCTGATCTAAAAACAAACACGGATTTATGATGACTTTGATGAAGATGCAATCGCTTCTCATCACAAATCAATAATTGGCACATGATTTAATGGCTATGAAACAAGGATTCAATGAGAATTGTAGGTGGAAACCATATGTTCCTGAATTTTCTGTCATTATGCTTTGTATTTGTTTCAAAATATAATGTTAAACACATGTTGAACTTATTGTTCCTCTTTCAGGTGCATCAAATAACCACATTCTCAACATTTTTCAACACAAACAATTTTTGCATTAAAAAAATCAAAACAATCAAAGTGCGTGTTATATTTTTCCACATGGAGACCTACATTAATACCTGCCATATGTGCAAGGAATCTCTGAAACAGAGTTTGTCGGCATCATTGTTAGATGGTGAAGTGATGCCATAAAATATCAAGTCTAAGGTTGGCACTGCACGATCTTTGGGAAAGTGGGAAATCACGATGCATGACTGCTCTCTTTTTTCAGAGCAGACTCCTCTAGCCTCCAGGCTGGCAGCCTAAATACTGTCTGCTTGACTGTAGCTCCAATCTGCCTGAATACAAAAACTGCAAAAAAGAAAAACAACCCTGCTGTCCATGTTTAGACGGTTCCTCCAGCATTATCTCCATTGTCGGTGGAGTGCCAGGGCTGAGAGGGCCAGCATGGTTGGCAGGGCTACAGAGGGTGCACGGAGCGGGGCAGAGTCATCCACAGGCCCCCTCCGGTCGGCTTCCACCACCGGGGCTTCGGTGGCAGCACCGACGGCGTCCATGTCTGTGGGACAGACCTCTGTGCAGCCGCTGCCACTGCCTGAGCCGCTGCCTTCATCGCCTGCAACAACATAGCAAAACACAAGCCATGAGCACATCACTGACAAAACATTAGGCAACAATTCAAGCAGATTTTTCATTCCTAAACGTTCGTTCGTTCGTTGCTTTAAATCTACCGTATGCAACTTTTTCACAGTCAAGTCTCTTTCAGCTCATTGTTTTTATTTATGGAGATTTAACAATAACATGCCATATACAGTACAATACCAGTCTGTATCTGCTTATGCCTCTGTGCTCTGTGTAAATCTCAATACGACTGTTGAACCAAATCCTAAATCTGTGATGGAGTGGCTGTTTTGGACTGATATTAAATGAAGAAGAATACTGCACACCTAATACGCTGACTCCAAATCTTTCCATAACTGTCTTCATCAAGTTTTCACATACCTTGATGAAGAATGGACCATTATGTTTTTTTTTTACACACTGCCCATGTTAGTTATTTGCTCCTTCAGTGCCTCTTGTGGCTTTCCTGATACTGATTTCCTCCGCCTTAAGGTTAGGTAGTATTTCAAAGTAGACAGCTTATCAAGATGAGTGACAGGTTGGAGCATGGACTTGACCAACGGTCAGACTAAAAATACATTTCCTGCCTTAAGACAAAAAGTAGCATGTTGTCATGTGCGTGTGCATGGGTAAAGTGGCAAGTTGCTTACTTGAGTCTTGAAAATAGATGTCATTGCCATGGTAGGCATTTTTCAACTTGTTGGTCATCACCCTCAGAGCCATGATCTGCTGGCGGATGAAGGTGTCTGGGCGGGTGATGTCCACACCCACCTCAGGATTATTCAACTGGTTGGTCAGTCCATCCTTTTGAACTTCAGGGAAGTACCTTTAATACATCAAATAAAATAAACTTAATGACTTATTTTTGACAAGGAGCTTGTTAAAAGGACAAGGAACAGATCATTAGTCAATGAGAAAGAATATTTGTGAAACTAGACAAACGCATTACAAACTTATTAAGAGTCTAAGCTCTTTCACGTGCAAATTATTCTCCTACATCAATCAAAACAAAGAGAAGGCTAGAGAAAGGTTGGACTGATACACACATATTTTGTTGTTTTAAGCCATGGGTCTAATTCTCATACTGCACTCGAGAGTGGCTCTTTGAGGTTATAACAGTTTTGGCAGTATTTGACCTAATCATGTGGGGTAATGTTCTGACATATGTGTGGGATATTTCTCTAGGGAAAACATGTCTGATAAATAAGGAGCTGGTCATTGTGTGAGGGCATTCCACTCAGACAACAGCATCTGTGTCCCATTAGGCCAACTCACTTTGGGTAATATACACCTTTGAAAACACGGCGAGTTAGAGGAGGAAACATTTGATGTCAACTGGTGATATTCTCTTCCTTTTGGTCACCGAAAACAGCAGCAGCTTCCACACCCAATACCAATATACAGGGCTGAATGGTCAGCTTTAAGAGTTATTCAAGTAATTAAAAATATGAATGAATGAAGTCTTTTGATCATGCAGTTGATGGTATGAATAAAAGCAGCACAAATCTATTAGCTGTGACCCCATGGTTGCGAGTATTTGGAGCACTCGTGCAAATACTTTCCTTGAAAAAAGAAGAAGAAATGAAATCAGATTATCAGGGACACACCATGCTGGCACATTTTAAACAGCAATTAAAAAAAAACACAATTCAATAAAATAACATTGACAGAAATGCAAAACGCATTTTAAAAAGTGATTATAATTTATAGTAAAGGGTGAATGCAAACCAGACTATTAAGTGTTTAAGAAAGAGACACTTTTTATTTGTTCAGTTGACTAACAAAAGTCAAAGTATGCCAAGCTCTTGCGCAGCAAAGTTTAATTCAGGGAAAGTAAATAATCTGGTCTTTAATTTTAGGATTAGACTGATTAACATTAGTCAGGCTGAACAGACTTTGGACTTCTAATAACCTTTTGTATCAGCCTGCGTTAGCCCCCAGGCCTTGGTGCACTCACCTGCCCTTGGTGTGTCCATTCCAGCACTCGTCATCACTGGCATTTCCAGCGGTCACTCTGTCCTCCATGCACATCGCCTCAGGCAGGTTGGACCAAAATTTCTTTGACAGCTTTAGTTTCTCTTTTATGTCAACCACCTAAGCAAAGACAGGCGTTGTTATACATGGGAGGGAAAAAGAAACCCTGAAGAAACAAATCAAGTCTGTGTTCCAATATAGCAGTTGCAGCTGAAAATGATGCATATGCACAGTACATAACACAGGAAATATATAAAAAAGAAACATTAATTGGATGCACATTTGTACACAATTTCTTTAATCAGACATTATGTATTCCGAGCAAGAAAATAAGACAGAAATATAGCACAGAGTGTGAACGATGCCTATTCTTTTAAAAGTTGATGACAAACCTAGCACACATTCCTATTCCTTTATTTATGCTGTAGCCCCCAAAGCGTTACAACACTATTCCTAATTACCACATATCCTTTGTAGAATCATCTGAGAGAAAACGAAGACAGTAAAAGATATCCTTGCAGTTCCTGATGTTTGTTCCTGTATGACAGATTAAAGGTATACAAATATAGCATTTATGTCTTAACAGAGCTTTAGTCTTTTAAAAAACTCTCCCTTACTCAGGATACATCTCATTTGTAAACTCATTATAAAACTGCCCCAGCGCCACTTATTACCACATCTTATCAAAGGGATTATAAATCCTTGGGATTTAACCCTGAGACATTTTAACTCTCTCTGACTCCCCCAAAATGATTTGGGTTTAATTTTCCCTCTGTGTTGACTATCGAATGTTTGCATCATGAAAAGTAAGACCATGCAGGCTCGCAGCAATAATTTAATCTTGAATGTCAGACTTAAATGCTCCTTTGCATCCCGGCCATGTGACACAGTCAGATATCGTTTTCTGACTTGAGCCCGTTGAACTCCAATCTTTCATCAAACACAGAATTTGACATATTTCACTGAAGCTGAGGGAAAGCCTGATAGCAGCAGGTTGGCCCCATTATCTTTTTCCGACTGACTTGCTGTTGGCTTACGTGAAATTGTAGTGAACCTGAGCAGAACATGAAAGGTGCTGTACTGACTGTGTGACGCTGCTGTAGGCCCCGACTCTGCTTTTGATGTGTTAATCCTGTCACACTGATGCCAAAGCACTTCAGCAGCTCTGATATTGCCCAGAGGGTCAAGGCTGCACTCAATGCAAGAGATTGACTGGCAATGTTTGACTAAACCTCAAACATTAAGTTTAGTTTAACAAGTGAGAGATTCACAGTTTTTTCTCAGGATCTGCAGGCAAAACCTGTAAAAAGTGTGAATTGAACTGGGAATGACAAAGTCACCTTAAGGTAATGCAAATATTTAATTAGCACCTTCATTAAACATTATACTGCCATGTTTCATGTGACTGAAAATAGATAAACAGTCCACTTATTTAACAGGCTGAGATGACTAACAATGTCTTAATGATTCTCTAATGTGCAGTCTCGACACACAAAGCTGTACTCAGCCATATATCCATTATACAGAGTGATTGGATGTTTTCCATTTCAACCAACCACAACAAACACATAGCCTTAGCAGTTATATAAAACTCCCTATTAAGATGGAAAACTGAAGAAGAAAAAAAAGTAAATAAAAGTACTTGATTGATCTAGAATGCCTTAAAATGTATGATGCTTAAAGCAAAAAAAATTTAAAAGGACGAGGAAAGGTTGAGCCTTTTCACACAATAATAAATATGCCTCTGGGAAAAGTCTGCCTCTCTCTTCATTGGGCATTGCCCATGAATAAATAATATGACTGCAACAAGCAGCCCTGGCATGCAACCTGCTACAATGCACACTAGATGGCACTATGTCTTTGAGAAATGGGGAGACAGATGAGCAACCAGAAAGAAAAAACAGAGAGAAGATGAGAAGTTTACTAATGATGTTTCTTTCACATCAAACTTCACATTCTCATGGCTCTCCATGTGGTCTATAACACGAAGACTTGTAATTACCATGGAAACAGATGAAAGTAGAAAGACTAATGAAAGACTTATGTACAAACAATCTACAGTTTAAACAGGAAAAGAGAGGATGTGTGTGGATCAGAGATCCTCATCACAATAGACCTTTTTCACGGCAGACATGCTGACATGTCATAGTAGGAAAAGCACAGGTGTATTCAAAACCATTAATGATGGCTGCATTCCACTTAGGAGAGGCCCTGGTATTGTGCATGCTGACTCACTGAAATAGGTTACCGGGACATTTGATGGAATTGTTAAGGTTATCAATTTCAGCTGTGCTTTTTCTACTATGACAAGTCAAAATGCCATGAAAAAGGTCCATCAGCTTAGGTCGCCTGCTATCAGGACATTACAGTGCATTTGTTTCAGTGACTATTATCATAAGATCAGATGAGACAAGCCTTTATTGTCTCCTATAGGAGAAATTTGTCTTGGGCATTCGAGAGAACAAGATGGCGACATATCTCGCATAAAACACACAATAAAACATACAGTTAACCAACATACAAACATAGTCATACATTATCTCATGCTTCAATGAACATCTAATAACAACAACCAACCCCCCCCCCCCCCAACAACACATCCTCCCCCTCGTATTGCACTTAATTTTGATAATGATTCCCATTAACTCATGCTGTGGTGAATAACTTCTATATTGCACAATGCCCCATTGCATAATACCATATCAATTTTAACATAGCAAATGTTGCACCAGTTCCCTATCATTGCACATCCTATAACCCTAATGTTCAGTACCACAGTCTTATTTAGTAGTATTAGTCATACATATATCACTGCAGCCAACACACACACACACACACACACACACACACACACACACACACACACACACACACACACACACACACACACACACACACACACACACACACACACACACACAATCTGTTATTATTCATTTGATTGAAAGCGGCACAAATGAGAATTTGTACCTGTTAAGCTTGCAGTTTCATATTGGATATAATTAGATCACTGATTTAACCCTCGACCCAACTTATCACAGGTTATCTTTTTAATCAATTTCTTTTCATCTTTTTTCTCTTTTTGCAAAATCTTAAAATTATATATATGGTATTATCCCATTTTTGTGAAGTCATAATAGTATGGGATTGACAATCTTTGGTCTCAGCATCTTTTCTTGCTGTCTGTTCCAAACGTCAGAATTAAATGGGAAAAAAGGCGTTTAAGTTTGCTTCTCCCTCTACCTGGAACAAGTTAAAGAAATCCTTAAAACGTAATGAGCTGGTCTCATTGGTTGCTTTTAAGAGGATGATACATGACTTGGAGGCAGACACATCTGCTGTAGATATTTTGCCTGATGTATTTATGATTGTGGCTGGCCTTGGAAATGTTTGCTGTTTTTAATGTTTTTGTGTACTTTGTGTTTGTGTGTATGTGTGATTGTACAGTCTTGGCCAGGACACTCTTGAAAAAGAGATTTGTATTATCAATGAGTTTTTTTCCTGGTTAAATAAAGGTAAAAAAAAAAAAAGTGACAGTTTCTATCATACACTGATCTACACTGAAATGAATAACAGAATAATTAATATATAAATAATAATAATAATAAATAAATATATAATATATATTCCACTTTGCCAAGGTCTTTACGAGGAAGGCTGGCCTATCCTACAGGGCTTTACATGGCATTGCTCTCTTTCTGTTTTATGCATCACGTTATCTATATTCTATATTTCTTAAAGACATGATGTATAATGTTCCCTGCAATTTTGTGAAAATGCCCATCTAGAGATGTTTTAATACTGTAAATGAACTGTAACACAATATTCCGCTTCACATTAAGGCCTTTGTTGGTTCTTAAGGCCTTTTTATGGTTGTGCAAAGGCTCCACACAGAGCTTTCGCCGTAGCCTACGCAAGTGGCCTGATGTTTATACTTGTGCACTGGTGTGTGCGTCGAGCTGGCATGTGTGTGTGTGTGTGTGTGGGTGTGTGGGGAGTGTGTTTTAGAGCGAGGAGGAAGTGAGAGAGTGACAGCGATCAACTTCAGAGCGAGTAGCGACTCCAGAGTGATAGTGAGAGAAACAATTTTAAAGGATAAGTCTGGCATTATTCTATATTCTCCAGTCAGCAAATACCATCAAAAGACCAAATTTAACACTGATGTATTGTCTCTTTAAATACTTTCTGACTTCCTGACCCCATGTGTGGAACTCAGCCTCAACCCAGTGGTAAGTAGTAGGTAGGTAGTAGTTTTTAGCAAATGTAACTCAAACAGGAGTAAATATTGCTTTTGCTGGGGACTATTTTCAGTACCGGATTAATACACATTTGGTACCCAGGTGAGTATTTATTTTGTTTATTGTAAGGAAGCAACATGCCACTCATAATTGGCTAATTGATGTTTTTAATAGTTAGTTTTTGGACAACAATGCAGCTCCATGGCACAGAGGAATACTGTGAGCTATATCAGGCTTTGGCTACCGAGATAATCAAAGGATTAATTCATTGTTGGTTTCTGTCTTTTCTTGAGACTTAGCTAGAACAAGGAGAGATTCATCATTAAGCATCAACTTAAACCTTGAGGATAAAATACTGAAGCAAGGTGTAGTTTTGCCCACTCTTGCTCCTCAGCCATATTTTTTCTCTTTCGCTCTCCATTCGTCTACCTGCTTCCTGTCACAAACCATATATTACTTCATGCTGTTTCTCTCTCTCTTTGCCCCCTCGCTATGACTCTCGTCTCTCCTCTCTTTGGACTTTCTTCCTGTTACCACAGTCCTAAGTGAATGTGAAGGTTTCATGGCTAGCTGACCCGTGATCTTAGACCAGACTCCTATTTTGTGAAAAAAAGCCCCTGGGCCCCCTTTATATAACAGTCTGTGCTCATACATCCCTCTCCCATCTTTTCTCCTCGAGTACCACGATGGAAACGAGCTGTGGAGCATGATGGCAATGGCTCTTAATTTTTCTGCCACTTAGTACATGATTCATCGTCTAATAGATATGAATTTAATCATAAATGTAACAAATCAATCATCTATAATGTTCTTCTCTCTCTCTCTGTTCCTGCTCTGTTTCTTTAGGAACAGGAAAACAGGATGTTTACTAAACAGCTAATCCTCAAAACAGAAGATTAATTCAGCACTATAAAGTAGCCCATAATGTATTACAGGTCACACAGCTTAGCGTGCCATGATCCAGACCTTTTGTTTTGTTTAGTTTTTTTTCCACAAATAAAATCCACCCAAACACACTGGATATACAGTACACTGTTTACTCACTGTAGAAACGTAATTGGCTTGAATGGACAAACATGGGGAAGCGTTGACAAAGAATAATTATTTCTAAAGACAACAGTATGAATTAATGAGATAAAGGCGTTTGCAGGCTTAAGTTCTTTGTTTACAGACACTCCAAGTATTTCTTGTTTTTGTGCACACACAGGCAGGTCATGGTTTCTTTGTCTGTGAACTGGGTGGCAGATGTTTGCCACCTTTCAGCTCAGCACAAACATGTGAGTGAACTGTACTTTGACCAGTGGTTTTCAGATGCCCTTGCCTATTCTCAGATCAAAAGCTGACGTGTCACTGGCTTTGAAGCTGCAGTCACACTCCTGGCAACAGCACAATGTCAGGAGCCTAAGCTCTTATCTGGCAGTGGGATGATGCCTATATGTGCCATCTGCCTTTCAAAAAGAAGACTTTTAGTCTTAAAAAGCATCACGCTTACAGCACTGCCAATGCTGACCTACAGTGATCAGCTGGTTCTGCCGCGTTCACAAAAAAGGCATTCTGTCTCATTCTAGTTATAACACATGGATCTTGTTTAATTACCAATTAGTCCTTTTTTCAAGCAACTATCTGGGGATGTCGCTGCTCTTGACAGAGCATATCCGTCTGCTGCAAGTCTGAGCTAAATTAGTGCATGTTCAATCTAATCATAGACTCGGCAGCAGGTCTCACCACCAAACCACAAGGGCAGACAACTCCTCGATCAACTTATTTTCCCTGGCAACTGCTGCTCCTGTCTGCGTTAAAATAGTTTGTAATTGAGATGCAGGAAGAATACTGCATTCGTATCAAATGAAAGAGGTCAGGGAGTCGGTTCTGCTCATACCAAGACCTTGGTCATGCCATAAGTCTCTCCCTGACCAGTGACCACTTTGAGGACAGGCCCAAATAGTTTCTCACAAGGAGGAAGACCACAGTAAGAATAACTCTGCCTCTTCATCACATTCTTCTGACTTCATCAGGTTATATTATTGCCTGAGCCAATCCTAAAAAAACTAATACATTCTCCTCTCTAAATCTGGGTGCACTATGTGGTCATGTAGCCAACTGATCAACTGCCACAGTGTCGAGTATCAGGGTGCTGACGCCCTGTGGGTGCATGTTCCTGGACACGGCTATTTAATCTGGTGTCTAACACGTCATAAAGTCCTCCTCATTGGGTCAGGTCTACTCTTAAACAGCAGGATTATCTCATCCAAGACCTGCCATCTGGACTCCAAAGCACTTTTAGCACATTAAAAAATCGGTAAAGTAGAAATAATATTGGCTAGCCTAAAGCATACCAAGTAAATGACCTCTGTGATAATGTTTTGAGTAGCAGTTGTCAGGTCTCGTTTTGTCCTTGTCTGGAAACGTTCACCTCAAAGGTGACTGGCAGTGTTGCTTCGAGCAGGTAACTACCAGAGTGCATATAGATGTGGGCTGTTTTCATCCAATCAATATCCATCAACAGAGGACAAGAGCAAATATGTTTCCCCTCTGTGACTTCACAATAGATGAGACTAGAAAGACATTGCCCAGCTGTTTGTCTTGCACTACTCACACAGATGGGAATCGCAGGGATCCAGACTAACTTTTTTCACTCGGAGCACTGTAGTCCCTAACTGAATATTTTAGGTGCACAGGCATAACATTAAGGGTTGCATATCTTAAATCGACCTGCAATGCAATTTTTCACATTTTCCCCATTTTAACTGTTTTACTGATAAATGCCTTGGTAATAAATACAAAAACTACAATGTGCTGTTTTATTTTAGTTCACATACACATTTTAATTGAATGGTGCTTAACAAATGGACATTCAGAAGTGTAAACAAAGTATTATTAATGTCATTAGAGTGCAAAAAACAAAAAAATAACAAATACAAATAAATGTAAACATGAGGTAAGTGGTCACTGGTCACTTTTCTGTCATTACAGCTTCAGAACGAGTAATATTATTATCAGAATGAAAATATATAATTATGTATTTCAATTGAAAACTCAAAGCTATAGTGCGTAGTTTCTGCCGCCCCCATGAGGAATTCGAAGTAATGACAACAAAACTGTTATCCCCAAAATGCGAGCACTTGGTCGCAGTCTGGAGCCCTGGAATGGTACACCAAAGCAAATCATAGTTAGAAAACAGCATAACCACTTGCAAACTAAAAAGTGGTTGGATATGACAGTGCAGCGGTGGTTCTGTCCTCTGCTGCCACGCTACACTACATGTGATCAAGATAAACCCATTATTAGCATCATTGTGGGGGCCATTGCCCTTTTTTCAACTGTCAGCTGGAGCCGCCCTCCTTGTTTCCCTTGATTACAAATGATTATATCTGAGCATAAATCTGCCACAGCAGAATTCTACGACTTTAACACGGACATCACGACAAAGCGTCAGCGGCGGCAGTGCATATATCTATTTTATACTGAATCTTCTGGTGACAGCACTGTCAGTGACAGCACTGTGAGATTGTTATTATGCTGCTTCCTGGGAGTGGATACTTGACATAAAGTGAAATTCTATTGTTATTCAAAAATGGCCATTATTTTGCATTTGTTTTGATTGAATGAACAGTAGCGGAAATGCTGTGATATCCATCTTAATGGTATATCTGACAGAAAGTGGGGAGAGGATACAGATACTATCGAGGCAATAAACAAGAGTAATGAATATTTATCACTTTATCAGTCTTACACATACCTTAAGATTTAAAAAACAGCTGCCTTGAACCACAAAGTCTGTTGATGTATTTGCTCAAGTACATTGTATTGGAGTTGCTGCCATATTGGCTGACTTTAAGTTGTCAAATTTAGTTTTGATTCCATACTTTAGTGAGAGAAAGCTGAATTTAATCGCTCAGCTCTTTGACACCCTGGAGGCATAACTTCATTTTCACTCAACTTTCAACAATCTTCATGAATGTTGTAGGAGAAATAATGAATCATGCCTTCAATTTAATGTGACGTTGAATCTCTGTGTACGTTGAAAAAAAAAAAACACAAAAAAGAAAAAGATAATTCTGGTTCCAAAAATAGCAGAAGCTGTGTTGTTACAGGAGAAGCATAATTACAAACCAACGACTTTGGTCTCTTTAGGCCAGTTTGATCAGGTTTGATTATTCTACTGAGAATTAATCCCCAAAGATATATTACATAAAAAAAAAGCAGTAATGAGATCTTAAACTTGCAGCTATTCCTTGTGGCTTTAGGTGTTGTCAAAGCCCAACCTTAACTGGCCTTAACTTCATTTTTATCTATATTTCACGCAGCACAATCAGGTCTTTTCTCTCATAAATGACACATTGCTGTAGCTCATGTAATATTTACATACTGTCAATGAACAATAGAACATACTCAGTGGCCCGCTTTGCATAATATTGCCTCAAACCATTTGCTCAGTCCCAATATGGTCTATCATAGTGAGCAAAATGTATCACACAATGATCCCATAGTGAGAAAAAATGACAGAATATTAATGAAACAGTGGTGAGTTTGCACTTGTGATTCGCCCCAAGGCCACGACAGGAGAAGTTTGAAGAAGGGAGATGATTAAAGGGAAGCTATGCTCTGTGGAGAACAGAGCAATCATCGGCAGGCCTGCTCTCTCCCTGCTGCCCTTGTTCCCCAGAGAGGCAGGCAGCCTAGAGTCTAATGGGGCCAATGTGCCTCATTAATGTATTGACAGATATGAAAAGTAGCAGAATCTTTATGGCACCAGCATTAGTCGCTAAAAGAGGGGACGATGCATGGAATGATTTTAATAAAATCCCGGAGCTTCTTTTGTGAAAGTCTTGGCGTTATAACTGCTGGTTGACTTAGACTCTGATTTCACAGGGATACATTGTAAAATTCACACGTTGTACTGAATATCGCCATGATTATGGCATATGAAAAAGGTAAAAACTGAACCATTTTAGCTTAATTATTATGAAATGATTATTTTCAGTATGGGCAAATTAATTCTAAAATCCAGATGCACTTCAATACACTTTTGCTTATTTATTTTTTTAAGGCTTTTATTTGTATAAGACAGCAGAAGACATGAAGGGGGAGAGAGGGGGAATGACATGCAGCAAAGGGCCAAAGGTCAGAGTCGAACCCACGGCCGCTGTGTTGAGGAGTAAACCTCTATATATGGGAGCTCGCTCTACCAGGTGAGCTACCCAGGCATCCTCTGTTTGTTTTCGTAGGTAGATGTAAGTCTTCAATTTAGAGGGTGGGTCAAACCTAAATATTACATAGATTCAACAGTCTTGACTTCAAACAAAACTGTCTTGATTGAAACAATATTTAATATCTGACACTGTTGCACTTTTCCATTCCAGTTGAGGTTTATATGCTTTGCTTAAATTTTTTTTCAAAAATCTAAACCTCTGGATGTTATGACATTTTACTTTGAACCAAAATAGAAATTTCTAAATCACTCGCCAAGTTCTCAGCAACAACATTAATCGGGGTGTTAAATTAATTTAACACTTAAGTATATGTCAATGAATTTCAGTGAGGATGGAAATTCTGTACCTCCTCCTCTATCGGCAGCAGCCTTTCCTGCTCCAGTTTGGTTTCCTTTTGTTTCCATTTTGAAAAGTTTCTCATTATTCTATGCCAATAGCTACTTGTGAATTTGGCATGGTAATTGCTACTCAAATGCTCACACGTAAAACCAACTTAAAAAATGAAATCATCATTTGCAGAATAACAGACCACTAAGAAAATGTAAGGATTCTTTGAAAGAATAAACAGTAGTGCAAACATTATGTTAAATGCATGTGTTTGATTTGCCATTCCTCTCTGGGTATACAGTAACATGTCATGTTCACGTGCTTGCTTGTGAGTTACTCCTAACTCCTCACCTCTCTTTATTTGCTGTAAGTAGGAATTAGTTTTTGACAAAAGTGTCTTCATTTTCCCTTCTAGTATGAAACTTCCTTTCTCCTACGCTGGCTATAAAAGGGCTTTTTTATGTTTAAATGTACTTCATAGAACTGTGATAAATATAGGCACAGAACTCACTTTGTGATACAGACCCCAATTGGTATCCCTTTGCAGTTTACTTCCAACCACCTTGGATTAGACTTTGGAATTGGTGAAAGGTCTAAAGTGTGTGAAATGGTTATAGAAGTGTTATCCTTAGTTTCACACTACACAGACACATGTGCATGCATCGAATATGTCTGGGGTTGTCTCAGAGAATAAATCAATATGATTACATGTTCATACTGGTGACTTGTTATTACTTTGTAACTCCTCTCTCATAATTTCTAATAGATTATAGAGCCTATGAGATGTTGAGTTAGCACTAGTGAGGCCACAGCTTTCTAGAACTTTCAAGAAAACATTACTTGTGTTGCCTTGTGAATGACAGAAGTGAACTGTGGCTGATAGCTGTTCTATGGTTGTTGCACCTTTTGGCTTAATACAGCTTGTGTGATGTCTTTATCTCACTACAGGACCAATGTCGTGAAGCTTTGCTGTACTGTAAGGCTGTAACCCTATGCAGTCTGATTGAGATGTGTCGCTATGGGATACGTCTCCTTGCATGTTCGTCAGACGCATAATTTCAATATGTCCTTTCACCTGACACAAAGTGATGGCTGTGTAATGAGGGAGAGCTCTGCTTTCTATTCATCTGCACACACAGCTCCTTTCTCTCCCTCTCAGAAGGTGATGCTTTCACTCATGCAATCAGACCATACAGCCACAATTGGCTTTTTGTTATGGTGTGTGATACATTTATGAACAGATCATGAAGTGTTCCTTCTGGAATCCGTCTGCTCCTGTGTGGTGAACGTGGTGATCTGTGGTTACTGTGGTTACTGGTCATCTTAAGTGGGTTTAAATATAGTAGAGATCCCAGAGGTCCATTCAAAAACAAAGTGTTCTGTCGCTCTTTATTGTGCAAAAAGAGACTTATCTGCATGGTTACACACACCCACACAAATCGGCCTTTTTCAAAACCTTTATCTAGATTCTATAAGGTTGAATGTTCTTTTCAATTAATGTCCTGCTCCACACTTACAAAATTACAAACTTTGACAACTGGAGGCTGTCCAGTACAATGACAGTCTGATCTGTTGGTCACTGAGCAGCTCCACTGGAGCAGTTGGATGTTATAAGTGCCTTGCTCAAAGATACGTCAACAGCGGTACTGACTATAATTATCTTTTTCCCGAGATTGCTTGCCATAAATGATATTAGATCTTAACCCCAGAGCTGTGGGAAATTTATTATACTGTATTAATGTTAGTGTAATGTGATGTTTTTCTTCCATATTCATTAGTTGATGTGGTAATAGAACAGCAATTTGTTTTAAGAGTAAACTATCTTTGAGGTGAAAAAAAAAAAAAACAGATTTCTGATTTTCTGTTGATAATTAAAATGTCCCAACACCTCTGATGGGGCTCAGGACTTATCCTGAGAATGGCCACTATGTTACAAATTATTATTATACAAAATGCGCTAAATGCTAAAAATCCAGGATTCCCGCAGGTATTTCCCCCCGGGAAACAGGGCCAAATTTGAACGAGAAATCCCAGGAAATCCCACAACCTCAATTCCTTGCGTTCAACCCTATCCCACATCAGCTCCACCCTTCTTTAACTGGCAACGAGCAGCAAACCTAACAACAAGCTTTAAAATGTTCCTTTAAAAGCGTGTGGGTGATGGACACTGAGATATAAGTAGATAATGCTTCAGCATGTCGGCTGTTTTCAGACGCTAATGTGAATGCTTGAAAAAGAGAACATACAGTACTATAACTGCTGTGTGGGAACGCAGATGCACATACAGTATGCCAGTGCCTTTAGGAATCTGCCTATTGTGAAATGTAGAATGTCTGCATGTGGTGTAAGGCCACAGCTTTACACCACATGCAGACCAAAACAATCAGACCAGCGTATCATTATTGGGAATGGAAGTAACTTTCTCTCTAACTTCACCAACAGTAAACACAGCTGTTTGACTGGTAAGCTTTATGTTTTGGGCTTTCATTTTAAAAATTCATCACACAGACCATCGCCTAACCCTAGTAAAAGCATGACTCTTGTGCACTGCACATGTAGTTAGCTTGACAAGGGAACTGATCTATTTAAGAGGTAACCGACCTTCCATAATACACATCATACAGTCACTAATGAACCTTTGTCAATACATGTTTGTTTTTCACATTTCTCTAGTCATAATTAATTAATTAAGTGCTTGGGTTCAGGTTTCTTTAAACAGGTTTAAGGGGTGATTTACATTTAAAGGTATATTTTGAATTTGTCAGGTTATCATTTTACAGTCAAATATTTATGCTTGAGTGCCACCCCTAATCAAGAGAATTGTTAAATGTACGGTCAAACAATGCCTTGGACTATCATGCCACATATGCACTTTTAGACTACTATTTATTTTTTTGTGGTCTTAGAAAAAGTTATGTTAGAATCTGTGGAATCTCCATAATTGCATAGCTTGGGCAAGAATCAGTAGGTACAACAACTCAGAGGAAGGAGCTGTGGATAGGCCCACTTTGCTTCCATTAAGCTGTATCCAAAACAAGAATGTTTCAGTGGCTTGACATGTTCCTGGACTGCAGAAATATAATGCCAGGGTCAAGATTTTGGGAAAGGAGTGGTTGTGCTTATGACTTCACAAACCACACACAGATGTTTTACTTAGTGTTTCTGACTGAACATGGTGAAAAAGGATTGTGTGCATGAATATTCCATTTTACTTAATGTTATACTATTGCACGCTACCCATGTATTAAGTGTACGAGTGAATAATTTACCCAAACATGAATGTGAGCAGAAACTAAAAGTGATTTCACAAGATTCGGTAAGCAGCTTGACAGACCGGGCAATCCAGTCAGATCACTCCCACGTAGCAGAAAAACTACCTTTTTGCACCTTTTATTTCACACTCTTCACACACTTAACACTAATCACAGTCATGGAAGGCTGGAAACAAAACAAGAAAAAACCTGGTCTCTCACAATGCTAAACAAACAGAGACAGACAATAACACAGTCACACCTAACTGCAGTTTATTGACCTACATGCCATTGTAGGAAAGTACCTCAAGAAAGACAAAAAAACAGAAGAGAACATGGGGAAAACCAAGATTAAAGTGCAAAACTTTCTTGCTGTAAGACAAATTCTAAGCATTGATCCACAATGCTGCTACTTTTTCTTACTGAGAGGGCTAGCCAAGAGGACAGGAGTGATTGTCTCTTTTGGACTTGAACCAACTACTGAAATGCACATTGGCACAATAAGGCGTACATCAAACCTGAGGATATAACACACGACAAACTGTCCATGATCTAATGTCACAGTGGCTGTTGATTATTTTCTAAAAAAGTCCAACTCCAAGCTAAATACATTTAGCTCACTTCGATGTTTGACCTTCACTGTGCAGAATGATGTACAGTATGTGTGAAGTCGGACTTCAGACGGCTGTTTTCACATTCATCTGCTAAAAGAGGGAAAGGTTCTCTGCTCACCTTAAATCTGGGTTTAAGACATGTACGTGAGAGCATGATTTGTTACATCACGACTAGTTTGGCCGATCAGATTCCAGCACGTACCAGATTCAAAAAGAGTGAGCAGTTCAACCAAGTCTTACTGTTTTCTTTGAATAATTATCAGAGGCCAGGAGAAGTAAAAATATGCAGTAATTCCCAAGAAAACAAACACACCATTTTCGTTTTACATTGTTAATCCTTGTATTACCCCTCACATTTATTTTGTGACCCCAGGTTGGAAACCACTGTGTCAAGCAGTTTCCATGCAGATTATTTCCTACAATATTAGGTAAACTGTTTTTCTGTTTGAATTGCTGTGGCAAGTTAAGATTAATATTAGGGTTTGCGGCTGAATGCATGCTGGATAGCCACTCCTGATTGTTGACTTTGGTTTAAAAAATGTTTACTTAAGCCAACAGTACAAAAAATGTTTGACAGGGTGAGACAGAAAGGGAGAGGAGAAAACGAGAACGGCAGGGATAAATTATATCTGCACAGATGAAAGGGGAGCTATCATTTGTTAACAAGTATAGTTTAGTAGTCATTCAACCATCAAGCTTCTGTGATATTTGTGTGCACAGAAAAACTAAATATCGTATTTCAATATTGAGAAGCAAGTAAAAGGGGATTTAAGAAAATGCTAACATTTTGGTGAAAATCATATTTGGAAACATTTGTGATGCAAAAACGGACTATATAGTACTTAATCAATAAAGGTAAATGGAACCTCATTTCTATTTTCTTCTATTTTTTTTCTCATTTTCTGAGTTGGAAGAATACCTTGTTTTATGTAAACTAAGAATAGTTTTCTTCTGGTACCAGTAAACACAACTTCCAGACGTTCCACATATTTTTCTGTGAAATTCTGTAAAACCCAACGAGTTTAGGCATACACATCAATTAACTGACCGAGCCTAAAAGGAACACGCCGACTTATTGGGACTTTAGCTTATTCACCGTAACCCCGACAGTTAGACAAGTCCATACATACCCTTCTCATCTCCGTGCGTGTCGTAACTCTGTCTGACGGCTCCACCAGTAGCTTAGCCTAGCACAGATCCTGGAGGTAACTGGTTCCAACTAGCCTACTACTCTGAATAATGCAAGCATATCACTCCGCAGAATATAGTTCCCAGTTTATATACGGTTAGAAGATGGCTGTGTCTCATATGACGTTGTTATTTGTACACACTGTGACTATACAAATCACAACATGTAAATAGGAACATGTTGGCGTTATTTTGTCACTTATTCGGAGCAGTAGGCTAGTTGGAACCGGTTACCTCCAGGATCTGTGCTAGGCTAAGCTAACGGTGGAGCCGTCAGACAGAGTTACGACACGCACGGAGATGAGAAGGGTATGTATGGACTTGTCTAACTCTCTGGGTTACGGTGAATAAGCTAATGTCCCAATAAGTCGGCGTGTTCCTTTAATGAAGACGGCTTTCTGAATCCATCAAGGATGTTGGAGCTACGTGATGACTTGGGTTTCATTTATTAATAATCACGGAAGAGCACGTACATGAATAAGCCTATAGCTGAGGTCATTCATTAAAAAAAAGAAGGTACATCTGATTGAATTTCAAGAAAAATCATGTGAAAGCTATGTAAAAAGAGGCTCCAATGGTATTAACAGACAAAAAGTTATGGATCAAGGGAATCCTTTTTTGACAGATATTGTTCCCTACAGGCTCTTTCTACAGTCTAGTCTAGTTTTTGTCTTGGCCCTATTGTTTATAGTGCCATACTGATAAAATGTGAACCTTGTATAGGAGACAAAAAGGACCAATAAAATACACTAAATTGAATTGCACCAAACTTGTTACAAATGTCAAATTAAAAGCTCCACCTCTTATCTATAATGTGCCTCTGAGCCTGACAGTCTGTTGTGCCTTTATCCCCTCTTTGGACTTTCAAATCTCCATTTCTCTCAGAGCTTTGAGGGCGTGTGCTCTGACAGAATGTCAGGCAATTAAACAGTCATGGCTCATTGAGCTGGAGGTGGGCCAGCTCCTCCAGGCTTCTCTATAGCCAGCAGAAGAAATGAACGCAGGCTCTCCCTGCCATTCCGTGCACTTTCTTTGACTCACAAACTTAACCGCTAAATCCAGACATGAAGTTCTTATCAAAGGACAATTTAAACAATTGTTAACCATTACAAAGCTGAGTAGTGTCACTGTCGCAGGTGATTATCTTGTGCCAGAATGTAAAGGAGGACAGTGTCTTGGACAACAAAGATGTCCACTCACAGGGAACCGAGTCATGTTCCTCCTACTCATAAATGCTGCCACATTAATGATGACAGGAGGCAGCAGCTACATGAGAATAACACCTGTATACCTTTTCCAAGCATACAGCATAAAGGCATGAACAAATAACTGGCAGCAGTTTTAATTAAGACATCCCTACTGACAGAAAGCTCCAGCTACAAAAGTCACTATTGTTTATTGTATTTTTGTAATATTTCTCAGGTGTACCAGGCATCTAAGAGCTGGTAGAAACCCGCATTTAAAACTTCTGTTTTGTTCATGCTGGATATAAAAAGAGAATCGAGAACCATGGCCAAACTTACCGACCACAGCAGTTACAGACTGACAAATATTTGTTCAAAACCCTTTCAAAAAGATTACTAACAATATATTGGGGTACTGCAGCTTTGCCATATTGAAGGGAGGAAGCAGGAACAGAATGAATAAATACTGTAACAATGGCTAATACATTGCTTTTCATACAAGCTTCCCACTGACCACCACCTACTCTGAAGAACCACAAAGATACAATGGTAAGTGGCAGGAAATACATGTGATGCCTGCTGCTATATATACACCAAACAAATAATAGCCTGCATCCTAATGCAACCTCAGAAAAATCAACAGGAAATATTTGCATATAGCAACCAGGTAAACCATCCAAGTGCCATTTGCAATTTCTTACAGTGCGTGACTTTTTTCTAACTGACAATATTAATAACAAATTGTATATATATAGGCATCTATAATCAATAATTCTTTGTTAACAAAAGACCACTTGAACCTCAGGATTACTGTGCTTTATAGCATGTATCAGCTCATTGTTTTGGTTTTAAGGTCTGACACCGTTTAGGTTCACTCTCACCACTCTGATCCACAATGACTTTTGCAGACATAGCAGGGAGCTGTTTCCAAGAAAAAAAGCCCTAATAAACCCAGAATACACTATCTGATCAACACCAAACAGCAGGCAGAAACAGTTAACAGCTAGCTGGTAAACATTGTGGACCATTAAGCAGATGAAGAGCCAGATATCTTCTCAGGAATTAGTGGAGACCAAAAACAGAGCTAAAAGCAGAGTGAATATCTGTTAATTTTTCTGAACTATGGCTCCAAATGAACGCTAATGTTGCTCTGATGGATGTGAACTGGACCAAGCAAGAAGACAAACTAAGCATTTTCGTTTTCTTTCTATGAACCAAACAACCCCCCTAATAACAGCATATTACTGAATTGTCATGATTTGCAGCTTCCTGTGGCCACTATGATCAGCATGGATTCCTCGGGCACAGGCACGTTGATAATAAAATGTGCTGCTCTGGGCGCCCTCACTTGGTTGAGCGTGCGCCCCATGTACCAAGGCTCAGTCCTTACCACAGCGGCCCAGGTTCAATTCCAACTTGCGGCCCTTTGCTGCACGTCATCTCCCCTGTCTCTCCCCCCTTTCACAGCTTTCCTATCAATTAAAGGCAAAAGCTCCCCCAAAAAAAAAAAAAAAAAAAAGATATATATATATATATATATATATATATATATATATATATATAAATATATATATATATATATATATATAAATATATATATATATATATATAATAATAATAATAATATTAATAATCATAAAAAGCTCAGGTGCACTGGTCTAGTTATCACATGGTAAAAATAAGCTCCTGTCACTTAGCTCCAACTTGTGAGATTCTCCAAGCAGGCTAATTGCCCAGTTATTCATGAGCAGTCTGGAGCCGCTACTTCGCTGTACCATTACAGCAGATGCTGGTTTCAACACTCCCCCACCAACTCTTTACAGCTCTCCCCTCTGCCAGTTCTGACGGAGCAGGTCACCTGCTGATTGGTTGGCTTCCTCAAGGAGTTGACTCTATTAGCTATAGCAATGAGGGTCTTTAAATGGGATGTCTCTAGAAGAGATGGGGTGGTTGACGAAGGTTTCTGTTGGATCTCCAGAGAGGAATCCTCACTAGCTGAGGACACCATGGCATGTGTTCAACGATCCCTGTGGTGTTAGCAACTCAACTGTAAAATGCCATGTTTAACAGCTGATATTCTGATGCTATAATACACCACCGCGGCTATTATCGAGGTCTTAACAGCTCCTGCAGTAGATCCCCTAATAAATTAAAGACAAAATAGAAAATCCTATGCGATTAGGTGACACTGTCTCCCATGTGAGAACCTGACTGACACTTAACACACCAAGTGCCACATACTACTGGGATTTACAGTTGACAATTCTTGCTTGCTGTAAATCTCTAATGCTTAGAACACAATATGTATCCCCAACCACACAATATTAAAACAACATTTTTGCCCTGTCATAATAGATCAAACAGTTGGAGATGGAGTTGAAATGAGTATAAAATGTTGAACCTTACACTGTGTTGCATCACATTCCAAACAATCCTCTGGTTTGCAGCATAAAGGCAGGGAAACAGAAAGTCTTAATTAATTCAGTGAAGGAGGAAGAAATCGTTGACGGACATACAAAGCTATTTAGACAACTGCTGTATATGAGACATCAAAAATGTGGAGAATGAATTAGATTGCGCAAAAACATAATTAGCATTGAATTAAAAAAACAAACCGAATTAATTGTTGTGGGATTCCAAGAGCCAGATGGCACAAACTGCTGCTTTTCAAATAATGTATTCATCAACCTGTTATTAACCTGACACAATGCTTTTGAAACATTTCATTTTGCATGTTTTAAACACTGTGGGCGAGACTGTCATTCCAGTGAACTGAATTAATACATTTGCTAATACGGTATGTCAATAATGCAAAAAAATATTTGTTTTGGTTTCTAGTTTCTTCAACATAGCTAAGATACAATTTGAAAAGATTTACTTTGAGAAGGGTTAGAGGGGAGTAAAGAAGGGCACTGTGGCTGCAAAAGTAATCCATGATGAGAACTGTCTCTCAGCTGAATTGGTGTGTCAGCTCCGTGTTAACCTTTACCCCGATGCAGCATTTTAGGTTTCAAGGTTGTTTGAGATGGAAATCCATGTATCAAGATTCAATCCAACAGACATGCAGCTAATCTGATAGAAAATAAAGGTGTGCTTTACAGCAAACAATTGATACGGTCAGCCTCACAAAATCTATCCATCTCTTCTTTCATCCCTTTCTTTTCTGTTTGCCAAGTACACAGAGATGAGAAGGGCACTGAACGCAGCGCACCTTCCGCTGCCCTCTTGGGGTAAAGCTGTTGATTCGTTAACAAACACAAATCGATAGAGGGGCCTGAATGGAGGACGAGTACAAAGAATTAATTTCCGGCTCCAGGGGCTTACGACGGCAAATCACCAACTTTAATCAACAGTGTCAAGTCAGAAAGACAAATGATGTTTACACTGAAGCAGTGTCTCGCCTAAAAACAGCAGCATTGGCTCTGTCTCCTTACCAGTCTGTCTAGGCTTGTGCCAGCTGCAGTGGTAGGCCGCTCCTCTGGGCTGTACGGCCTGAAGCGAGCGTTGAACACATCCGAAACACCACGTGTAGACCTAGTCATTCCTGCGGGTTTTGGCTGGCCACAGCCTTGAAAAACCTGCAATTACAAAAACATGGGCACCCAATTGTCAGGGGCTTAAATTACTTGGGAAGCGGAAAATAGGGAAAACATGCTGTTTTGTTAAGGTCTTGTGAAGCATTCACGCCACATTACCAGCGTGACAGTGCTTTTTGTCAAGTTGAGGTAACCACGTAGATAGGTGATTCAACTTGGAGTTGTGACCAATGCTATTTAGAATGACAGAGTTAAGTTTTTACGGGCTTTTGGGAAAACACCACATATACTTAAAAGATAAACAAAACTGCATTTGTTGCATGGGAAAGCCAGCAGAGCAATTAGCTTTGAATGAGAACAGGCATCTAGAACTGCGTAGGCAGAAAAAATTCTTCACAACCACCTACATTTTTTTTTTTCCTTTCTAAATACAATTTTGTGGGCAAAGAAAAATGCAGTAAAACACAGGAAACACATTAACTACTGTTAGTTGAACTAAGATTATCTGACCAAATTGAAACATATAATTCAAATATAGGACCTAAACTTGGACATAATTAGAACGTGTTGTACTACACACCTTAGACACAGCCCAGCCCCAAGATCCCCTCTTAATTTCGCTTCAAGTTGGACTTCAACAGCCTGTTGGAGGTGTTGCTTTAGTTCTCTGGCGAATAAACCCAACTGACATACCCTGTAGGAGACCTGGGCACTGTTCTCTTGCATAATCATGATGCCTTCGGAAATCTTGACATCAATAGGCTCCATGACAGATTCAATGTTGAAAGGTCCCTCCAGCCTCTGTGCCACCAGCAGCATGGCATCTGTAATTAAGTAAATCAAGTAAACAGTGGTAAAAAAAAAAGGTGGGGTGTGAGGGGGGGATCAGAGATGCAAACAGACACACATGCAGTTGGAGAAACACTTTCACTGGTATCTAAGTGGTCAAGCACTTGCATACAAAAATAACCTTCAACATAGCACAAATTGTCCAATTTTCAAGACAAGATGTATTATGTGGTCCCATTCACGTGCTCAGTGACACACTCCTGACATGTATGATGTGGCAGGGTCCAGTATTAGTAGCACTTGAGATAACCCAGCACACTGCAACTTAAGAAAATACAAGCAAATAGAGAAAACGTATTCACACGTTTGATTACACAATTAGAAGTTCACTGTAAATGAGCATAACACAATAATAAAACACAAGCAAGAAGGATTCCACTCACTCCTGGATACTGTGATGCAGATCAGTTCGGTTGTGTGTGCATTTACAGTGTTTCTGCATTTGCGTGTATTTTCTGCTAGCAATTGCTTGCATTTAGTTTGTTAGGGTTTTCTGTATTTGCTTATGTTTTCCGTATTTGAAGTGCTTTCCAAAATGCAGTGCATGAGTTGTCAAACTGCTGTCAGTGTTTTCATAATGTATTTCTGATTTCCCACATTGCTTGTGTCAGGCTCTGTCAGCTCACACAGAAGAAGAAGCAGGTTGACTCCTTAGTCAACTAAAGAAATAAAGTTTAATTTCCATATTACAAACTTGTATTTACATGAATTGTGTTAAATGCTAAAATGCTATGCCTACGTAATCGGTACTAAAACAATTAATCAAAAGAAGATTTATTGACAACAAGTCATTTTTTATGCAAAATGACCAAAATTGGTTCCAGATTCTCAAATGTGAGGATGTGCTGGGTTTCTCTATCTTATATCACTGTAAACTGAATATTTTGGGTATTTTGACTGTAAGTCGGATAAAACAAGCAACTTGAAGACATCACTTTGGGTTCTGGGGAATAGTGATGGGCATGTTTCACTATTTTCTGACATTTAAAAGACTACATAATTAATACACTGAAAAAAAAACAACCTCAATAATAAAAATAATCCTTAGCTTCTTAGGCATTGACTTGCCAACGGTCACAGCTTCAAAAGCAAACTATTGTATCTTGCCTTCTGATTACTACACAGTATTACCCATTACCTCCACCTCTCATCACAGTCAAACACACACTTATGAAGCATGAATTTTTCTCAGGGCAAATTCAATTGTTATGTAGATTAACTCAATCACGTCAACAAAATGTTGTTATGTTGCATGCAACAAATAGTGCTGATGAGTAATTGATTTAATTACATTTTTGAAAGCCTAGCATTTATTCTTTTTTTTTTACATCGGGGCAGCCCATGAATACTATAAGGTCAATGGCTCATTACTATCCTTGTGTGGACACCAGCCAGAAGGCCTTGTTGAACATGAGACACTTACCATTACCATCTCCACAGAGTCTATCTGTTTTCATCACCTTCAATTAACGCCTCTGATCATTGTAAAAAGAAATGTTCAGTTAAAAAATGTTATATTTACAGCTGTGATGGTGTAGATACTGTAGCTCAAAGTGGTTAGGCAAGAGCTGTCGACCTTTAGAGGTTAAGTGCATCAATTGACATTGCCATGAAACAGAAACAGTGTTAAAGTGCTTTCACGCTCGCAGCGTTTACTAATGTGATACTAATGTGCCACTGTCTCTGTAATGGCAATTCTGCATTTGAATGGAGTGCTACAGGGAGTTGGACATCACCAAACCACTAACTCATAACTGAGCGAGTCCCAGATCTGGAGACAGTACTTAAGTAGTCTGTCAGGAGAGGTTTCTCCATCCATAGACCTCCCAGGACAAGACCTCACCACTAGGCTGTTGTAATGACTCTACAATTATGTCCATACTAAATAAGGTCATCCTGCCATTTAGAGACTAAGGAAACAATTACCTATGACGTGCTTGTGACTGCCTCAATATTTTATTTAATCCGCACTGATATACAGTAAGTAAGAGTGTTGTTTTTTGAAGAATATCTTACATATTTATTTTGGCTTGCTGCTCCCATCACCCCACCCATCATAAGAGAATGGTATAATTTATTCCCAAGCGGTGAAGGCAGAGATAATATTCCAGAGAACAGTGCAAAAAGCAGTGACCGACACCGTGTAAAAAAACACATAATAGGCCTTAGTTGAAAACATAATGACTGATACTCTGTGTAAAAGGTAGCCAAAACCTTAAAGGGGATATAGGAGACAAATAATGTACATAAATAAACAAAAACAAATCACACAGTTCTTTGATAGCAGGCTTGTCCTGAGATCGCTAATGGCAGAGGAAAAGAGCTGAGAAACATTAGCGCAGCTCTGGCTCGATATCCTTTCCAATTATGTCGAAGTCTGAGCCTTTGAAGAGCTCTTCTGTTTGGTAACATAGGAAGATCTAATAGCCTGTGACACTGGCTGAAATTTTAATACACAGACTATGTCGGAGCCAAATGGTTTTCTGAAGGAGCACTTCAATCGCACCACTGTGCAACCATATGGTCTTAGTGTAGATGACACCTGTACCAGCAGAAACAATTTTATACTAATAGTCTATTAGCATTCATGCTGATCAGCTTCTTTAATGTGTTTCATGATGCTAAACTGGAATTTATACAGAACGCTTTGTTTGTGTTCTTGTATTTAGTTTTTTAAATAATTTGAACCTGGTATTGCCATATAGCTTGCTGTTTAATCTGATTATGATGTAAATTAATTCATCTGCCTCAGGTATGTCTGCTTACTTGATAACAAAAAAAGAAAGCTCAATTCAAGCGTAAGCTTAAAAACTGTCAAGTGCAAATACTGAAAATTTAGGTCAAGAGAGCCAACTGGGAACAACTTATGTTTCATAATAAGAGAAAAGAAGAGTGCCTCTAGCATCAGAGACGATGGAAACCATGGTGACTTTTCTGCAACTTATCAGATGGGCTCGATAAACAGAGGGAGCCAGGAACTTTGTCTTCATACATAACTGAGGGAGAGCAGACAGGGAGCGACAGGAACAGAGAGAGAGAGAGCAAGAAGAGAGCAGGAGAATGAGAAGTGGTGCTGATTGGGTTGAGTTAGGCCATGGTATGGCTTTGTCCCAGAGGAAGGGCTCCTGCAACGCATGTGGAAAAAACCTACATGGAGAATTAATGACCATCATTTATGAGGAGTGCATGAAGTCCAGTCCACTGTGGCATGGCTGCCACTCTGAGCCAAATTTTCCCTGCATCACTTTTGCAGCACTGAGATAGGCCACTGGCCAGCCGGAGGAAATCTTTTTATCATCACGACACAGCCATGCAAAGTCCAATTCAGAGATGAGGATTTTAAAAACAACAACTGAGGCTGTGCCTGCATGACATGTAAAACTAAAAAGTGTCACAATGGCCTGAAACCGCAGCATTATCCAAATTTGTTTTGTTTAATATTGGATGTAAATGATTAAGTTTGGCATGTGAAACATGCTTATTTGCATTGTCTTGCTCAACAGCAACAACAAAAAAAAATCTGAGAAGGTAACATTACTCTGGGCCTCTGCCTCTTCATCGAGATTGATGTCCACTTAAAATCAGGCTATGTCAGCCAGCGGCAACCTCCAGCAGACAAGGACAAATAAGGAAAGTGAACAGGCCCATCTATGGCTCTTTGCCTGTGAAGAGCTCCACAGAATGAAAAATGGCTCTAGTGTAATTTGGATTCTGTAAAGCATAGCTCATCTGTGGTTCAGTCAACCAACTAATGGTGCTATATAAAACGGTATAAAGATGGATACGAAGAAAATGCATGTTGTTCCTTGGTCACACCTTGAACACACACACACACACACACACACACACACACACACACACACACACACACACACACACACACACACACACACACACACACACACACACACACAGCAATATAACAGAAATGGCAAACTTAGACCATCAATAATTATTTTTTCTTACCAAACCTTAAAACATTTTACAAAAAGATAATTTATTCTGTTATATAAAAAAAACAATTTACAATAGAAGTTGAATTTTCTCCATGGCTACCACAGACACGCTGGTGGTAATTATTGTCTTCCTTGTCATCCTCCAGTGACTTGTTAAGGGCAGCCACAGAAAAGGACAACATACTGTTGCCTTTATCAAAATATCCTCTGCTGATACAAGGATTACAAAGAAGCAAGCTCTGCTCTCTGGCTTGAAAGTCCTGTATGTTAACACCCAACCAGCCACCCCAACATGTCGGGGCTGGCAATGTTGTGAATACAGCACACAATAAATGTGCGATGCTTACGAATTAAAGTACTTAACTTTTCGTAGGTTTTTGAACAAATGGTTAATGAGAACAGGCTGTTCCTAGACGATGTATCCTAAGATTTTGGTGATCTCCTTGGCCTTATCTCTAGCACCTTCCTGAGGTCAGAATGTGTGGTTTTGAGTGAGGTATCTCAACAACTAGTGGATGGATTGCCATGCAATTTGGCAAAGACAATAATGTGCCCTTCAGGAGGATTTGTATTACCTTTATCTAGAGCCATCATCAGTTCAACATTTCTATTTTCTTTGATTTATGACAAAATTCCTGCAAATCTATTACATTCCCATCAGCCTCAGCTGTACTTTGTGTTTACTGCTAATTAGCAAATGTTAGGATGCAACACTAAGATGGTGAACATGGTAAACATGACCTGCTAAACATCAGTATGTTAGCATGCCGTTAGCATTTAGCTCAAAGCATAGCTGTGTCTAAGTACAGCCTCAGAGAGCTGCTAGCGTGTAGACTCTTAATTGTGTTTAAAAATAAAGCATGTCACACTCATCATCATTTTTTTTCTCCATTATTACAGTACATATTTGCAATTGAGTGATAACAGTACACTAAGTAGTACGCAAGACAACTAATATAAAAGCCATATACTGGAGCAGCACTGATACTGCACTACACTGCTAATGAAACTAAGCAGCATAATCTAATAACGAGCCATTCACAAGCAGATTGTGTTACTAACACTACTAGATGTCATGGAATTTCAGTCTATGGATGCTGACAGGAGCGTTTCAACAATGTTGCACACAAATATGTTGAAGAAGCTCTTCCCCACAGTCAGTGTCCTTTCTTTCACTTTGTAAAATCCACGTTACATGATCTGGACAGGCTCAACAGAAAAGACAATGGAGCAGCTTCGAGCAAAGACAATGTTAGGCCTCGCTGCTCATAAATACACCAGAGAGAATAATTTCTTTCTCTTCACAAAATTTCTATCTTTCTGTAGATTTGTAATTGCACAGGTGGGAAGTGAGTCTGAAATTAGATCCACTCAACCACATCTTCATGTAACTGTGAGGGATTAGGCAAGCAAAGACTTATAAAACAAAATGGAAATTAATGTTGCTACAAATGCCTTTGCACATGAAACGGAACAAGAGCACAATGTTGACCTGGTGCTGCCTTGAGAAGGAGCACAATATGTTGCCCAATATTTGTTCAAGGCTTTTAGACAAATGACGTGAAAGGGTGGCACCGGCTGGGTCTATACTCTGCCAAAAATAACTCCTGTGTGTAAGCTATATAATGTAATGTAATTTCCTAAGCCCCCAATTTTCAATTCAAAGTTCACAGTTTTCTCACAGCTGGAAGCATTAATAGATTACTTGGATGGGTGAGACGCTGGGTATATGTATTCCAAATACTAAAATAAAGGCAATTCTAAAGATATATCATTAACACTTTACAATAAGCATACGTTAATTAGCATTACTTAATGCATTAATAATTATTAATTAACTGTTAATTACAGTTAATTAAGGTGTCTAATAAACATTTATAAACAATGTTCATGTTTGTTCATGTTAACTAAGGTATTAATCGATGCATTATTTACCATTAGTTAATGCCTTAACTAATTGTTAATTACCATTAACTATGGTGTCTATTTTACCATTAGTTATTGCGGTAATAAGCCTTGACTAACTGTTAATAACAGTTAACTAAGGTGTCTATTTTAACATTAGTTACTGTACTAATAAGCCTAAACTGGAAATAACTAACTAAAGTGTCTAACTATCAATTACTAATGTATTGTTTGTAAGATGCTATTTGCATTAGTTATTACAGTAATAAGCATCACTTAACAGTTAATCATACAATATTAAATATTAGGTAAATGGTAACAAACGTCTCTTGATAACATCAACTAAGGGTTTACTTGTTAATTAAGGTATTTACTAATATTACTAGGTGGTTAATAAATATGTTGATAGCATGTATGTCTTAAGGTTTACAGCCAAGCCATCTCATTATGAGAAAACTGTTTTTATTGTTTATTTACGGGTTATGGTTGTCCATATACTTTTGTCCACTATATTTGTCCATCCACCAACGTATGACTTACTTTTGGTACAGGGTGAGATCAGTGAAAAGACTCCATAGTGTCCATGCAGAGGTATGCTTGTTCCTTTGTCTTCATGTAGACATTAACTTAAAGCCCAACCTATATAAATTGTTGCGCATGTTATATAAGCATGTTTTATAAGCATTACTTAACTTGACCATAATTGGTCACTTGATTAATGTATAATAATACTGAATAAGCATTACTAAACCATAATCAAACAGTTAATTAATTATCTTTGTTAGCCTTATTGGAACGTTGAGAACATATTTGTTGAGAACATATCGTTGTTGAGAACATATCTTTGTTAGCCTTATTGTTAGCCTCATTGGAAAGGTGAGAACATGTCTTCAAGACCACACAAAGGGAAGGGGAGAGGGCACCTTTAACTCTTTACATTTCTGTGAGTGATTTTTTTTATGTGTAAGATATATGTGTGTATGTTTGTTTGTTTGTTGTGTTATGGTTGTCTAAGCTACTGGATGCCTAACATTTCCCTTGGGATGAATAAAGTATCTATCTATCTATCTATCTATCTATCTATCTATCTATCTATCTATCTATCTATCTATCTATCTATCTATCTATCTATCTATCTATCTATCTATATGCACCTTAACTTACACTTGATAAAATGCATAATAGCACTGCTAAAACATCACTTAACCATAGTTAACCAGTTATTAATGCTTTTTGTGAGCAATATTGTAAAGATACAACTATAGTTCAATACATACACTTATATTGCATAGGTACCAGATAGAGATACGTTTTAGCCTTTTCAATGCAATTGCTCTCTCTTTCGCCCACTCATGTGCTCTCTGTCTCTGTCTTCCTTTGTCAGATCAGTTGGATAGTTTGTTAAATCTATTTTAAATATTAATAACACTAAATTAAATTAATTTGCTTAAAGTGCTCATATTATGCTTTTTGCCTTTCCTTTATGGTGTTATGTATCTTTTTGTGCATCTAATAGGTTTACAAAGTGAAAAAGCCCAAAGTCCACCCCAAAGGGACTTACCATCTCCAACAGAAAACACTGTTCACAAACTGCTCCAAACTGCTCTATTGTAGTCCAGCCTTTACTTCAGAGACAAACGTGCGTCACTTTGTAACACACGTTATAATGCTCGCCTAGCTGCTAGCATGACACACCCTCATACTCTGCTTCTGGCTCGGTAGTAGTCCTTAACTAGCTACTGCACATGTGTGTCTCCCAACAAAGATTGAACAGAAGTGAGATGTCTCAATCTGTAGCTAAAACAGACAGCTCAACACACAGGGTGAAAAGAGGAGCTGCAGCAATGTGTAGTACAACAAAAATATGGTGTTTTTTGAAAATGAAACCATGAAAACCTATTCTGACATAACATCTAACTACAATTATAAACCTGAGCATGAGCACTTTAATAGTATTCTCTGAACCACATCCAAACTTGGTCGGAGGAGGGTCACTACGCCAGATTAGGTGATGTCAGTTGACCTATTTAGATTGGCTGGCAACGCATGTTTAACCCGCTTCACTGTGTAGGTGTGAAAGGTGTATTAGCTTGGCAAAATTATGGTTAAGTGTAAAGGTGTGAGTTACATATTCAGTGTTTGAATTCATGCTGCTAAAAGCACAAAATTCCAAACCCTTCGACATCCTTGTGAGCAGAACATATTTTTATTTGTGTGGTCTGACTTTCAGCCATAAGCTCTCCACTCACAGTGTGCTTTGCCACTCAATATTTTATTCATGGGTCCATTTTCTCACAAAGATGAGGATATGTTGCTGGCTTGAATTTTCATAAACAGTGACGTTGTGGCTGGCTCCAGTTACCAAGTGAAACAAATTACCTAATTTAAAAGAAATGAGCAGATAGAATTGATGCTGATCACTTCCAATATGTTAACATGTCTCTCCGGGGAGAACAGTAACAGTCTGTAAACATTAGTGTCACAAGATTACAAATACAGCTGTGTCAGAGTCAACCAGTTCACTGAAGAATGACTTTAAACCAGTCACGGGTGTCACTGAGAATACTGTGAAGGTGGAGGAGGAAAAGTTCCATCACAGCTGTCAACCACCTGTCCACACAAAAAACAAGTTAATGACACGAGGGGTGTAAACTGCAGGGGACAATATGTATCACCACAGAATGTGACTGATATTTTAAAGAGATGAAGAAGACATTCGGGCAGACAGCCTGATAAATAACATCAAAATGGTTAAAAACAGCCTGCCTCAGAACATTGTTTAACAAAAAGAATACCCAACCGGAAGATTTTTTTAACAATACAAAGACAAGTAAACACTATCAAAGTGATCATCTTAAAACAGATATCCAGGGATTTATGCAGAAAGCGTAATGCTCTATATATCCCAGAGGACTTGGCGTGTGGGTCCTGATTATGTTGAGTTGAGTTCTCAGGTGCGGTGAACACATTGACAGCTGTTTATCAGACGCTCCATGCTTCAGTTAATTCATGTAATTAAAATCTAATCTAATCCCACTCATAATCTCATCAAATTGCACGCATTTACTGTTTTTTTTTAATGCATGTTTATGATGCTAAGCAAAGTAGTATTTATTAAAAATGAATTTCAAAATGTTGGCATTTGCGATTAAAAAGGAAAACAATATATTGCTTATGAACATTCTTTTATTAGTATCTGGTTCCATATTGAATGCCCTGAGCAAGTCTCGTCTTCAAACACAGCATGGGGAGAGGTCAGCAAGGATTTGTTCTCCAGTGGGAACAAATGGATTAGAGACTGACTAATCAGCAGAGCCCATTTAATCTACTGTATGATTTATTCAGATTTGATTTATTCAGTGTAACATTAAGGCAGAAATATACGCAACAGACTGACATTCTAGCTTTGTTTATCTTATGTTTCCTAAAACTAGAGGTATCATTATAGCTGCTACATGAACACATATTTAGTAACACTACTGAGCAAAAATGTTGTATATCAATACTAATAATAAGATGACCATCTGGAACTGAAGCTATATTATTTCCAGGAACAGCACCTTTCAAAATGAATCTAAAATGACAAGAGTATGTACAGTTGACATTGGTCTTTTGGAGCCTACAGTCAGCTCATGTTTTAAAGGTCCCATGACATGGTGCTCTTTGGATGCTTTTATATAGACCGTAGTGGTCCCCTAATACTATATCTGATGTCTCTTTCCCAATATTCAGCCTTGGTGCAGAATTACAGCCACTAGAGCCAGTCCCACAATGAGCTTTACTCAGGACGTGCCATTTCTGTGTCTGTAGCTATTGAGGAGGAGGGGGGGGGCAGGCCTTAACCAACTGCCACTTTGCTCGTTTGAAAGCCATGATGTCTCTCTCTCATGGGTTGGCCAAATTCTCTGGGCGGGCAAAGCAGAGAAAGGGGAGGTAACCTTCCTCCTTATGACCTCATAAAGAGGAGATTCCAGATAGGCCCATCTGAGCTTTCATTTTCTCAAAGGCAGAGCAGGATACCCTGTTAAAAAAACTCATAAAGTGAAATTTTCATGCCATGGGACCTTTAAATGAAATTTCTTGGTCATATCTTATTTGCTTGTCTAATTAATTTCTTGCTCAGGGGCAAGTAAAACAAACATAATATGCACAAGGACTGATTTGAGGTTGGATTTGTTAGTGGATACATTAAAGATTCCCTCACCAAGATGCGGGTGCATACTGTACGCCACATGAATACAAATACAGGGGAATGATGTGATTTAGGATGGCAATTTTTCCATAATTTATTGTACACTTGCCTCAACAACAAATCAAAGAAAGTCATCCAAAAATGAGAAACTACTTGAACCAGTTGTTTTTCCTTTCTATAAAAATGCTGTACAGATACAGCGAATCAATTCAAGTGGGAGGAGTATTTAGCAGTGCAGCTGCCCTTCAAACATCTGTTTCAGCTCGTCTCTTCAGTGCCACACATTATGGATTTATAGATAAATAAAGGTGAGACTGGTTAATGTGAAGTTCTGTCACAAGTTGGGATTCATTTAATCAGAAGGTGTTATTTCCTGCAAGTGGAGTCATTCAGTGAGAAGGTGTTGGGGAAAAAAATCATTGCTATCATAGGCACAGCCTCTAGGTTTAAAGGATTTCTCACTCTTTGGTTGGATTAGTTTTCGCTCCCCAATATCTTGTCTTCTCTGGTCAGTGGAGCAGGTATATGATGTTGGTCTGAATGGAAGCAACAGGAATCAAGATCTTAGCTTCAAGTCTGTACTGGCTCTATGCCAGGACTCTCAGGTGTTTCTCCCAATTTCTCTCTGAGCCCTCAAGCCAAAGCTTCTTATTCTTTTTCAGTGAGCTGATATGACCCATTTTTCTTTGATCGCACTGTGTAAATAACGGCAAGAAGACTAACACCAATGCCGGAGTAATAATCATTTGCTTTTATGTAAGATGACAAGTCAATACCTTTTTTTGTGGTTAGACCTTAAGCTAATTAAAAATCTTTTGAACTATAACGAGCATGAAAAGATATAGAACTGCCATTTAATCTACACTGAGGAACAATAATCCAGTTGACAAGAGTCCTGATGAAGACAAATGGCTGCTGCACAACGGTTAATGGCAACAATGTAAAATTGTCAAATTCAAGTGGAGCCGAGTCAGAATTATATTCCTCGTTAGTGGAGTAAATGTAGAACCCTTTTAGTTAGATTGAAATACACTTGGTTGATGACAGTGAAGAGGATAAATAGATTAACATTATAGTACAGACATACAGATGTACATGTACGTTTAACAGCTGTTGGGCCGGTTGAAACTATCATTTAGGGATATCAACGCAACTTCTGATGGGGCCCCATTTACTTTGTTGATTGCTTGTTGAATGTAAGCTGTGACAGGTAGTCCAATTCTCTACATTACTGGGGAGGAGGAGATCTCTGCTCCTGAATGTCTGGATCTTACATTTTTAGAGAAACAAGCTGAGCTAACGTTAGCGGCAACGAGCCGGACAGCATCAGAGAAACACTGATTTACAACGTGAAAATGCTTTATTCAGTGTTTTTACCAGTTTTAATCACCTGGTCTGTTTGTTTTGGAGTGTAGAATTCAGCTCCTGGTAAAAACCTCCTAAACAATAAAAACTGAAGGAATATTAACCAGGATAATGTGTGTTTTACACTCCACTACACCACTGCTTTTAGAAGAAAGTTCCCAAACAACTTGTGCTTTCTCCTTCCACACTGCAGCAGCTCTGCCCTGTGCTTGTTGAAAACAGACATTAAGGCCACCATAGATCATTCAAACAGATCTGCTTCCACATCGATATCAGAGCATGCATTGAAAGCAAACACCCACAGATGTTGCTCTCTTTCCTTCCTGTCATGCAATGTATAGTCACAGAAATAAACTGTTAAGACAGTATGAATGGAGGTAGAGTACATAATGTATCATATCCTCACAGTAATCTGTTAAAATGGCTGTTTTCAAGTGCTATGCAAAACAAGCAAAATACCCCTGACCTGCTTGATTACTAACAAAATGAAGACTAAAACAAGTCAACAATTTGCTTTTATTTTTCATTATGCACTTTCACAGACATCTCTGTTGTGGTCGTTGCTGTTGAAACTTATTCCTCACCTTTGTTCTCAAAGTCTACATCAAATACAGTATATGTCAAAGCTCCATTGAGATAGTCTTGATAAGATGACTCTAATGGGAAAATGTTACTAATGCTGCTGATCCAACTGAGAATCTCTCTTTGTGGCTTTTACCCTCTTTGAGCTGGTCATTGCTTTGGCCCGCTGGTCCAAACAGTCCCAGTGGCTCTCACAAAGATGGGCACAAAACTTTATGCAGCCGCTCCAAGGTCACAAGCTTGCACAAGCTGGTTGTACACTACAATCATAATGTAAAATGGCAGAGTGCCAAAGACAGCGAGGGACTGGTAAGGAGGGTCAAACATCAAGGAAGCCCAAACAAAATAAAAAATACAAGCTAATATGGAGAGTGGACACTGGAGGTACATTCATCAAGTGCTCAGAATCTGCTGGATAGGTAAGTAGCTGTTTGTTTGCTAACGCAGTCTTGATAAGCGGATAAAGTCCTAGCCTTAAGTCCCATAGAAACAAAGTTAGACAAATGTCTAACGTCTTTGCATTAGCTTCTGTTAAGTGACATATTTCAGAGTGAAACAGAATATGTGAGCAAGGGAATAATTTCAAAAATCAAATCTTTCACTCAAAAGTGAGCATGATGTTTTTGGAGAATCCTCAACGAGCGATGTTAGATCAGGAGGCGGATGAGAGGAAATAAATAAATTAGATCTTAACTACGCTCTTCTGGAAATGTAAACATTTAAGCTTTTACCAACTGACATGTAAACACATGCCTCTCTCTGCACAGCCAACAAACTCCATACTTGGTTGTATATGATGGGAGGGCTTAGCTGGTTGCCTCTATATCACGTTTGACAGGATACCGTAAACACGCTAGTATGTAGGATGCAGCATAAAAAGACGTTTCACAAGAAGAGAAAAGAAGGATTTTGAAATATAAATGCCCAGACATGCGTTTAACAGCAGTAGCTCAGACCCCCAACTGCTCAGGGCAGCTGTTAGCCTGGTCCCGACTGGGCTAACAGCCAGGATTTATTAATCCTGGAGCCTTTTCTGTTCACTCAGCAGTGGTTTTACCTTATTGTTATCAGCCTGCAATAAAATACAACAGGTGCATGTTGCTGTTCATTTAAGTACTGTTATTATTTAAAGTAGTGACCATTATTTTTTATAATTATTCATGTGACAATCATTGTTACTGTTATATTGCTGTATGAAGACTGCTGCTCATATTGTTGTTATAAGTTTGGTGTATTACGGCAGTTTCTAGATTTAGTTTCTAGATTTTAGAGTACAATTTCTTCCGTGTCTTTCTTTTCTATGTCCATATATATGAGGGAGCAAATCATATAATATGTAAAGAAGGAAACTCGTCCTCTATAAAAAATAAAAAAATATTTAGGCTACTTACGCATTCAGTCGGTCCGTGATCGTCTGCCTCGGTTTCTCTTGCTGTTTCATTACAGCGGCCGTGTTTCTTTTTTACAAATAATGTGTTTCACGTTACCATACTTCCACAAAAAGCTGCTGCTCACTCTGTATAAATCTGTGATCGACCTTGCGGTCTATTAAGGAAATCCGTGAACGTGCATCTATCCAAATTACTTCAGCATGGCTCGGCCTAGTCGCTCCTCTGCAGCCTGGCTCGGCCTTCGTGAAACGCACCAAGCCAGGCTGCACAAATTAGACCAGGTCAAGCCTCGTTTTATCAGTTATCCTGGATTCATAAATTCTGCTTTTGTGAAACAGCCCCCAGAACTTTTTCATTTGAATGTATCTTTAATTCTGCTAAAAACTCCCACTCTTATTTTCTGAAATTTCAGTGCTGGGAGCTCCTTTTCTGTTTAACACAGCAGACTAGTGATATTACATTCATCTTTGTACTTTTTGTCTCTGAGCTGAACAAGTTCCCATTGAACTTCTCCTCACAAAACCTTACACTCCCCACTGTGCACTTCTGCCCTATTACAAGTCCCCATTTAGCCCAGCAGGAGAGCAGACTCCCATGAATAAAATCTTTTCATGCAAGAAAACGCTGATGGAAGAATGACAAATAAAGCAGCCTCTTATCCGAGGGCCCAACGTGTGTCAATGGAACAGATGTTGTCAAAACATGATAACAACACAGCACCAGCTGTAACCTCTCTTAAAATAGAAAGTCAAACTAAACATCATAGCACACCTATTTCTGTAATCCTGCAGACTTACAAGGTTAACATTTGGACCTGAGCCATATTTTTACATTTTATTTATCATATCAGCTGAAAGGTTTCAGTTCTATAAATTCCGTTTCACCATTAGTTTTGTAGTTAAGAATATCCTCCCCGGGAAAAAACACCTGCTTAAAGTGCAATTCCAGCGAAAATTGACCAAAAGGTGTTTTTCTACATTAAAACACGTCAAATAAGCCGTGGAGACAGTATTTTTTGTCGATCAACCACTACAGAGCTTGGCCCAGCATATGCTACAGCCCCAAATCGCAAACAGTGGACGAGATAGGGGCCGTAAGCCAAACGCTTTCCAAATAGCATTTTTTAACCAGTAATATTGTTCCAAACAGCACCAAACCTCGTCAGTAACTTGCTCAGGGTCCTTACACATAAAACAAAGCACCAACAACCTAGTTAGCGAACCCGGAGTTTATCACAGAAGACTGTTAAGAAAACTTACTGTCTCCCTACCAGCCCCTCTCGAAGGAAAGTCCGTACAAGTCGATTATCGAATGCAATGCAAAACGAGACAGCAGCCCTATCCTATCAAAAAAGTCACTGGTCTGATTAGACTCCGCCATTTCAGTTCCTATGTGATGACTCTTGCCTTGGCCTTGTCTACTCCGAGCCAACACCTGACTGCCTGTAGTCCCTTCCGGCAATAGACAAGACTCTCCTCAGCACCGAAATTTCACAGGAGATCTCGCACGTCTCATTACGACTCATATTTACGTTTTTAGTGACGGTGCCCTGTAGTGGACGTAGTAATTATGACGGGAGCAAAGCAGAAAGTAAGGTATCGAAGTATAGGAGCACCACATTCCGTGTAAGGAGGCAGGATGTGGTGGTGGATGGGTCAAACATAGAAATAAAAATGTTTAACTTTACGGAACAAACGGAACTACGTCAAGTTCTGTGTGTGAGCTTAACAAACAAAAGGTGTACAGCCACATTAAGCAATATTTGTGATACTAAATTGAATCCAGTTACTCAATGTACTGTAAAGGGTTGCTTGCTGTTATTGCCAATCTCACCCAATCAATACTCCAGTCTGCAGATTTCAGCTTAAGCTTTAAACTGTTTTTAGCTCATTGACAGCTTTTTTTTCACCATGCAACACTGTGTTAAGCAACACATAGTTGCAGCTATGACACGACGGTGAATGTGAAAATTGATTCTACAAATGTCATTATTGCGAGTACTAATATGATGTGTTTTCCCCCCTATCTACCACATCCATTAGACCCATTTGGCCATTTTGTACAGCCATACACCCAGTCATGAATACATATAAAAATATCTAATTGGTCTGATGGGACCCAGGTGAAAAACAACTGGAATGACACTTGAAAAGACTTACCAATGTACAGGTTCCACTCTGGATCCAGATCAGCTTGATTGGCCAAACAGCCCTTCACGACATTCAGGCAGTAGTTTTTACAGGGTTTAACTGCCGGCATGCCCTGACAAAAGGGGCAGTACAGCATCTTGGTCAGGGCTCGAATACATGCTGGACTGCTGCTTACCTGCAAGAACACAGAGTGTGACAGCAGTCATTAGCACCTGGACAGTTCCTTCAAAACCCATCATAATTTGAATTACATTCTGTCCTTTAGTAATTGCTTTAATTCAAGGAGGATTTAAATAATTGTATTTTACATTTAATTTTTTTCTTGTTTTTACTTCATGTTACTGAAGGCACCACAATTGAGCATTCTTTTTTAAAGTGAGTCCAAAAAGAGTCCACTACCAATTATATGAATTATATTGTCAGTTGTTATTTTGATAAAAAAGTTTTTAGTGGGCACGACACGTTCCAAAATGCCAGAAGAGCCGAAACAAGAGAGACGTTCTGTTGACCAAGGACTTTTGAATGTTTGTGAGAACTGTCAATCACAGTGTGGGTGACATTGACAGACAATTTAACCTGCATTTAAATGTAAAATATTAAATAAAGAGAACTATTCATTTTCCCACTCATCAGCCAGAGTTAGCGGTCAAGCATTTTGTATTTCACTTATTCATCTTTCTCTGTTTTGTGTTTCCATTACTTCACATACAAAAAGGATAGGCCAGATAGGATAGGACTAATACATAGTGCATGCTATTGACAAGACAATCAAAAACAACTGATAGAATATTTCTTAAGTGTGTTCACAGATAATCACTTCACAGCAATACAATTTTATAAAACATGTTTAGCACCCCATCCTCACTTTAGCTACTCATTTGGCTCACAAGAAAAACTGCAATAGGCCTTAAGCAGCCCAACATTGAAATACCATTGTGTTGAAGTAACTGGATTAATAGATAATAAAGTAGATAGGTAATGGAGGTGGCTGTAAGAGGCAGCTCTGTTCACTTCCTCTTCATCCTAGCTTTTAGTTTCAATTTGCTGACCACTGAGCTCTTAAATTGAGCCTGCATTTGTGTTTTTGCCTAAACATCTATCACAGATATTCAAAGTACCTCTAAAACAGGACTTTGTTACAGAAATTGATTTAGAAATACTGAAACTAAATAATCTATTTCTGGACATATGATCAACACTAATGCAGATCTCTTACTTATGATGTGTTTAAGAGCTCCTTGTATGGATGTGTCTCAGTTCACAAGTCATAAATATTCGGATGCACAGTCAAGTGGTTTCGGTCCGGACCACAGGATTATTATTTTAGTGGCCAAAATTTAAATGAATTAATTAGCCACAATTTAATGCATAATGCATTTGAAGAGGGCGAAAAACAACAACATAATTAGCAATTAGTTTTTGATTGATTGAATTCATTTTATAGAATGTTGCTGTTAATCCAAAAGCACGTTACCCATAACACGCAACTCACTGATGCTTTCCAAATGTTTTCCAACACAGACTATAATTTGTTGTACAAACTGTAAAGCTAAAATCACAAATTCTTCTATTTATTGTAAATAAAATTGACTCGACTGGTGTGACTTTTGTGAACAGCGTGGATTGAACAAGCTATAAAGAAGAAAAGGCTTTCATCTGTCTCATTCAGGAGGCATTGTGATAGTGAGGGAATACCCAGAGAACAAACTACAGGAAACAGCTAACCTTTGGCTAAATTGGCCGCTCTCTGCTGTGTTCAGGCCACATGTGTAGACTATGTGCATCCTAAAGTGCAACATTTTATCAGTGATTGTTTATTTTGCCACGTGTAAGCTTGTATGGTGACGTTTCAGATAGCAAATACAAACTTGACTGCGTGACCTAGTAAAGCTGATTTTATTAAGATTCGTTAAGAGCGTGCTGCACTCCACATTTTTATCTTTAACACTCAAATGCTTGCACTCTGGAGCCCTGTCAAGATGTTTGAAATGAAAGCTCCTGGGACGCAGCTAATGGACTTTTGTCTATGTTCTATGAAGCACCAACAAGCATCTTATTAAGTATCTTACAGGCTGAAAACACAACTTTTCAGACTACACCCATACATGCCATCCAAGTGCTTACTAATGTCTAATTTTCATAAAACAAATACAAATGTTACCCTAAGCACATGTACAATAGCACTGAATACACTTTTGCTGTAGTTGTTGTTTTTTTAAGGGATGCCCTAACAATTTTTGAAGAGATCCAGCTCTTTTTCTACAGATGATGAATGCACTCATTGTAAGTTGCTTTGGGCAAAAGCTTCTGCTAAATGAATGCAATGTAAAGAGCCCTAAGAGAAGAAATTCCTATTGTATTTTATGCCTTATGTGAATATGTTTACATGGAATAGAAAATATACACCAAACGTCACAGGTTTCTTTACCTGATGGCATACCTCAAGCCACACAAAAGACAATCAGTGAGTGACAAAATGAAAACTGAATGCAACTGCATTATCGCAGCAGGATGATGTATGTAATTTCTCTGTCTCAGTGGAATATGAACCCTATCACACAGGGATACAAGACTGACATTCCAGTTTATGCTTTTAAAGCATCAAACAACTTATACAGTATTGTTGTGTTGTTGCTGCTAGGCAACAATAGAATCAGCAGATGGTCGGCTCTAAGAGCAAAGAAAAAAGCAACGATATGAAATATTAATAAATAGGCTATGGTTTTTGTACGGAACTTTGTGGTCATGGCATTTGGCTACGCCGTCGCAATTCTTGTCCTCTACGCTGCGGATATAAGTTTCAGATGATTTAGCTACAGCCAAATACGATTGTCGTGGCTGAACAATACGTCACAAAACAAGTGATTCTATAAAAACAACCTGCTATTCTCAAGATCTTTATCTGTACTGTTTTATGTCTAATTATTTAAAGTGCTCATATTATACTCATTTTCAGGTTCATAATTGTATTTAGAGGTTGTACCAGAATAGGTTTACATTGTTACATTGCATCTCACTTCTGTTCAATCTTTGTTGGGAGTCACACATGTGCAGTAGCTAGGTAAGCACTGCTAGCTAATCAGAAGCAGAGTATGAGGGCGTGCCATGCTAGCAGCTAGGCGAGCATTATAACGTTACAAAGTGACACACGTTCGTCACAGATGTAAAGTCTGGACTACAACAGAGCTGTTTGGAGCAGTTTGTGAACAGTGTTTTCTGTTGGAGATGGTAAGTCCCTTTGGGGTGGACTTTGGGCTTTTTCTCTTTGTAAACCTATAACGTGCATACAAAAGATATATAACACAATAAAGGAAAGGGAAAAAGCCAAAAAGCATAATATGAGCACTTTAAGTACATAGCAATATTGTTACAAGTAAGCTTGTTGTTAAAGTGTAAGTTGTTAAAGCCTTTACTATGTCAAGGAAATTGACAAATAAAGTGAATTTACACTTTACTGAAGGTTTCACTCTGACAGTGGCATCTGTAATAAGTTTTTTTTTTTTTATCTATAAAACACTTCTTAAAACATTGCTGCAACGTAATTTGCAGTAAAACAGGGATAATACAGCAATGGATGGTTAAAAAAGCAAGTACAATAAGATGAAAATTCCAATTCCAAAAAAAAGAAAAGTACGCGGAGCCCGGACAACAAGTTTTGTAACAAACAGAGATTTTGGAGCCACTAAAAGGCTGAAAGAGCTTTGCCACAAGATCTCAAGCAGTGATGAGACCTTTGGGGAATGAGCTGGTCACAGAGCAGGAGCCAAGCAAAGCTTTTACAAACAAGCAATAAAATCTTAACAAATCAATTGTAACAGACAGGTAAGTGTGGTGCAGCAAAGATTGGTTTATTACAGACAATTCTCTTTGAATGTCATACAATTCTGGCAGCAACATTTTGTCTAAGTTGTAGCCAGTGGATATTTTGCCTGGTAAGATCACAATAAAATGAGTTACAGTTACAATCAAGCCTGGAGGAGTTAAAACCATGGAGGACGTTCCCTAGGTCTGCAAATGAGAGAAATGACATTACCTTAGTGATATGTGTTAATGTTTAATGTGCCTGAACCCCTACCTCTTTCTCAGCCCAGTGCTTAGTATCATATAGAGAGGACTGGAGGTACTTTTAGCTCCAGAATCAGGCTTTGAGGAAGGCTCAAACACACCCGCCCTGCATAACAGACAACCCTCACACATCACCTCACAGACAACTGGTGTGACATGTCACATATTAACTTGACACAGAATATTATAAAAATGCTCCTGCCAACGTCTATCACACCTGACATCCATGTCACATAGGGCAGCCTTACAAAATAGACAGGAGACAGTTCTCAGCTGACTTAGAGGTCATGAGGAGAAATAATCATTGGTATTACTATTATAAATCATCACATTCATAAGTGATATATTGGTATTTTAAATGATAAGATCACTTTAATATTTTATATAATAATAAATAAATCTTCCACACTTTAATAATCTAAACAAACACAGTGAAGTGTGTCAAATTTCCGCACATTGTGAGTTCAAAAAATCTTCCAAAGAATAATAACCAACAATTGGAACAATAGAAGTGAATGAAATCAATAGATATTTTCCATTGTACTATATGGAAATAGAAATGCAAATAACTGACTAATAGAGTGGAGGAACCCTCCTGTGGCAATGGTTCACTTAGGAATATACACTGGCAACATACTGTGAAATATCATATTTACATTTTACAAAGTAGATTCAGCCCATTAACGGTCACTGTGACTTTAATGAAAAGAGAGCACAATGTTGCCACATTCCTTACACCTTTGCTTCTGTCAAATTCATTGATTATGCGATCGCAGAATTCAATGCATAATCAGCCAAAGTCCGCATATTTATGCGGGGGCCGCATTTCTTCAAATACACCGCACTTTCGTCGCATAAATTGCTGTCACATATATCTCAGCAGAAAGTTGAAAAATGTTGCGTTTACTTCACACAAGAGCAGCCATTTTCCCCTGTTGCCATGGGAATGTTATGAAGTGACCTAATTTTGCCTAGTGAGAACAAGGTGTTGGGGAATCACTTTTTTTCTTTTTCATCAAACCGCAGTTTTTGCAAGTTCCCGCAAGTTCCCGCAATTTGTGCAAGTTCCCGCAATTTCATTGCATAAAATTGCATATATATCCTGCATATTCCATCGCATTTTTTAAGAAAACGTGCCGCATAATCCCAACAATCATAAAAAAATCTCAGCGTTTTTCTGGAGGGACTGATTGGCATCTTATTACAGTGAGTGCATTCGGATAGCAAAGTTGAAAATATTCTAAGTAGTAAAAACCAGAATGATGATTATATGATTTGAATCACTTCAGAGAAGCAGAAGCAGATGAACTGTTTGGGTAATGATCTGCGATAAGTATGAGCTTTGCTTATGAAATGCAGACTCCAAACACAGCTTCCTCAAAGCTCCGCCGGGTTTTGTGTTTTGTCTCTTAAGCTGTGAAAAGCAATAAAGTACTACATCATCTACTTTAATTCAATATATATACCAGCAGCAATAATCATGGATGTCACATCTTAGAGGTGCTGTGCAACAGACACCTCTAGCAGGGTGTCTTATTCCATTATGCTTACACCCAATCCCTCATGATGAGTTTATACCCTGGGGATCAAAGGGCTGCAGTCCCAGACACATGACCTGGATCTCAGGTCCCACTGAAATGTCAAGAGGTGACGCTGGGACATGCTGGCTTGTGAGAAACGCAGAGTGTAACTCAGTAAACGCATACTAACATCACATCCTCTGTGGCTGCTCCTAAATGAGCCTTACCACTACTACTGGCAAGGGGGAACTGATACATGCAGTGAAGGGAACATGTTTAAAGTTCAAGTGCACCATGGTGGGGCTACAACTAAACTAATTTCGGATGTCTTAGATAAAAGTAGTGTCTTTTCCTCAGTGTCTTCCTCTCTGTCTCTGGTGATTGAGGGTTACTATATTTTCACCCTGCCTTCTGTTTATATACTGTACAGCAGGTCTATAAATATTCATAATAGTGTTGATAATCCAGTCTAACTGATATCAATACAGTAGTGAAAAGAAACCAGGGTGGTTGGGGATTTGCAGCATAGTGCTTATCAGCGCTTCTCTCAGCCCACAAGAAGGCGTGTAGAAAGAGCCCTGTTGTTGTGGAGTGTGACTAAACCCAAGCCTTAGCCTCTTGCTTTTCCTTTAATCTTACTTTCTACATGATCTAAACTACACACACTCCCAGAGCAGTGTGATATACTGCAGAAGCTGCATTAAGATTACATCGCATCAAACAGAATACTAAGGCTACAGCATGATTAATAGCTTCTGTAGACTGGGTAAACACATATTAGGAAATAGAGCAATAAACAGGGAAAACACAATATGTCTTTTCTCTTATTTTTGATTGTCTGGGCATTTCCCCTGAGCAATCCACATACCCTTCAACAATGTGTTCTAGACAGTAACTGAACAAGCTGCCTCGAGCTCCAAACTTCCTGAAGACATGCACCAAGAGAGCACACATTAGTCAGAAAAGTATCTGGGAGAAACTTGTTTGCAGTGGAAAAAAAACACCAGGGGGAAATACAGTATGTGCTTGTTGCAGAAACACCAAACAAGACCTTGTGAAAATCTGTGTAGATACACAGCCAAGTCTTAATTTCAGCTGAGGTCAAATGCTGAATCTTTTTCCATCAGAATGAGCAATGAGAGCAATCAAATGAAATATGGTTTTAAGTTGAAATGACAGAAGCATGCAGTTAATTGAGTGTTTTATAATCCAGTTAAATTTGACTAAAGTGGTGAGCACTGTTACCTTAGACACTCTCTGGGCCACCTCCCGGCCAACAGAGAGCCCTTGGACAAATGTGCGTGCAGCGATGAATGCCCGGGTAACCTGAGCCTTGAGCTTCCTGGGCACGTCTCCAAAGGGCTTGAGCTGGTCGGTGTACTTACTGATACACTCCAGATAGTCCTCAGTGATGACGTACTGGGAGTTGAGCAGTGTGAACATACGCTCCAGCAGCCGCGACCAAAAGTCATTTAGCATTTCCTCCAGGTTAACATTTCCTCCTGTGTAATAGCGCTTCAGCTCTGCAAACAGGTTCTCAAAGACCTCTGAGTTTTGCATGTAAGGCTTGCCGTAAGTCCTCACAAACATCTCATTAAGGGACCTCTCTGTGTTCTCCAACAGCTCCAGGAAGAATTCTGGGTTAAGAAGAAAAGAAAAAGTGTTACTTATTGTCTGATTTTATTTCATGTGTGACTGTGTTGGTATAGGTTATACTATACATGGCAAACATACTGTAGATATGGCTTGATAAGATGCACAGGGAACCTTTCTTTAATTTGTGATTAAAATAGATATGCAGCAAAATTACATTAACTGTGTCCAATTGTAAGATAGAATGCCGCATAAAAAGGAACTCTGCTTGATTGCGATGCTGACGGCATAAACGCAATATATAAAAACCAAACCAAAAAATACCAAAAAAGCAAATCAATTAGGGCTTCTGATGTTGATTTCATTTTGAAGAAACTTCAAATCTTTGTTGATTTTTATCTTCAGTAAACTACTTCTGTCATTGCAATGGGAGCCTTCCTCATATATATTTCTGGAAAGCAATAAGTTCTGTGTTTGCAGTGCGTGAGGTCTGTATAGTCCATATATTGCCTGTAAACCCAAAATACATTTCTGTACCTTGATAGAAAGGCTATATATTGCCGAATGATATCCTATACGCATATTTGCACTGGAGTATTGCTCCATATGCTGGAAGAATAAGGCTGTCAGATGAAGTGCAATACATAGTCCTTCAATATGATTATGATTCCACAATACTGTCTGTAAGGTTTGCAGCCTTTCTGCATTCTCCTTTTTAGGCACCACTTGTTGTTTGCCACATGACCTCTATGACTCACCACCAATTGGGAAGATATGATAATTTTTCTGACCATCTGCTATCCATAATGATAGTCCTGGTGTTCAAGGACCAAAATTAAAATTTAAATAGGCTTTACAACTCTTCACATTTAACTGCAAAGTGAAATAGATTCAGACTAGACAGAGGAGACTTCAGTGCCATAAAGGGTGATGGAGGTGACAGAAAGTATTTTATATTCCTCAGTTATTGTCTTTTATAGAGAAGTATGTCCCATTCAAAGCGTTAAAGCAGAATTCATTTTGCCACTCGGAATCAGCGGAAAGCTGTAAAAACAATATTGACATATAATCACCTCATAACGTTGATATGGTGAACATGTTAGCAAATAGTTGCCTATTTACACATCTACCAGAGAGATAAGCATTTCATTGGAATCATGTTTCTGGACACAAATTTTAGTCCAATATTTAATTTCCTTTCCGTTCTGTTTCGGTCTCTACCAAGTCCTAATGTAAACATAGTGCTAAATGCTGCACTATGTACACCAGCCAGTCGCTAACGTTGTCTGTCTGCTGTTAGCTGGGCAGGTAGTGTACAGTGTGTTTATCAGAGATGTGTCACTGAAAACAGCTACATGTTGCATCTGGAAAAGGGTTGATGAGAACAGAGAGAGTGAACCATAACATAAGGTTGTGAGCCACAAAACCAAAGCAATGAGCTGAGAGACTCTAAAAGACCTTGGGGAGTTGAGGCTGTAATTCTCTGGGTTGGTCACTCGAACAACACCTTTCACATCACCCATTGTCATTTCAGCCATTGTTAATATAGAAAAATGAATTAGTGCAGCTTCAAAGTCTCTAATTTCACTGTACAAGGGCCTAGTGATAAGAGCAGTGAAGGTGTGAACAGAGCCAGCAGTCAAACCCTAAAAGGTGGGGGATAATTAAAAATAATGAGCTGTGTGGGTTGTTCCTGTAACAGCATGCGGCCTATTGACACCATGAATCCTGTTCCTGCATTTAACAGTAACTGCCACCCTTGTATATCTCACAATCAGCATGGTGTGAATTAGCATCTGTAAATCAATTCATGGTAGCTCGTCATATGACCAAAAATCCACTAAGAGATCTATTCTGCCCCTCTGAGTCATTCACATTACAGTCACTTATCGAAATGGCCCTGACAGAACTGTAATGGATTTGAAGTGTTCATTAGTTCTCAGAAATGCAGGAGAAATTAAAAATGACAGCAGCATAGAAACAAAACGGTATCCATGATACCACACCGAATCCCATCTGGTTAGATAGCCTAACAAGAGCTGTCCATGTTGCACACACCAACAGAAAGTAAAATATGACTGACTCATCTGCAAGGTAGAATACGCAGGGTGTTATTTCATAATGCTATTATCTGATTGAGACAAATGTATTTTTAGCTGTAACCAGCAGCTACTATAACTCACTTCATGTTAGCTTGGAGGGTAAAGGTCACATTTGCCACAGGAGAAATGCTAGATTCCAATCTTGCATAAATCCATTCAGTCCAAAACTGCTTCTGATTTATCACACGCAATATGGTTGTTTCACTATTTCTCTATTATTATCACAATTAATTATTGTTCATTAGCACGTCTTATCAGGTACCAGTGAGTGTTAACTGTAAGATGTCCTCTGGGGAACGGATTAAATTAGCTTTACTCTTTCACATATGTTCCTTCTATCTTAAGAGGATATGACTTTTTCTTTCAGTAGCACATACAGTACGCAGAACTTGTGACGTTGGTCAAAGTCATTCTTGAGACTATAGTAAATGAAAGACTACAGTGAGCACTTCTTTAAATATGCAAAGCTCCATGTGTGCTTCAGAGACTCGTTAATGAAAATAGTGGTGCTGAGCGATATACACACTGATTAATGACATCTTAAAAACTAATTTCATTTAAAAAATGTGCATTTCAGAAATGCAGTCAGGTTCTTTGCCCAATGTGGCTGAAATATGAATTGAATATAACCAATGTTATTAAGGCAGTATTTATCGTTAATGTGGACAGTATATTTGATATCATTCTAAGCTCTGTTTTGGAGTGATAACGATGAATAATTAAATTTTGAATGACTAATATATTTAGTAAAAAAACAGAGAACTTAATCTAATTAGGGGAAAGTCATAAGGGGGATCTTATTTTACAATAACAAATTAAGTGAAATGTCGAAGACAAAAATTATCAGGAAAGCTTACATAAATCCTCAACACATCTTAGTAATTAGAGGTATGTCCAAATGAATGGCTGAGAGAGCTGCAAACAGAGGATAATAATGCTGAAATGCTGGAAAGGGGTGATCTGAATACTCCCAACTTGCAGAGTTTATTACATTTCTCTAAGAAAGCTCAGTTTGGCTCAAATTCCTCACTGTCTGCACAGAGCTGTGCAGAGCCATTCTCTCTGTGAGAAAGAGAAAGCACGTGTTTCCGTGCTTCCACAGCCACTTGCTCTCACAGAAACCTGGTGAGGGATGCTCCCCTGGATGTCAGAGATGTCAGTAGTAGTCTCAATTTCAACAATCTTGAAACAGAACGCTCCTATTTTAAACATGTGAGCTAGATGATGGAAAAGAAGGCAAGTTGCATGCTTTTTTTATTTATAAGCAGATCACTGTTTTTTGAAACAATAGAGGCTATGGAGCACATAACCAACCCGAGGGAGTTGTGGATGGGAAGACATCTACTGTGAGGAGCCTCGTGGGAAGTGGCCTGGAGAATTAGTAACTGCAAAGTCTCCTGAACTGTAACTAGCCACAATATAGGAGGATAAAAAGGGTTGGTCTCCCACCACAATTCAATTTTCTTCAGTTGAGTAATGACAATCTATGATTAAAAAAAAACAGTGTGGTGAAGAAATTGTGGCATTCTTAGACTACATTCTCACTGGACCACATTTGACATCTGTGCACATACATATATATATTATATATATTATATATATAATACACATATATATATATATATATATATATATATATATATATATATATATGGATTTTTGTAATTTAGTAATCAAAATATATATCAGGCTGGAATTAACACCTAAACTAGGTTTCCATATAATAGTCTGTGGATTAATAATCATTGATTAAAACTTAAGGAAATGGACCATATAGTAGCACAGTTAAATTTCAGTTAACATCTTGCAATTATTCATAATTAGCAAGATGTTTTTTGAGATGGGCGTTGAGAAGGGTATCTCAAAATGTGTGTTAACCTGTCTCAGACACAATCCATATACACAGTATTTGGACACAAGCTGTAAGTATAAAGAGGGCCTCAGAGTGGAGTGTAAATTAAGAGTCAATACAATGAGGCCATGTAATTACTGCAAAATCTCAGGAACATTGTAGATAATTTGTTCACCTTCATTCATCAAAGCTGGGGCCTTGGTTACCAATCAGTCCCAACAGAGACAGAAATAAATACAGTTGCAGTGGCTTTATTCACAAAAAAGGCCAAATGGTAAATGGAGATGTTAAAAAATCAATCAAGAATCAAGGAAGTAGGGAGACAAATTATCATTTGGTCGAACTGGTTGCAAATCCACACAAGTAAGCTCTGCCTGAGAAGACAACTCTTGGGGAAACAAGGTGCCATGCATAAAAAGAAATTTGCAAGATTGGTTGGTTTGTTGAGGTCCAGGATGTTTGACCTGGGCTTGTAAATTTGGTTCTGAATTGGATTATTTCATACTTTATTTAGCATTCTTCCAAATTGAACATTTGTGGCAGAAATATTATGGAACTGTTTAACAATGCAAGAAACTGGTTGAATTTGCTTTAATTCTTGTGCGTATATAATAAGAAATTTCTTGAGGAACTGACCAAAACTAAAATGCTGCATATAAGATATGCTCTACTATTGTGATTGTAATTGTATTGTCTTTGGCAGCGTGGTTAGATCGAACACTCGGTGCTCGACTATGTTGCCCTGTCAATGTTGCTACCGGGTGTTCTGTGAGTGATTACTGTTCTTGTTGATTGGATGTTGAAGTGCAAGTAAAGACGTGCTCGTACCGCAGCCTTGCCTCTGTGTATATTGTTAAATACATTAGTAGCCTAACCCACAAACAATAATACTAAAGTATTATACATTATGTAAAGCTATAACAGGTAGCTCCTTTGCAATGACATGTATGTGTGATGACAAGTTTACAGCATATTGCCTCATTGTATTTAATTGCCATACACCAATAGAAGGCACCAAAAGAGCCAAATGCATTCACAGAAAGTTGATGAATTCAACACAAGAAGATTTTCAGATTTATCTATAATAAACAATCTACAATATAATTTATCAGTGAAGCTACCCAGTCAACTGCAAAAATGACTTGTTTGGCCCTCATGCAGCAGAATAAACAGCCTGTTATCTCCAGCAGAGCCACTCAGTGTCTTCTCCTACAGGACTACAGCCGATCAAAGAGGGAGCCCATTTCTCCCTTTGTGATTATTTAAACTACATAACATAACACACACAGCTTGGTTTGCAACCTACTGGAGCCATCATGCCTGTACATGAAACTAACAATTTTGGTGGCAAAAGGAGCACTTCTAATTCCACATGTTAATCACAAGTGATTGATGGCCTGACAGGAAGCGCCGGTCTACAGATGGCTCCAGCTCTAAAACTGTATCATCATTGTGTTTGCGTTTGACGGTACATGACGGCTTCTCTTCCTCGTCTACAGATGGCTGCTCTGAGTGCTACTGTACAGAACATGACATGGCTGACCGTTTGTGTCTCCATTTTCATGTGTTAATTCTTGTAGACTGCCTATTGTAAGTCACACAGAGGCAGTTAAAAGCAACGGAATTCAATGTAAAACCACAGCTGCTGAATAAAAAAGTGAATAGTATGCTGGTGAGTCAAGACAATAAAAGGTCTAATGTGGTGTATCTGATACGATTCTATTTGCTCATATTTGAACGTTAGCATATCCAACTATTTAACATGCGGAAGAAAACTGGAATATGAGAGTGCTGGTTCATAAATGAACTTTGATTGGCATACTGTCCTAGAATTACAGTGAAATCCTTTCCATAAATGTTGCAGTTCGTCAATCAGAAATCCCACAGAGAAGGATTACAGTCACAAGCATTTCCACATCCTGTAGTGCACAGGGATATTGTGACATTTCTACTTGATTACCTCTTACTTTTCCATCCCCTACTGGACAGTCCAATAGGAGTGTTGCTGAGCAAGCATGCCCTTTTCAGCTCTGTACGCCACGGCACCAGCGTAATTACTGGGTTAACTTTACCCATTACCTTTTGTTTGCGAGTGTTGTGATTTTTAAGTTTTACCTCACAATTGTTACAAATCTATCATCAATTGTACAAAACAATTTGCATATGACATTCAAAACTGCGAAAGGGTACACAAATTCAATTAAATTCACAATCATAATCGTAAATAACCTTGGGGTTGGGTAACATGACAGTATATACTGTGCAACTGTACAGTAGAAATGTGTCCACAAGTAGAGATTTGGCAATACCGTTTCCACCGTGGGAGCTATTGTCGCTTGATCTAGGGATTCTGGCATGATCTCGCGAATCCCGCTGCTGTCCTGGGTAACATGATTTTGGGAATGGAGAATGAATGTGAAGTTGTAAATAAAGAGCAGGAGGAGGCATCCCAACCTTAATAATAATACAAATATGGTTCTCGTTTATACTGAAGCTGGAGTTGATGATTACCAAAGGTTAGTTTATTTTGTTTTGTTTTGTCATGAAAATGAAAGATGAGCGAATTCTGCAAATCAAGTCTTTTTTTCTATTGGTGTACTCTAAAATACAAAGAAAGAACTTTAGCTTTTGTTTTTAACTCAAGTGCTGTCTCGTGTGAGGCAGTTGTTTTTTGTTTGTATGGAAATAAAAGAAGAAAGTAATCATGAAATATTATGTGATGAAATATGGTGTGGTTATTTTAACCACTTCTTATTTGAATTTACAGAACAATCACTGTATCGTGATGTATACTGTTACCGTGATATAAAATTACATATACCGTAACAGAAGATTTTGGCCATATCACCCACCCCTAAAAAACCCCCAAAACAATAACATTAATTTAAAATAAGCCTTTGTCTTCTGTGATTTTCAACACATCTGTAAGTATTGCAATGTTGACACAGTGATGCAACAATACAACTGATGCCATTAAATCTTGTCTAAATATTGTCTTAATAGACTGCCAGGGACATTTTGACAAGCGATAACAGAGTAAGTCATTAACTCCAAGGAAGATCAATTGTGGAGGTTGGACCACATTCATATTCTATTTGGCTACCCAGCGCCATGGTGTTCATGGTCAGAAGAGGGCCAACAATTGATTAGCAATTAAGACCCCTGACTTAGTGTTTAATGAGCAAGTGGAAAAGAATGCTCTGTGCCGGCCATTTATCTAATGTATCTGAAATGTTGTTAGGAATAGGCATGCATTACATTGAAAACAATGAGATTATTCAGACATGATTTTTGAAAGATAAATTAGCAAACAGACTAAATGTAGTAGTAATACATTGCAGTAATTTGTAAGTAAGGGGCTGCATGTTTGGCACAGATTTTTCAATTGATGCTGTTTCTCTCTTAGATTCACACAGCTGTACAGTGCAACATGGGTTGTTGTGGATATTTCTGTATCTGTGCTTGGATGGTCTTGGCATAGTCGAGACTGTGCCCTCTCACTGTGACACGTAGGCAGCGGTGTCAGGTATGCGTAGGCTGGCCAGCTACTGTCAGCTACAGTAACACTCATCACAAGCTCTGCATAAAGAGAAGAGAATATACACAGAACCAGGTGCTAAATAGATAGTAAAGAGCATCTAAATGATCTAACAACTCTGTGTTGTTTGGATCCTTAACCATGTGTCCCGATTCAGTATCAAGGCCGACACAATTATTTTGGTATCACTGCTTCATGAAGAGAAAAAACTGTTTAAGGCACATGGAGTCAGAGAAATGCAGACTCTTATAATACACAAATTGTGCTTGAAACACTTGAAAGACGTATTTTCTTTTCAAATGTATTGGCTGGTTAAATCTCAACTGATAACTCCTGCTTAAAACCACACAACTTTTAACACTCAATTAATGCTGCATAAAGATAAGGGTGGAATTCAAATTCAGCAATCAATATGTCAGATTTCCGAGCGGTTGGTCAGTCGAGACCATCAGCAGACACAAAGTCTCCAGACAACAGAGGGCTACAGAGCTGAAACCTGCATATGGCATCTGCTTTGACGCTGATGGAATTATGGAGAATGGCAGCAAACCCCAAGAGGAACAGGGGTGCCTGGAGTCATGCATCTAAGTGCTGCTAGACAAACCCCATTTCCTCCCCTCACTGGAGTCCTCCTTATGACATTCACTATCCTGACAGCGGATGATCAAAATAACACTTATTTATTTATGCATGATTCCAGGAATCACATGTGAGCTAAATAAGTGTATATTCCTTCCTGGAAAGACAAACAGACAGCCATCACCCAGGCATTGTGACATTGAGTTTCTGGGCAATGTGCAATCATCTGAGAGTTGCATGCTGTAACTGAGTAGTATTTGTTTCATATAATATGTTGGATAGTTTGAAAAGAATAAGCACAGAAAGACATTGACTAGTGAGTACTGAATTGTCCAATTAATCACTCAATTCAGTTATTGACACTGGATATATTTAGGTAGCCCAATATGAAAATCTATGCTTTAACCTCTTGCTTTTGGACAAAGATTAGTAGAGCTGCAAAGAGTTAGCGATTATTATTAATCAATTAGTTGTCAACTATTAAAATAATCATCAACTATTTTGATAATCGATTCATCAGTTTGAGTTATTTTTTAGAAATTATCGGATTCCAGCTTCTTAAATGTGAATATTTTCTAGTTTATTTCACTCCTCTATGGTAGTAAGCTGAATATCTTTGAGTTCTGGACAAAACATTTGCGGACATCATCTTGGGCTTTAGAAAACACGAATTGACATTTTTCACATTTTTCTGACATTTTACAGACCAAACAATTAAACGATTAATCGAGAAAATAATCGACAGATTTATCGACGATGAAAATAATCGTTAGTTGCAGCCCTCAACATTAGAATCACTTTACATTAACTGAACCTTTGGGAGTGTGGGTACTTTATGTAATTTATGTATATCAGTATAGTAAAAGATCATCCCACAAGCTGTGAATGGTGAAAAAATGTAATGTAGCACAAAGAGGTGCTGACACAAAGTGTGCATTATGTAACAGTGGTATATTTTCGTCCTTCAATTAATTTATCGAAAGCATTTGACATTGACATTAACATGTTTTAATGGAGTTCCGACAGAGCCTGTATCAGGGCCATATTTAGTTCAATGTGTTATATGTCACTATTTTTGGTAGCCTACTGTACTTAAAGGAACACGCCGACTTATTGGGACATTCACTGTAACCCCGACAGTTAGACAAGTCGATACATACCTTTCTCATCTCCGTGCGTGTTGTAACTCTGTCTGACGGCTCCACCGTTAGCTTAGCCTAGTTGAGCGCTACTTGGGCGGAGTGATATACTTGGGCAGAGTGATATGCTTGCAGCTCTGCTGAGCGCTACTTGGACGGAGTGATATGCTTGCAGCTCTGCTCAGAGCTGCAGCATATTACTCCACCCAAGTAGCACTGCTTCTCTTTCTGAGAATATAGTTCCCAGTTTATATACGGTTAGAAGATGGCTGTGTCTCAAGTGACGTTCTTATTTGTACACGCTGTGACTATACAAATCACAACATGTAAATAGGAATAATGTTGCTGTTATTTTGTCACTTATTCGGAGCAGTAGGCTAGTTGGAGCTGGTTACCTCCAGGATCTGTGCTAGGCTAAGCTAACGGTGGAGCCGTCAGACAGAGTTACGACACACACGGAGATCTAACTCTCTGGGTTGAATAAGCTAATGTCCCAATTAATCGGCGTGTTCCTTTAAATGGCCAGTATGTACTTTATTTTCTTTATGGTTATGGTTAGGTGATGCACAATGTGCTATAGGTGCCAAAAAAAATCTATGTTTGGTACTGTCAATTTGTTTTGTTTTGTCATGGTTCATGTGTGCAATAAACATTACACTTTGTGAAAAAGAATCGTGGCAGAGAATCGTGATATCAATTCTAAGCTAAAAGATTGTGATTCATATTTTTCCCCGAATCGTGCAGGCCTTTACAATAGAATAAATGAGCTTGATTTCATAGTCAATAAAAAAATACATCTATCAACCGTCATGTTACAGTGCTCATAGATGGCAACATGTTGGGCATACAATATCCTTTTATTTAGATGATTCTGCTATTTTTGTAGCTGCTCCTTGTTTTCTTTGGCTTTTCTAAATGCTGTGTGTGGTATCTACATTTCTCTTTTCTTTCTCCTATAAGATATTTTGTATCCACTACTTTGGAGAGTGCTATAATAAATAAAGTTGCTAATATTGGCACGGAAGAATTACCCATTATTTCAGTCAAGGCTCCCAAAGTTCAATGGTTACATGGTTGCAGCGTTGCCATTTCTTCATGATTATGAATGGAAATGTTTTAACTAAACATTTATCAACTACTAGAAGCAAAAACTGATCTGGGGTTTTGAATATAGGAGGCTTGTTTAAGTATACAGTATAGCCTATGCAAAGGTTTAAGTACTAATAACAATATTAGATAGTATCTTACAAGTCTCATCACTATTAATGTACATTCAGTATTGTAATCCAATACTCCTTGTTTTAAAAAAGGAAACACTAGGGCACTTTCCTTGTTCATTTATGTATTGACTGTGATGACTGTGCCTGAGTGTATGTTAGAGTGTATGTTAGAGTATTTGTGTATTTATTACTTTCATATTCAGGTACGGCACAGCAAATTTCATTGTACATAAGCTTGTGCAATAACAATACAGTATATATTCTATTCTTAGGAAGAGTACTGTCATTCACTTGGAGAGAAAGATAATTCAGATACGGTACTGTAATCTTAAAAGGTTTTATGCTGCATTCTTAAATCGTTTGACAATGCTGACAGGTGGTTATGCTTAACAATTTTCATCTCCACCACCCTTTATTATTGCCCACAGTGATAAGCTGCTGCTTCCTACACAGTATAATGTTGGGAGTTAGAGGGATTATTATCTCTAATTAAACTGTAACTGGAAGTAGCAGACTGCATAGAGAATATACCAACAGGGAGAGGTACAGTGAGTCTCAGTTCAGTAATGAGTACTACATCCCCTCCCAAGCTCAGTGGATGTGTGGTGGTCAAGACAGTCCCAATTGGACTACAACAAGATCACACAGAGGACAGGACCACCAAACAGCCTTAATAATGCAGTGTGGCTCTGTACTGCTGTTAAAGCTGTCAATCTGCTGTGCAAGAAGCCATGTTTGTCTAATCCAACAAGAGGCTTCTCCACTCCAAAGCATATTAATGAGATTTCACATCTTGTCTCCTCTTAAGGGAAGACAGCTACAGAACTACAACAGTCAACCTTTTCAAATTAACACACACAGGCTAAATCCTTGGATTTTCCCTTATTGCAGCATTTTATTCTGTGGTGATTTACCAAAAAACTGTTGACAAAAAGAGACAAAATAGAAAAATGTATCATCATAAAACATTTAGCAAAAAAAAAAAAAGACTTACCATCAAATCGTTTGTGTCTGGAAACAAAGGTGCTTCTCAATTCATGACTTATTTCATCAACCAGATTCTCAAAGTCCTGTTTACTCTGTTGGCCAAATTTGTCCTCCATTTCCTGGGTGCAACATGTGTTTCCCTGAGGACATACACGAAGGTGTTCACCTGCAAAATAGAAGCAAAAAAAAACAGAACAGTGTTTTTGTATCCATACTAAAAGTGACACTAACTATACACATACTTAATACATGTAACGTGACTGGAGTAGGCTATATAAAAGTAGAACATTCAACTTCAAGAAATCCTTTCTTTCTCTCACTCCAGCAAGTCGGGTGCTTGAATTTCACTCAATGATTCAATAAAACTTTTACAGCAAAATGTCTCATTTTGGACACATAATCATTTGAGCTGATAACAGTATTTAACGTTTATGTTCTTCCATTGTGGTTTGCAAAATCCCACCATCAGGTCTTAATTAGCTGAAATGCGTTCAAATTGAGAGTTTGCTAAGCCTCATCCCCACTTAGTTACTGTTGCTATGCCTGGCAAGCTTCCCATTTTCATAGGGCACATGTGCAGTTCACAATGATGCCCGTGGCAGATTTAGGCTACAACTTCAATTTCTTAGTCATTTTTTAAACAATGGGTGCTTGATTTTAGACAGAGGTAGACAACTACAGGCATCTAATTTTTAGCTGGCAACTGCTGACTTTGTCACCTAAAATGACAACTGTCTCTAGCAGATTGGGGGGGGGGGGGGGGGGGGGGGTCTGGGCAGTGAGGTAGCATACAGCTAATGACATTCATGCAGAGTACTTTGGAAATTACAATCTTTGAATTGTTGTCCTTTCTGTTTGAATTGAGCTAATGTATAGAATACATTGTTCTTCAAACTATTTTGTAACAAAGAAAAAAACACATCTATGAGGATGATATATTTGATAGGTACAGTGTGATATTTCATATGTATTATATTTGAACTAAAGTAAGTTTACTAATGATTTTTAGTAATGACTACTAATGTTAACTTGATTTGTCTACTGCATCAATTTACCAATCTGTGATGATACAGCTTGACCTGTTAAGTTTCACCTTGTGTAAAAACTTGAACGATTTAAGGCAACGGGTTTCCATGAAAATTTCTAGCAAAGTCAACTAATTTGGGTTAACAGTGTGGCCTTTCCCTTGAGACATGGCACCACAAAAGAGCCAGTAATGAATTTTGTGATGTCAAATGTTACTGTGTAGATAATTTGGAACTTCAGTTTGTCAGATGCCCTTTCAAACATTTGAACACATTTAAACATAAAACTATACAAAACATACAAATGAGGGGATGATCTATTCTCCCCCCTCATTTGTTTTGTATAGTTTTGGGCTATGCATTTCCACTGTAATTTTCTCTGTACAGAAAATGAGTTGCTAATTTCTGAAATGGTAAAAAAAAGTAAAGTAAGAGTAAAAAAACTGGCGTGTGCCTTGTAAGTTCATTTAACATGATTCTGTGTACTGTAGAAGAGGATCACAGGCAGTTTCTTTTTGGTCTCACAATAAGAGGTATCATTGGTAAGGGCTTATCAAAGTTAAATCAGTGAGGTGAACAGATAATACATTCCTTTCAAATATTCTCTATCGTTAAATCATTGATGACGTTGGTAAAAAAACTGAAGTGTATCAAAAGGTAATGATCTACAGCATTTCATTTTTCCCAAGCAGCCATTTTAAGAAGACTCAGTCTCTAATTTCTCCATTTCACAGTCTAAAAATGATGGAAGTGTATTGATGACAAAAGATTTAAGAGAGCACAAAACAAATTTGAGGGCCACTCAATCTACAACTTAACCTTTGGGAATTCAACCCAATTAAAGTTGTGAAGTGAAAGCTCATCCTGTTCCTTCTACTTTTAAATAAAAGCTGGGATAGTGTGGCCTCTTTCTTTACCAAGTGAAGACAAAGAGCAGTAGCCTATTTGGTGTCCGTCTTATCTTAAAAGTCAAAATGCGCTTAGTTGACACTAAATGACTAAAATCTAATCACATCACATTTATGTATGAGGCTGAATGTCATTTCTGTATGAAATGCTGCCTTCAGAAATCGAATGAGCCTGATATGAGGTGGTTGGGTTTAATGTGATCTGATCCCACTCCACATGGGATAAAAAAGCCTAATAATAATAATAATAATAATACAATTATTATGGGAATGACCATATTTTTAGAATAGGCGTGACATAAATCTGACATACGAAAATAAACTATTACAGTTAGGGGATCAGTTGGATCGTCAGTTGGATCGTAAGAAGTTCAATCTACAGTGCAGATCAACACACCCACAACAATTTAAATTTGAGGCTAAATTATAATGCATATAGACATAAAATATGTTAATCATATGTCCTAAATAGTCATATGACTTACATGGATGATATTTCACCATTTTTCCCCTGCACACATTATAATCAGATGTATCTTCCCCACACAAGCCAAATCAAATCAGATTTCAGTTTCCCCTTATAATATGCAGATCTAATGTACATCGTCTGCAATCAGTATGAGCTTCCAATCAGGGAAGCATCTGTAAGCAGATGGCAACTATAAAATTCCCACTGTATGCAGCAACAGATAGATTGCACAGCAGCAGAACAAGAAATGGATTTCACTTAGCGTGCACCATACTGATTGAGCAACTATGAGCAGGAGATCGTTTTGCACATTGGCATCTACAAATGGAAACATGAGGTAACATCTTAAAGATTTAGACTGCAACACCCAGAATGTATGAACTATGTCATAAGAGATTGGTTCCCAACCAATGGCTTAAGTGCCGAGGTCTTGCATATCAAAGCAGATCAAGAAACATGCAGAATGGTGACTACAGTATGTGACAATGTAATATCAACCAAACAAAACAGCGATTTCACTGTTACACCATTACAACAGTGTATACAGAGAAGACCATGGAGCAGAATTGGCAATCCAATAAGGTCTTAAGCATTAAGCTAAATATTCTAAGACATCCTGTAGAAGTCAACTACAACCCAGGTAAAATGTGTTGTGTATGTGTTGCTGGCTAAAGCCACACATGCTTGTGGAAAATAAAAACAGTGCAGTTATTTTTTTAAATGGCAAGTTGTGAGGGTAAATCATTGTGTGTGTTGGTACACAAGGCATAACACTAGACAGAGGGTGGTAAAGAAGAGAAAGCACGTGTCTTAGATACTTTATATGGTATGAATTTTGACTTTTAAATTGTTTCATCATCTTCACCATGGGTGTTTGTTTTACATAAAAAGCCTTTTTTTAAATGCATAGAATTCAAATGTGTGAAAAAGTGTCTCATCATTGGCAGTTTGTTTATAAAAATGTACCATTCATCTTCTATTTCCCTTCACAACAGGCAGTGGGTGTTGCCAACCATGTGGATAGGGGATGTTACATATTTAATTCTCCCAAAAAAGTGGATTGTTATGGTTATCATAAACAAGAACATGGTGTGTGAAAGTGTCTGAAGATTAGATACCGTAAAAATAATGAGACATATATACACAGTATGATCTGGGGTATGCATAGCCACAAAAAGGCTTTGATCTTAGAGGAAAGGGTGACTCCAGTGCAAATATGTCACTGGAGCATTCAGGTGGACCTCCCATTGCAGATGTTTAGTCAAATAAGGCCCTACATGAAGCTCACAATTCCAGCATCATGGCTCCTCTCTCTTTACACACTTCCTCTATACTGATCAGGCCTTATTGACTGGAAATTCAGTTTGTATTCAAAATTACCACTTTTTCAAAATATAGTTATGATTTAGGAACTTCATTAATATTACACACGGTCTACTGGCAATACCCTTGGGCTACACAGTCTGAGTGCAGCCTTTTTTATCAGATATGTCAAGAGGAGAAAAAAAAATCCATCTTGACATAACAAACCTACTGTGTGCTCCAGCAGTCTCAACAGAGCAACAACATCACTTAAAAATAAGACTGTCATACATCAAGATATAGGAAGGAGCTTTCAAGGGACTTTACCACTCAGCAAAGTGCCACAACCTTCCCTGCCAAGGTTAAAACAACACTGTGGCTTCCCAGATAATCTATCCAGCGGAGCACAGACCACACCTTAGCAACCGACAGGATGGTGTGGGCCAGACAGTACTTTTACAGCAAAGACAAACTGCTGCATCTTAAAGTTTGGTGTAGTGTCTTACGAAGACTAAGGCAAATTAACTTATTTTATTATTCTTTATTGTGTCAACAATAACATCAATTGTATTCAAACAACTATTACACATTATTGAGTCCCATAGTTGCAATGTAGAACACTGTGATTCAAACCCATAGCTCAACTCATGGGGCTTGAAATGAACCAATAACTATTACATATAGATCATTTGTTAAAACACGGAGTGAAAAGATTTTTTCAAAGTTGCACAAAACATTTCATCTTTGGTATGGTACTTTTGTTGCTTGCTCAATTTTATTTTCTACTAATTTCTTTAATCCTTCCATCCTTTTTTTTATCTCAAAGTACAAATAACACTCGTATTCTTCCTACAGTCAATACAGCAGTTTCTTCACTCACAGCTTTTCCAGGAATGTAGTTCATCGTCCAACTTCTCCAGCAGTTGATCTTTCAGCAATCATACTGCATTTTTTTCAGAAAAGGCATTCATTATTATATGTCTCAGTAAGTTAAAGTCACACTAGCTCTGATCTGCTATATTGGAGACAATGTACACAGATGTTGCTGGTTCATGGCTTTGGGAAAAGGTATAACAAAATCCTGCTGTGCCGTGGGTAGCTGGAGATGAGAGCTGGCGATGCAATCAAGTCCACCGCCAGACATTATTGGCTGTATACAGTTCCATTGTTAGCATTTCTATAGGACTCAGCAAGTTTCTTTAAATAATTGTAAACTGGCACTGCTATAGTTCTCTATTTTCTACCATTTGAGTATACTGTAAAACACATAAACACATAATCTACTGTTATAGCTGTAGCTTTAGGCGAAGGTGAAACATTAAACAGCTTGATGGCGTTGCTAAAGTGTCAAAGTAGCCTTGCATTGCCAGACCTCTCCACAACGCTCTGAAGTACACCACAAATATTTTCTAGGATAGGAGAAAAAAATGCTCTGGGTTGTTTGCATCTCTTTAAACCAATCACAATCGTCTTGGGTGGCGCTAATTTCCGCGTTGGTGGCTCTGCAAAAAAGGAAGGAACGTTTTGGTTTGGTTTTGGTGGAACAAAACGCCACGTACAATATTAAATGAAGTTAACTGTTCACATAATACAGTAATGTGAACTATTTAAATTAGCTGAATACATGGTTAAACGTAATTTGCTCTAAGTGTATCGCTTTGTGTACTTTGTCCATAGCATCCCCACAAATAGGTTCCAAAACATCCCAGTTATAGTAAATGCTGTAAACATGTTCTTTGTAAATCTTTACAATCATTCCCCAAAAGAACCAAGCAGGCTTCTTTCCAGAAGCGAACAGAGTTTGAGAACACACAGAGAGCGGAAGGTTCATGCACCAGATTTCAGGCAATTATCCTGTAAATGTACTTCCATTGATCCAAACTATTGTCAAAGTAATGCTTCTCTCTCAAGTCTATCACTCACACAGACAGGCAGAGACACATTATGAAATCCAGGGCCAGTTGTACTTTTGTACTGACTTTGGATACCTGTGTAGATTTTAAAATGTGTTTTCTATGATGAAGTTTACTATAGCTGTAAGATTTGTATCAGCTTTCCTATCACCCCAGATCCCATCTTTTAAACAGAAGAATAGAACAATAGAATAATAGAACAATAGAATGTGTGTGTAACCCATGAGAGTTGCAAAGGGTTTGTGAAAACAGTTGTAAAACCTAAAGTGTCCTTTAGGTAAATGTCTTAGTACAGTTTTGGGATAGCTTACTCTTTGGATCTGCACTGAGCCAAGTCTTATGCAGATGGGGTTTTTGTTAGTTTTTTGCTGGTATGGCACCCAGTCTGATTACCCCGTAAAGCTGTCTGTGGCGCAGGAATTATTTCCCACTAGCCTCGTATCAAAGCTGGCAAGTCATTCAGAATGAAGAGGGCTGTGAGGGTGAAACAAAGAGACTTGTCCCAGCCGAGCCTCACTGTACAAACCCATTCCCTGTCCTTTATTTGTCCGGGGCCAACAGCAGGATACTTCACTTTGCATCGAGCCACGGCACAAGATGTTTAACATGCATAAAGAGCAGCGGATCCTGCTCACATTATCATATTAATAACAAAACAGAAACACACATATCAATGCTATGTCACAAGTGTTAACCATGCAACAAAACTGTGAAAAATTCAAAGCTGTGTTTTAAGGAGAGATTGATGCATGCGCTCTGTGATTTTATAACACCTACAAGCTGTCATCATACATCGCAATTACTTCATGTCACTCTCATTTCTGTAATCAAATGGAGTGTCAGTCAAATCAACAAGCTTGTTATCACTGCTGATGAAGCTCTACAAAAAAATATTTGAATTCTACCTTCTTCCTGCTGAGATGTGCTCATATTTTACAATGCATACCTGCCATTTAATAGTAGGATTTCTGTATTGATCTTGTTTTACAGACTGCAAAGACAATATGGCTGGGATTTCCATAGCTGTAACCATTCCCCCATCCTTCAAAATGAAGTTCTTGTAAAGCTTCTCGACAAGAATCTGTGTAATAATCCTACATAATTAATTAATGTTTAAAATAGTTTTATAATAGTCTCTTTTCTTAGATATACTCACTTTTGCTTGTATGTTTCATGTTCATGATTTATAAATGTGCAGAAGCCAGTGTTTCATGAATCCGTTTCCACAGGAACAGTTCAGAACATTTAAAAAACACCTCCACGTGTCATTTAAAACCATGCTATTTCTGTAATTGCTTCAGTCACACCAATGTAAATTCTGTGTCACTGAGAAATAGCTGTCTGACTCAGTGTTGATACAGAAACTCCAAGGTTTTCCCTGCTCCCCCATTCCCCTTCCACAATAATAGGTTGTGTAGGAAGTTACCATTTCAAAACTACACACATTAGCACATCATTGTTTCTAGTCTGTCACCGTCTGCTGTCGCAGCCTTGCACCTAAGACCAGCGTTAAGAGTCAGCGTCAACTGTGTATGCAAGTGTTTCCACATTAATCTATTTCTAATCTATCACTAATCTATCATTCTTGCAGGAGTGCACAGGTGAAGCAAATTAAATGTGATCAATTTAGTAGGGAGGACAACTATAGACAAGGATGCAATCAAACAATAGTTCACACTTTCATGTCTTTATGAGCAAAATTAGAACATGACTTAAGAAGTATTTCAATTGTTTTTTTTTCAATATGTTTTGTCAATCCCAATAGTTTTTTAGTCTATAATACATTATGACTAGCATCTTTTACAAACTTACGAGTCAGCCGGGAGAAATTATTGTCCAAGTTCCTGGGCATTCCAGCAAAGGTAGGCCAACGCTCAGAAGTATTCATCAGTGTACTTGGCCAAAGAGACCTATAGCATATGTACTCTACCATCTGCTGTGTCCCCTGGTTCCCCCTGACAAACTTTATGAGTTCACACTTGAAGCCACACTCGGACCTAATGAGATCAACATTGCTTATGCAGTTTCTTCTTCCTTGTGACATCACTTATAAAGTCTTCTGAATTCTGGCAGATTTTTAAAAAAATATAGTTCTGCACTTCCTTCTTGGATTTAGATTCCTGTATTTAAGTCAGAACTCCTTCATATTTTTGGTTAATTTCTGTCAACAAAATCTCTGGACATATTTATTATTAGCCATTAAACTTGCTAATGTTTTAGTTGGGGGTTTGTCACAGCTTATTTCCTTACACACAAACATGTTTACTCTTTTTCCAGAATATTCCAAGTAAAGTGAGTCCAAGTTTCTGCCCATTTTTTCCTACCGAACCACATTGTTGAAATCATGCATTTTATCTGCCATTCTCACAAGCTCTGGAAATGTTTTCCGATTTATTGCTTAATTGGTGCTCCAGGTGACACAGACTTGACAATAGAATGCAACAAATATGTTTGACTAATTAATTACTTATTTAAATAATTAATTTATTTTAGTAATTCTTTTTTTGCTCACTGATCTGAAATGGCTCAGTTGATGTTTGCTTATAGTCTACCCAAGAAAAAGGGTGTCCAAGGCTGATTGAATTCCCTGCCTTACCAGATGAGCATCAGAATCGGCCTTCATCCAGTCAGGGCTGCAGTGCACACAAAATATTAAACTCATTTCAACTCCAAAAATACAGTGCTGCTCAATTCTGTTATCATATAGACAGCTTCTATTCAACTTCTTTAGAGCTTCTAACTGATGGGCTCGAGCGATTCTCAGTAGATATTTTCCCTGAAAAAATATCTTGTTGCAAAGTCTGAGCTGAAGAGATTTAGACTGGCCTCTGTGAGACTCATAGCACGGACACAAACATAAAGCAACATGCACTTTTAAAACACTATTGCAGAGAATCAAATTAAAGATGCAGGCTAGCTGTGATGTCTTGGGAGGCATGCATGGACAGGCTAACTATGAGCAAATGAACAAATGCATGATCAAATAAATCAAGGAATCAGTCGAACTGCAAGGAAGTAAGTGGTTGGATAATATAGTATGAATAAATTGATATGCAAATTCTTTTCTGGCTTCATGAGCATCATCACATCTAGAAATGATACCTTGTACGGATCTCATTATATCGGTCCGAAAACAGACTAAGTTTGCTCAATCGTTTTACCTCCTTGTTGAAAATAAATCAAGAGGTTAGCTAGAGGTTGCTATAAATCACTGTTCTATCTAACACTCATCATATTCACTCAATGTCATGCACTCTCAGACATCCAAGGCATTTAATGTACATAGTTTCATTTTCACCCCTCACTCTATAGCACACTGAAACATGTCCTCTAACTGATGGACTATCAAACTTTGGCGAGAAAACTAAGAAAACTACAATGAGATCGGATCCTCAGGAACCACATGAGGATAGAATTGAATGCATATGAACATCAGCATCATGGATCTATAAATCAATGTATTCCACACAGTCTTTCCTTGACACTCTTAATAATGTCTCCAGAGGGTTTTGTGTACAGAATAGCCAAATTTCTTGCTCAAGTTAGAACTTGCATCAATCACAATTGAATGGCATTATTCTTATCACATTTTGGGTCATGTCAGAAGTCATAATAAAAGGCATGTTTGTGTTTTAAATAACTGTGGGATGCTGCTACAGAGAGGAGTGTATGTCCTTGGGTGAATGAGGACAGGTTCAAGAGGAAATGAATTCTCAGCGACATAAAACAGTCTACACAAAAGCAGCACAGTACAATGGTATGATGGCATTCTTCATCCTCAGGAGAGTCAGCGTGAAGGGAAAAAGGACAGGAATAAAGATGTTGGAACAGTTTCATTCTCCTAGCAAATGTGTCAGTATTTTCTCTTTTGAATATGTCAAGATATTCCACTGCAACATGCCATGTGCAAGGCTGTGTGTGTGATAAAACAGCCAAGTGTTGACTCAATGGTCTGGTGTTTCATATTGAAATATTTTTAAATGTACGACAAAGAAATGTCTGCGTAAGGAAATATAAATGCATAGCTGGCCTCTGTCACTGCAGAAGAGGCTTTGAAGAAGTTGTTGTGGAGAATATATATATATATATATATATATATATATATATATATATATATATATATATATATATATATATATATATATAGGGCTTCACACTGACATTTGGACATAGAACTGTCTCTGAAGCTACAATTACTCCTTTGGGTTGAAAGTTGAAAAGTCTGTGTATTCTAGTACAGAAGAGATAAAGGTGACTGAACACATTTCTAAATTAATAATGTACTCGATCTACAGAAAATTAATGGTTTTGATAACTGATTCAAGGTTTCAGTCGATTTCAGTCAAAAAGATTGTCTTTGTCTTATATGATATCTTTTCAGTTTTGGATTTATGTTGGTCAAATGTCACCTTGGGCTCTGGGAAATTGTGATGATCTTCTGACATGTTACAGACCAAAGGATTAATTGAGAAAGTAATCAGCAGATTAATTGATAATAAAACTAATTAGTTTCAGCCCTGCATTACATCGTACAGTGAGGCAATCCCCTTCCATATAAAACAATACACAAAGACTAGATTTCTCATTGTATAAATCTTTGCCAAGAAGATAAATATACAACCAAAAAGTACAATATGTTTGACCCCGAGGGTAATAGCTATGGAATATTCATGTGCCATATCGTTCTACAAGGTACACCAATATCATTACAGCTAAGATTAATGTATGGATTTCCCTAACACCATGTGCAGCACAAGTACCGCATAATCAGCATATGTAGCACTATGTCTGGCTTTGATATTTATTGAGGACTATGTAATAACAATCCTAGTGGAGGCATGAGATGGCTGGTGTGAATATTCAATCCACATGGGCAGCACGCCTCGAAGCCCGTGAGAATGAGACTTGAGCAAGCAAGCCACTCTCTCCTGCGTCAACTTGCTAAGTGGAGCATGGCAGAGGACTGCAGCAGCTGGTGGCTGTTTGGAGACCTGGAGGGCCTTGAGACCTGCACTGATCATTACCTTTCACTCAGCATTTACAGCTTAGTGTACAGACAACGGCCATTATTAGCCCTGCTAACTTGTTACAGTACAAGTGTCCTCAGGTCAGCAGACTTCTTAAGTGAGAGCGTGAGGACACAACTGCACAACACACAGCTCCCCACGGTGGCTTGCTGGAAAACGCCACACCGAAGCGCCCAAAGGAGCAGGGTAAAGGCAAGCATCCTCTCCAGTTGCACATCATGTCTAGTCAGACGTTGTCAACAAAACAGGAGTGGCAGACGTGTGGCTAAAGATAGATCCAATGACAGCGGCGCACATTCGAGGGGGGCTTTGTTTCATGATGGCTAGGTTTTGACAGGCAGACGAGGTGTCGGGGAAAGGTACCAGCTATACATCACAGCCAAAAGCCTATATTTGATCCTCATGTCCTCATGTCAATTGATGCACATTGATCCTGAGGATTGTTTTCTGAAAAGGCAGTGATGGCTTGAAAAGAGAGTGGAATTGTGTCAACTACTGGAAAATGTGTAAATAATAAAATAAAAACAGAATCACATGAGTTAGTCAGATATCAAGTAGTAGATATGTGCCAAATATGTCTGAATAATAACACCAGTCATCTGATAATATTACACATACAGAACTTATCTCCTGTGGCATTTTAGGATTTGCAGGCGAGACAGTCAATCTCACAATGTAGCCAAGGTACTGTAGGTAACACCTCCATACCTTTCACTTTAATCTAAAGAAATGAAAATATCCATTTTGAGCTCAGAATGCAAACAGAATGATGTCCACTGTATCAATTAAACTTGGTTGAAACAGATTATAATAAAATATAACCCACCACAAGGAGTTGAATGCTTCTGTTTCTGTAACAAATAAGGCATGTAGTATGCAGTATATGTAGTCTGTACTGGTCAAACATTTCAAGAAAGGAGAAAAAAAGAACTAAAAACAAGATCAGTTTAGAGGAAATGTGTTTATGCCTGCTTGTTAAATGAGGAATGAAAAAGCCCTTTCTCAGTGGCTTCAGGTTAGAATTTAATTGGACAGTTGTTGACAGGAACTAATAGATCAAAATAGCATCTATTCAATCTCTTGTTGACAACAGGAGCACTCATTCTTTCACATTTCAAATAATTCTTAAACCATGAAACAGCTATTGCCATGCCGTCTCGGGAGAATCACTTCAATCCATTTGCCTTGTTTTTCACAGTAGATTTATCTCAAATGAGTTTGACACAATAATTCTTTATGGCTGTGTTCTTACCATCATTCCTTCAGTAACCTGTATGATAACAGCTGCATATCAACGGTATAAACAAGGCACGTCAGGCTTACAGTATTTGGTGAAGCTTCAATAGCCCAGTGTCTCTTTTAATGTTTTTGTTTTCAATCTTAATGTATTCAGAATTTACAAAAAGCTTTGTTGCTATATTGAAATAAATTAAAGACAACTTAAAACATCTGAATAATGATTTTCTTCTTCACATAATGTGCACTGTAAATTTGCAAAACAAACAGCATTGTTAGTAACTGCCTGATTTTAAAGTGTGTGTTGTATTAACGTTTCAGCAACCAGGGTTATGAGCAGCAGAAAGTTGGACATAAACCCTGCTGAAGGCCACAAACAGAATAAACAGAAGGCGTGGGTCACAGACAGGATTAGGGTTTAAAAATATTATCCAGAAACTACTTTTAGTGTTTAAAAAAACCCTGAAGACATGAGTTTCCCTCCTTTTCTGTAGAAACCCAGACACATCAAAATCAACAGACATCTTCCTTTTGGGAGCAGGAACAGAGCATTAGTGCATAGACTGTAGGTTCCAGACTGACAGAATTAAATAACTTGGGTTTTGCACTGTTGGTCAGAAAAAAATAAGCTAATTGCATGGCTCTATGAAGGTGATCATGCAAGTGGTCCGCTTCTATATTGCATTTGAAGAAATCAAATGGCCCATATACAACTGACAGTGATGGAGGTAGTGTGAATATCTGATGATGACGAATTAAAGCCAACATATAATAAAGGAACAGATACAGTATGTACAAAAAATGGAAGAAAACATGCATTACCAACAGTTTATTAAATACACCTGTGCTCATCATGTATGTAAAGTAAGGTCAATATAATGAAGTCCAGTATAAACCAAGATCAAGATGACACATCTCTGACATACGGTCAACTGCACATTAGCTTCACAATCACATGATTTAAAGCCTCTGAAAACTTGGTTTCAAATTATCTATAACTTGAAATATTCATGACTACATCAGCAACATTAAAGTTAAAGTTAGGTAAAAAAAAAGACAAAAAACATTCTTAGTTATTAGTTATTTAGAGTTAATCCCTCAAAAACTCCCATTTGTTAGTCAGCTTCATTAGGAATGTGTAGGTGTGGCTGGATCAGATTTGATTGACAATGCTGACAACTTACAACAACATAAATAGTAAGGGCCAGGGGCGTAGCACAAAATTCTGGGCCCTGTAGAAAGGCATTTTCTATGGGCCCCTCCCCGCATTCACAGCTATTCATTCTAGTATCTTTTTGGGCCCTCCTCACATGAGGGCCCTGGGTACTCAGTCCCCCCCCCCTCCCAGTCCAACGCCCCTGGTAAGGGCAACACCACAAATGTAAAAAATACTCCTATGTGAAGTAAAGAAAACTTTGGCAGAAAATGTTGTGTTTATGTTGGACCCAACGGCTAACACGTCCTCCTAATTAAGTAACAGAACAGGGGTCAATTGTCAAGTCTCCCAAAACAACATATATGACCGTTATGGAAGCAGCTCATAACGACCCATAATTACGTTTCCTGTTAGGTGGCGACCTCTCGAGGCCACACAGTGGTCGTTTAAAACATGTGACCATAACGTGACTGTGGTGGACATTTTAACCATGTAACCATTCTATTTAATGTAACAGGCACAGTTTTAAACACGTAGTTAACGTTGTAAAACTGAACTAGTTACGTTCAGGCAATAAAAGTCCTAAGTAAGGGTTAAAGTCAGTTAATTTTAAAAAGTGACAATTGACTTATGGTTTCACACGGAGCATGAATCCCAGTGTCCTGAGTGAAAGTCCTATGTTTGTTTGACCCATCCACCACCCCAACCTGTCTCCTTACGTGGAATTTGGCGCTCTTATACTTTGTCACCTCGCTTCCTCGTTTGCTCGCGATAATTACTTCAGCAACAAGATGTCGCCGCCTAACAAGAAACATAATTATGTGGAGGTATTAGCTGCTTTCACAATCAACCTATAGGTTGTTTTCGAGATAAGGGCCGGTCTGACACAGCCCATAGTAAGACACTAACTGAGAAAATAAGGTAATTTAAAGGTAATCTTTAATGCAGAACTAGTGAGTTGGATAGCATTAAATTGTACAGGTGTACCTCATACACTTCTGCATACAATATCATACAAAATGGTAAAGCAAATTGTATCTAATCAATTTAAAAGGGAACTACAAACGCAAAAAAGAAAAGAAAAAGAAAAGTATATATATACAAATAATCTATGCTTATGATTGGTTTGAGTGTTGTGTTGTTCTGCTTCTAACGCTGTAACCCTAAAACCTTTGCGGGACACAATGTTTCCTACAGCTCTCAGAGGGAACACCTGCAGAGAAAGCCCATCATGAGGCCATTTTGGCATTCATGAGCATGATTGATGACATGGCGATGGAGGCAGCGTTTGAGAAATCCCCTCTGCCGCGGGAAAAATGATGATTGTTTGGATTCTTCCTCCCTGATAGTGCCCCCCATGGATTCTTAGAAGGACACATTCACATTATATTATATACGTAGAAGAATGCAGCCTCAAATAGTGGTGCTACCATGTACAAACTCAAACAAAAACTGCCAATCCCAAAAAAAAAACAATTATCTGCAATTTTATCGAAAAAATGTTGATGTTTGTTGAGTGAAATGTATATGCAGAAAAACACAACACAAACCATCAAAAGCTGCAATACCTCTCAGGACTCCCAGATCTATCCACGTGTGAGTGACAGGAAGGTCATAGTAATCTGACGATACATCACAGCAACACTGGCGTATGCTGCGGAGGCAAACCAAGTCACCTGGCCATTGCCTCTGCAGGCACTCCCATTTAGCCCTTTTTAATCCTCTCCATCCCATTACATGACAGTAGAGAACATGGGCACATTACACGCTTCAGCAGAGAACATTTGCCTCGTTGTGCAGGCCGCCAAGGATCACATAAAATATCAGCACCGTTATTTCTGTCCCTTCTCCATCTCCTGGCTGGAAGTAAACAGAGCTGGCCGTCAAATGATAGCATAGAGTATGACATGCTAAGAAGTTCCATTGAATCCAGCAGTGTGCTGCGTGACTCACTTTCCATATCTTCCCACCTTGTCTCAGACGTTGGGTAATGATGGGTATGATTGGGTAATCCACTGACTGAGTGGAAACTGAGACAACAGGGACAAGACTGCAGAGTGCAGGTCTGATCTTTAACCAGATCCTTGTTTTAGATGCACAGACACTTAAAGACTTTTAGAGCTATCCACAAGTCCATGCGCCCGTCGCATAAAATACCTTCAACACATAGCTGTTGGCAGCCTCCAGTCTGGCCTGGTCAGCAGGCAGAAGCATCGCCTAAGTCTTGTGGAATTACTGTACCAACTAAGCCTTTAGGCTTTGGATCATAACAACATTTCTGTCAATAATACTGACTCCACTGCTGTCATTCCACCTGACCTGGTTCCTTCTGTTTGACCAAACACAACACCAAAACTATGGGACTGTAAGCTTTTCATTTTTAGCTTTGTGAAAAACACTGTTGCAGTGGTTGAGCAGTCTAAGTAGTACTGAGTGCAATACTCCTGCAATAACACCCTGCTGTTATTTCTCTATTATATTTCTAATGGTTGTAATAAGTGCTTTATATTGGGCAAAAAAACATACAGTGTGATCATAATGTGAAAGTGTGAAACAACATAAAAATCTGAAAAAGGCAAATAGCTCTTAATGGAAACTAATAGCATGTATTAACATAAATGGGATTACAAATTAACCAGTATAATAGAATTAACTTTAAACAGATAATGTATGTCAGAAAATGTGGCATATATGTAACTTCATAAGAGAAATGTGAAGTGGTTTCTATCTCATTTGATGTCTAACATGGTCTCTAATGGCATCTTACATCAAAAGCAGCGGGAGCACACACACATCCCTCTGTCACTACTGTTGAAGTCTCAGATAACGACACAGATCAAACAGCAAAGAGCAGCCATTTAACTTGAATGTGTGGAAGCAGCGAAAGCATCATTTATAGAGGTGGACCAGTAACACAAAGGTTGACATTTTTGCCAAATCATCAGTGAGTGAATAGAGTGTGATGGCAGCTGACAAAAACAATAAGCTATACGGGAAGCTTTAAGAGCCCCGCTTCACTGAGTCCCACGAGGACCAACTAATCTGCAAGTACTGGAATATCAACTCCCAAGTCATATCGTCACTAAAGATGCTCCCCATCTGCCATATGGCAGCTCCTAAACAGCTAATATTACAAACCTGCTACATGAAAATGATGAATAAAGGCCACACAAATGTGTTTGTGCAGTGTTTATGTTGCAATCTGTAAGCAAAAACCCCAAAATGCAAACAAGTATACCACAACAGAGTGTTCTCTTTTTGTCCTTTATAGACCATTTGATTACACAGTAATTCTACTATGATTGTGTGCACTTTAATCAGAGAAAGTACATACTTAAATGATAAATCAAAGCAGGCAATGCTGGATTTATCCAAAGATAAACTAGTAAACCTAAGCAAGTACTCTATTCTCAATAGACTCAATGGAAATAGTACAGAAAAGTAAAGTACCATCCATGAGATCAAATTTATAATCAGCTCAACATCATATTAACCTCCAGAGTTTAAACGGTGAAGATGTATTTCTGCTCCTGCTTTGGCTATTTGATTTTTACTTTCTGATCAGTAGATGTACTTTTGGTGTGGTGATGGCGCAGTGGATATTACACATGCCTTTGGTGTGGGAGATATATCAACCAATGTGTCCCTGAGCAAGACACTTAACCACTAGTTGCTCCAGAGGCATGTGACCTCTGACATATAGCAATTGTAAGTCGCTTTGGATAAAAGCGTCAGCTAAATGACATGTAATGTAATAAACAAAGGTATTTCCACCTTTACTTAATCGAAGAAATGACTTAGCTCCATTATTGTTTGCATGAGTGAGAGGCAATAAGTCACGAGTCTGAAGGGCATGCACAGCACTGGGTGAATTTGCTGAGGTGTTGATAATGCGTTGTCTCTCCGGCAGACACGTAAGGTTATGACTCATTCAAAGACCACATCAAAAGACGTTTATTCAGTGTGACAACGTTCAGAGATGAGAGAGATTGAAATTTCACTCATTTGGGAGATTAGTTGTGATGTCAGAGACATGGATCCAAAGGATTTAATCAGTTAGTTATTCAGCCCATCTCTGAACAGGTGTGCCTGTCATCAAATATGCAGCCTTTTACTTGTGCCAGATTTCCTGCTTTATAGAGAGAATGATTGGCCCTGAAGCACAACATGACGACCTGGAGAGACAACTCAGCTGGCAGTAATGTAAAAACAAAACAAAAAAACTTGTATTCCTAATTACTTTTCTTCGTGCCAAGTATATGGCTTTCACTGATCACATGAAATCACAGAATACTATTTAGGAATTATTATATAAAATGTTATTGCAGGAAAACATGGTTTAACACGTTTCATGAGTCATTGTATAAAATTATCTGAACTACTAAAACAATGCATTTATATCCACTTGCAGCTAAAATATGTATTTGTAAAATTGTTTGTAAAATTATTAAACCTGTAGGCTATAATTTGCGTGCATCATCTCTGCATGTAATACACTAAATGTGACATGCATTATGTAAGGTATTTGAAATAACTGCTCCAAAGGGTAGTCGTGGCTGTAATTATGTAGTTGACTCATGGTTATGGACTGCTACTGAAGCACTGCAAGAACCATCAGTTCCATTTCACCTCATCACTTAATTTTCGCAGGACAGGAGTTAATCTGCACAGTTGATCATTCATTATCTCTGCTTTGTTAGCACAGTCGCAGACCTCTACTGGACACAGATCTTACCCTAAGCTGCATGGGGGACTCTTTACACATCCAGTAGCCTATTGATGCTGGCTGATAGGATATTGGTGTCGCAGCATGAATATGTAATCAGTAAATGAGCTCACATTAACTGAGAGCTGGGTTCAGGCGTTTGAAATGAGTGTTTTTCTGATAACAACAGGACTCTAACTTCCCTGATGCAGGAGCTAGGCTGCGCCAGCTGTTTGTTACCATCCAATCAGGTCAATTAGGACTATTGTGCGGTTAAAACTGTCAGTTAGACTCGCTGCAACTCAGAGTGTCAGGTGGTTGAGGTGCTGCTCTATAACAGGCTACCCCTGCAGCATCCAATCAAAGACCTATAGTAGTAATGTAGACTTCGCATCATAAATGAGTTGCAATGGGATATTTGGGGATTGTTAACTTTTCCCCCCCAGAGCTTAACTAACATTAAATACAGACGCGTGTATTACACAAGAGCCTGTTTATTCCCGAGGTTATCTATAATGCTCTATTTGGCAGGTCGTGCTCCTAATTGACGGGTCGCACTTCGTCCAGCCTTACCTGGGATCTCCTGAAGAGGAACAAGTGCGAAGCTGAAGCCTTTGCTGATACAAGCTTCCCTCACATCGCTGCAGTTCCGTGCCTTAAAATCTGCTCTTGCTGCAACAGACAGCACAGAAAAAGTGCAAATGATGGTCTCTAGTCTGAGCATTGTTCACTTCTGTGAAGACCTTTTTTGTTTAAGGTTCTCTGCCGTATCCTTGCTGCTAAAAAGAGAACTCCCTGCAGTAGATCCGCAGGTACTTAATGACTGGGCGTTTAATGGTTGCAAGTCAACTATTAGTGTCTACTAACACATTTCCCAAAGCAAAACGGGTTTCTAGTGCAACCAAAAATGATTCAAAGTCCCCCGGCGCCGTAGAAAAAGAGGACTGCGAGTGTGGAGGTGCCACATGAATCCAGACAGTGCGTTTCCCGGCGTGTTGACTCAACTTCGCTGAGCAGACGAAGCCCCTGGTCGCTCTGTTGAAGAGGAAATGCTGTGTGGAGAGGAGCGCTCTGTGTTCACATCAGATTCACCGGCGAGGCAAAGCGGGACCCAAAATATGGAGTGGAATCCAGCCTCATCCCCTTTAGTTTGGGGAGGGGGGGGGGGGTGCACTTACCCGCAGATATGTTGTAGGCCTATACCTAAGATACATAAAATACATAGGTAGGAAGGTGGGTGGACTGTCTGTGAACTTACTGTAATACACATAAAATGCACATAGGCTACTATAGTCTACTATGGACTTCTAACTATTGCAGGGAATCTGTAAAACCCTGTAGGAACATTTTGAATATTAGTAATGCAATGAGGTAACAACTTGTCACTACTCTAAATCCTTATTGGTCTATTTAAGTTGTTCTTAATATAATATTTCAGCATTTTTTTGAACAACGTAGGCTATATGAGTATTTGTGCAATGTAAAATGTGATTTATTCACCTTCTATTAGGCCTATCTGTTTCTAAATATGATTTAAAACACTTAACCATCCTTTTTTGGCCTATGTGGTTATGTTCCAGTGTTGGGATTTGCCTCAATTCAGAAAATGTAAATGCTGAGTTTTTTTTCACATTCATCTGACACCAAAGCGAAACACCAGTTGCACGGTATCAAACTGTATTAACTAGAGGATGTAAAAGATGTGATGAAGACCAGAAGGCAAGCTTTCACGGCTTTATTGATTTCGGAACAGCTTGATCCCAGGGTAGATCAACAGTGGATTAACATGACTGCCATCACTGTGTAGGGTTCCTATTGCTATGGGATACCACATTTTGAGAGATGCTTTAAAGTGACTCGTTTCAGAAGGTGACACAGCCCTGGAATATTTAGGATCAAACATCCAAATCCACTGCTTTAATGAGGTCATTGCTTTTAGGAAAGTCAGTCATTTTGAAAAATGCTTTTTGGTAGGCTAGAATATGTCAGAATATGTCCGTTGACCACAGTAGCAGTTGTGTATCTTCTCCTGAGCCAAAAACAACATTGTTGACATTGTGAACTTTGGTAGAGGATCAAATTCACAAACCTTGCCAAACTTCCACACAGAGTTTGAATGAGAAAACACACTCCCATGTGTCTCTGTCTCAGATGATTGGAGTGTGTGTAGTCATGTGATGCTATTGTTTATGTTATCCAAGGCACAAATGCAGTCTCATATGCTGACAGTGGTCTAAGCCATCCTCCTTTCAAGAATTCTGCGCTCTACTTTTCTTGTGAGACCTTTTGACCTGGACATGTCACAGTTAATTAACATATTCAACTTAGAAACCCAAGGGATGGTTTCATCCAAATTCATTTTTTTTAATACAATGAAAAATTAATTTCATGGGAAATTCTCAGTTAAGATAGCTGTCAAGTTGCCTAACGAAACTTTAAAGCTGCAGGAAAGGTTTCTGTGTGTGTGTGTGTGTGTGTGTGTGTGTGTGTGTGTGTGTGTGTGTGTGTGTGTGTGTGTGTGTGCGTGCGTGCGTGCGTGCGTGCTTGTGTGCGTGCGTGTGTGTGCGTACGCGTGCTGCATTCAGTGTTGCCTGTGCACACCATTGATAAAATGTATGCATATTCCATTTTCAGATATATTGCATTGCCACAACATGTTTTTACTCCAGCTCTTTTGGGATTCCCATGCACTCCCGGACCAGCCAAAGACATGTAGTCCCTCCTGTGTGTGTTCTGAGGTTATCGTGGGGTGTCCTTCCAGCTGGTCATACCCAACACTCCTCCAAAGGAAGGTATACGAAAAAAAAATAGTCAGTCACAAACTCAAGTGCAGTTAAAGGAGACTGAGGATGCACCGAAAAATGTAGTTTTATTTTCTTTGCATAATAAACAGTGCAGCCACTGAGATGACTAAACTAGAACTTTGGCGATCACTTGACAGTGCAGAAAGCTTCAAACAAGAATATAATTATACTCCAAACTGTCAACCTTTATCAATAGCTACTATGAAGAGCATATTATCAGGCAAAGGCACACACACTCAAGCAACCAAGAGAAATAACTCATATGATCCAATAGTTAAACAGGTTCAGTTCAGTGACAGCTGCTTAATCAGCACCTTGGAGAGTGCCACATCCTCACCAGGTATACCTAAAACACCTCATCTTACCTATGACTAATATGAAAACGCAATAGTGCAGCTTTGAGATCATGTGACATTGCGGGACCTTTTCACCACATCTCAGAGTGAGAACAATCACCTGTGGAGAATCCTTATTTGGCTGCTTGTATTTGCAACCTTATTCTTTCATCAGCCAAAGGTTATGGGTGTCCAAACATCTCCACATGATCCAGCATGGATCACTGCAGTGGAGACCCCTCACTGTTAAATGCTCGCACACAATATTGGTGGGTGATGATGGTCGGATGTGTCATATGTTATGCTTATGTACATTGTTTTATATGAACTTGTGTAAGGGGTTTAAGTACATGTTTTACATACCTTTGTGATATATTTCAATGTATTTTATATTCAAGTCTGTGTGTGCATGGTGTTTCACTTAGCTGCAAGACCGATGTTGAAGTTGTCCCTTTTAGGTCAACATGTAAGGGCCAAAATTGACCATAAATAATTAAGTTCAATTTTTAATTATGTGTATATTTGTATTACAAAAGTCTGTGTAAAAGTATTGTGTTTTATTAGTTGTCTGGGTTATGGTGCATGTGCAGTTGGCTTGATAAGAACAAAATAACCCCGAGGCCAGCTCAGTTATGAGTGGAACAAGTTTTATATTAAAAGTGGAGAAGTGTTCTTTTCTCAGAAAAGCTCAGAGGGGTTTTATGTTTTTGGATGGAATTTAAAATGCAAATGGAGAATGTACAGTAGATAAAAACTAACTGATTTCTGCCTCTCCTTTGAATCATGACAACAGCCATAGGAACATCACTGAATATGTGAATAGTCAAAGTGTTCTACCTGACTGAAAGTGGTCATGTGTGGAAAGTACTGAATATGAACACAGCTCTCTCTCTCTCTCAACGTATGAGGACTAAAGACTAGATGACAATTTATAAAGTCAGATTTCCCTATGGTCCCTTCATCTTTGTTGACATGAAAACAGTGTATTGTTCTGCAATCTGATATTACTCTTGAATCTAAGGTCCGATCAACAGCCTGAGTTTCCTTAAGATGCAGTTCACCTGAGTTTTCTTTGTTTCGAGTCCACATGTATTGTTCCTAAATGTGGTCAACACTGTAGAGACATGTCATGCGTGTTGAGTTCTTGGTGTAATCCAGGACTCCACCCTCTCTTTCCATACTCACATCAAATCTATCACCAAATCTGCCTTTTTTCATCTTAAAAACATCTCCAGACTCCGGCCATCACTCTCTGACAGAAACCCTCATTCATGCTTTTATTACATCCCATTTGGACTACTGCAATGGAGTCATGTCTGGGGTCCCCAGCAAAACCCTAGACAGGCTCCATTATGTCCAAAACTCTGCCGCCAGGGTGCTCACTCACACCAAGACCTGGCAGCACATCACCCCAACCCTCATCCACCTTCACTGGCTCCCAATTAAGTCCTGCATCACATATAACATTTTCCTTCTCACCTACAAATCCCTCCATACCCTGGCCCCACTGTGCCTCTCTGACCTCCTCCATCCATACGCCCCACCCTGAAACCTGCGGTTCTAAGACGCTGGCCTGCTCTCCACACCCCACACCAGATTCTGTACCCTCGGAGACAGAGCCTTTAGTGTTGCAGCCCCATCCCTCTGGAACACCCTTCCTGCAGATTTCCGAAATGCTACATCCCTGGACATTTTTAAAAAAAACTCCTGAAACACCACCTGCTCACCCCAGCCGACAACCTCCCTTAGTTTAGCCACTGTAATTCTGTAAAGTGTCCTTGGGTTTCATTAAAGGCGCTATATAAAAAAAAGTTATTATTATAAGAATGGCATGCTGTTTAAACAACATACGATCATCTCTATCATTTTAGTTGAGAGGAAAGTTATTTGCATGACTACAAGAGGTTGCTTGTCAAGAAAATGTAAACAAAGGTTGTTTAACCCATGTAAACAAATTAACAATGCTACAGTTTTCCCCGTGAGCACATGCTCATCATATGTTTGCGCATTTCACACACCAACCGCATTTGTGATATGATTCAACTCTCCACCGGATCAGCTGATAGGTTAGTTTCACCAACTACCGAAAAAGTCCAATAAATATGGTCTCAGGTTAAAAAAAAGAAAAAAAAGACAACTGATAAGTAATTATCTCTCTCTGGTAACAAGTATAGTTTGGAAAGTTTGCAAAGAAAGTTCTTTTTTATGAGTCAGATAAAAGACCAATTACACCTTCACAATCACACCATTCTAGGTGTCCAGTTGTTGCAGAAGTGATTGTGCAATATTGTGATTGTTGTCTATCGCCCAATGGGCTTCTGAGGTTGGTCGGCCATGGGGATGTGCAGGGATGTCTGTATTCAAATAAGTATTGAAACTGATTAAGCCTTCTTTTTACCCTTTGACATCTTTCTTGCTTGCTTGTTAAAGGTGCTCCAAGCGATGTCACACGTTTTTTAGGCTACAACATTTTTTGTCACATACAGCAAACATCTCCTCACTATCCGCGAGCTGCCTGTCTGAACACACTGTAAACAAAGAGCAGTCTCTGTAGACAGCCCAGGCTCTACAAATGGCAACAAAAACCAAGTGGCCAACCTGAGGCCTGTACCCAGGGTTTCCCAATCCAGTGACACGCTTTCACATAAAAGATGCGGTGTTTGCGCAGCATGACCAATCACAAACATCTACCAGAGCAGCATATTTTATATAAGAAGAGCAAACTATAATCTACATAATTATGAAGAACACAGACACGGTTTTACAGTCACTGCTTCTTAAAACCGGAAGGAATGCTGGCAAAAAAACAGCCAACGCTGTAAATGCGTGAATCAACGCTTATCAATATCACTTCCCAATCAGTCAGGCACAAGATCTGTCCATAATTACACTTTTGCTTTCCATAAACTGTCGTTGCTTCAGCCTATTATTCCAGTTGCAACCCTGGCGGTGGTAAGCGATCGTGAGAGCAAATAACAAATATAAAAAACGATGTGCGCATTGTCAACACACGGCTCAAGAAGCTGACAAATAGCCTATATGTAATTCACTCCGCTAAAAATGTATATCTTTCATAAAAATACCCATCAGGGAATGTTAACAGGGTTGCCGGTCTCTAAATGTTTTAACTTTTCTGAGCGCACCTCCCTCTCTCCGCGCACCGAGCTCCACCAGATCTTCTAAGAACGGTGACGCTGTTATCAACCGAGTATTGATTAGTCAGTAGGCAGTGCTTTTACACCGGTTGATGTCTAATCTCCAACATAACCTGCTCCCGACCAGGTTAGGTGTTCAGCATAAGTTACCACGCCGATTGAACCCGGTAACAGGTAATCCACCGTCGTGAAACACAAAACCCTGGGTTGAACCTAAAGTTACCTCGTTAATGCCAAATCTTGTTTCGTAGTACAGGGCCCAGCACCCACGAAGCATACACAAACAGTCGTCCAGCGTTCCAGCCAATAACCGACAAGAAGGATTTGGGGGGTGGGGGGTTAGTGCAAGGAAGCACGGAAGGGAGGGGGAGGGGACGGGAAGAGGAGGGAGGGGCGATCTAGCCTCCGTTTTGTTTGAAAATACTTTGAGCGTCAACAAGAAGTAATGTCCCCCAACATCGCTTAGAGCACCTTTAAACGTACAATATGTAACTTTCTGCCGCTAGGGGTCTCTCAACCAAAACAATGGATTGTAAAGACGGACTTTTGATGACGTTGGTAAGTTGCGTGGAATTATGGGAGTTGTAAACACCTTCGCTGATTAGAATGCATCTGTTCACAGACACGTTTACCCATTCAAATGTATTCACTTTATGTGTAGTAACGTTTATTCATGTCACTCTAATAACATAGCGGCATTTTCCCCAACATAATTACGTTTTTCTTGATTCGATCTGTATTGGTAGCTGACCAGTTAGCTAGCTAGTGAGCCAGCAAGCTAACGTTAGCCAGCAGCTAAAACCACAGTGACTATCACAATATATTTCACATCACTGTCACCTTTTGAATGGTTTCAACACCGGGGTGGACGGGGTTTGTTGTAACGTTAGCTAGCTACTCAACGAGCCTGAGAGACAGGTGTGGGTGCTTGTGGGGATTGCCGGGGGAATCTCCGATGGCCGATGTGAAGATCTCCAAGCTGCCCGGAACGATCTCCTTCTTCACTTTTCTTTAATCTTAACTTTTGTTTTGGTGCTTGTCGGGTTAATTTAGCTAACTGTAAAGACAGCTAAACGCGAAGCGGTGAGAAATTCGGCAGGGAGGAGATTTTTGGCACGAACACCGGTAGCTAGCGCTAACGGAGACTAGCTAACATTAGCTATGGATGGCCGCTGTTGCGACTCGGAACTGGGTCTGATATGGTCTGTTTCCCGATGCTTCATTAAACTGCCGTTACTGTCGTAAGCACCCGGCACCGGAGTTAAGTGCTGTATAGTATTTATGCTGTATGGATTGCTGTAATGGTGGCTGGCTCTTGGCTGGCTGTTGGCTGGTTATATGTCCCAGCACCAAACGAATAGCCGGGACGGCTGTGTTGTCAGCTCTTATCCCAGGCAGACAGACCGGGGTGCTAGCTGGCTAAATTAGCATTAGATTAGTCGTCTTATCTATACAGCTAACGTTAACATTACTGGTAAACTCATTCGTGGGTTAGCCCAGCGCTGCTTTTATCCGTGGTGAAAACAATCATGCTACTAATAACTTTATGAGCGTGTTGAACAATGTGGTAACCCTATAATGTTATCCACCAAGCATTAGCTAGCTAGCATTAACGTTAGCTACTTGTCAACCAACACATTGTAGTAACGTTAAACTGGATCGATATTGATATGTATCAATAAATAAGATCTCTGCTGTATTACTGTGTTGCAAAATGGCATGTTATCAATCACAAAATGATGCTGCGTGGCAGAAAAAGCAGTATTGTGGTTAGGAGTATTTTTTTCTGTGACATTGTATGATTTACAATTACGCTCAAATGTATCATCTGGGTGCCGTGTTTTGAAGGAAGTTACGAGGAACTAGAGGGTGAAAGGTTATATGACGCCACTGACAGGCGACTAGGAAGGAAAGGAAACATGACGTGTCTCTGGGTTTGAAGTTTGGTGGAAACATTTGGGAGAGTGTAACTACACATCTCAAAAAAATATATAACATAGGTATGGTAGTTTTTAGACATTTTAATGCAGAAATGTTACATATTGTACCTTTAATTAATTCAGTAATTATGGCATGTGTGCCTGAAACTGTGTTCTTGAATTGTTCTCAGTCTGTAACCAAGAGCACACCACATGAAGTATGTAATTGTGTTGGGTCAGTTAGCCTTGAACCCTAATGTGTACTAACATTTTTCTCTTTTCATCAAACCGCAGTTTTTGCAAGTTCCCGCACTTTTTGCAAGTTCCCGCAATTTTTGCACGTTCCCGCAATTTCATCGCACAAAATTGCAAAAAAATATCCGGCATATTCCATTGCATTTTTTAAGAGAACGTGCCGCATAATCAAGGATTTTTGCCCGCAACAATCACAAAAAAAGGGACTGGAAGGACTGGAGGGACTGACAAAGGCACTATTTATCTCTTGCCCCCATACCTGCCGTTTTAGCTAAGTGGGAGCTGTGGGCATTAGCTGCAGCAGCTCTGTGTTGCTAACACCGATTTGACTCGTTTTTTTATTCTATAGACAGGTCTTGCATAGTTATATTTAGCAAGTTTACCGTAACAATTGGCCGGAGTTCTCCTTTAAGGTGCATATTTATTGAAGTGATCTAAGAGTAATCCTAAAGTAATCAGATTACGTTACATGTTTTGGTTAAGTGAAAGAAACTCACCACAAACCAACTTGCCTCGAACTGAGAGCCTCTGAACATTCAGTTAAAAAAATCATTTCAACTATTTAATGCAGTGAACTTGTCAACCTGCCAAACCAACCCAGCCCTCACTTGGGGGTTCTGAACATGTAGAAACTGGGAAATAAGTGCATGTGAAAAAGATGTAGTGTTTGTGTTTTTTCTATCAGCCTCTAAACAATTCTTATTTGATGTGCATTGTTTTAGTTGTGTTTTCTGGCATTGAAACATTGAAATGCCTCCTGGGGAGAAATAGCCTGTATCAAGCTATACCTTTGGCAACTGTGTCCCCATCTACACATCTAAAATTTGACAATAGGCTTTTGAATGAGTAGTCTGTAAGCTGTGGGCAGAAATAACATCTACTGCTCCGAGGACACGGGACTTTTATTCGACTCCCAATGAAAAGAGATGTTTCAGCAGAGGACCCACTGAGAAAGGAATAAACAAACACTGGCTTCACTGATGCTAAATAAGTTGCCTAATCAAAACAATTACACAGTTCTTGAGCCCAAAGGGTTACCTTACTCTTCACTGTGTACATCCGCTCCCAAGCTTGCACCAAGAGTGGGCACCTGTGGATTTTACTGCAGGTGAGGTTTTATCAAATTGCTTGTTGAGCTCCTCTTGAATTGCTATTGCATACACCAGAGACCATTTCACCCTGGGTGTCCTTTGAGCATGAGGCTCAAAACAACTTAATGGCTACCAAGGCTCACAAACCCCTCCACCATAATAAGTCTGTAATTTGAGGTGGAATATGCCACACAAATAAAAGCATGTAAAGTTTTAACTCATGTATTCTTATTGTAACCCACCAATGTGTCTAAAATGCAAAACGATGATGTAGGAGGTAGCCTATTTAACATTGTCATTACTCACAACAACATATGGCACATTATGGGTTGTTTGTTTTTTTTAAGAAGAAAAGGGATACCATTGTAAGCAGAGTTTGAAAAGGCTACATTTCTGAACAATTCTGTGCTCACAGAAATAGTTAAAGTTGCAGACAAACACTAAAAGAAGCTCAAATGGCATTTAAAACGGAGGCGCTGAAATAAGTTTCAGTTTCAGCGTAAGCACTGAATGAAGTTGAAGTGTCACTTTAAGTTTAGGTGCTGAGTGAAGTCCTGAAAGCTTTTGAATTGTCATTTGACGAGAAAGAGATGAAAGCAGTTCAAGTGTCAGTTGACATGTAAGTGGTAAAAGTAGTTTAAGTGTCAGTGAAAGTGATCAGCGAGTGTACTGTAAGTTAAACTTCCATTTATATGGGGTCATCAATTTAATTGTTGAATCCTCTGTGAAGCTGAGGAGCTTCATGTTGATAGTGTGTAAAATATTTTATATTATATGGCAATATCAGTAATCCTGTAGGGATCACATTACTCATTATAAATTGAAAAATAAAACACCTCACTTGTACTTGTACACAATTCTTTTAACTGCAGATTGTAATTATGTTTAAAAGAACTAATCGCATTCCACATCAGGTGCAAAGCTAATTGCCGTCTCCTGAAATCAAGTCAAGTGATTCTAATTAAATCAGTTTGAACTACATTTTCACTGAGGGTTTCCTTATTGCACATTTGAATGTGCAGACTTAAGCGTAAGTAATAATCTGCTGCTGTCACACATTAATGTTGAATTTATGTTTAAGATCTTATTTCCAAAAGGTTCAGATTAGGACAAATAAATTAAGAGTAATTTGCAGACCATAATTATACTCTAGAAAGAAAATAAAACCTTAATTATAATCTAATTAAATCTTAAGTCACAATATCGTTGATAATTGCAGGTTGTTCCTCCGTTATGGATGTACAAGGATGAAACTTTAAAAAGAAAACTTTAAAATGCCTACAAACCTTAAATACACTGATTGGGACAGAGTCTCCACTTTTTTGGGCTTTGTTGTAATGTAAACCTTTTATTATGTCATAATTATGTAAGAAGATAGTTTCCCAAAGTCATCTATCTCAATAAAAGACACAAAACCATCAGAGGCCAGCACATAAAGAGCATAGTATGTTTCTTCTCACTGCAGGGATGAAACTGCTGTACAAGAAGTTGCTCTTGTTCATTCATTATAATACACCTCATACTTAAGTATATAAAGACATGTGCATCTGGTAGAATTATACTTGTTCACTGTAAGGTGTTAATTATATCCCATAGTCAAGTCAAGTCAATTTTCAATACATTTTTATTTATATCACAAATTGACCTCAGGGGGCTTTACAATCTACACAGCATAACCTCTGTCCTCTCAACACTCGCTTCCGATAAGTATGAAACTACCCCAAAAGGCAAAACAATGGAAGAAACCTCAGAAAGACAGACAGACATGCAATAGATGTCAGGTGTACAGAATAGACCAATACAATACAATTACAATATAGACAATCCATATGACAAAATAATACATAAAATGTGAACATATATGAAAAAGATGGATCCAGGAGGATGTCAAGCAGCTTCCAGTTGCCATGTAACCTGCAAAGAGGACAGGCTACACAAAAGCCTAGTGTTGCGGCTGTAAGCAGTCCAAAAGGTGCTGCCGCGAGGGGCTAAACACTGAGAGATACACACTGTGACGCGCTCGAGATTGTATTGCAATGATTTTTATTCTTCTTCTTCCACACGTAAAATACACTTAGCACTGCAGTTACCAAATGTAATTGTTACCTGGTGAGTTGAATAATTGCGTTCATGCAGCGTGATGCTCCCAAGCTCACGCCCTCTCTGTCAATGCCCAAAAACCCAGGTGCACAGGTGAGGCAAACAAATAGACTTTCACTTCCGCTCCAACCGCAATAAAACGGCCACCACCCACAACATCAAAGCACAACACAATAATCGACAAACAACATAAATAAGACCATAAACAACAGCCAATATGTGGCTCCTACACCCAGTTTTCACCTAGTTTTTAAATCCGTCCGGAAGTGCTAATTTAAGACGCATCTGGTCGAAGACACATTCTAATGCCAGGTGTATACTAACGTACTTAGAGCTGTCCACTTGTGATGGTGATTCACTCAGGACAGATTATAAAAGCAGGTCAAAACAGCATCAAAAACACATGAAGAAAAACTGAAACGCATAATTCAGATAGAAGGGAGATTGAAACAAACACACAGAGAGAGAGAGAGAGAGAGAGAGAGAGAGAGAGAGAGAGAGAGAGAGAGAGAGAGAGAGAAAGAGAGAGAGAGAGAGAGACACACAGCAAATCCTTCTGACTTCTTATGAGCTAATTAAATGTCACATTGTACCCACACCTTACAGGTACATACAACAGTGCAAAATTAGAGGCATGGGTGATGCAATTGTGTGTCTCTGCGTCAGAACTCCTCTCCGTCTTCTGTGAAGTATGGCCAGAGAGGTCCCACACATCCTCCACAAGCCAGAGGCAAGGGAAGACTCTGGATATGTTTTCGTTACTCATTCTTCATCACCTCAGCAATTGTTTATTGCCTTAGAAACAAACATGTCTTTGGGGCATGTCTTGGGCAAAGTATGAGAAGTGAATCCATTATATAATAAAGAACGATCAACAGTTTCAGTATGCAAATACAGCAAGTAACAAAACACATTTTCTCCATGATAAATCCTGTGTGTCTACTCCAATCGACTGTAGCATAGCCCTGTTCAGGTAAACCAAAATGTACTGTAGTTTGTAAACCTCAAAAGCAAAAATGTAATTAATGCACTTACACAATGCACAGTTTTAAATTATAATCCTTTCCAATCTTCTACAAAGCAAAGCCCATACCCCTTTCCCCCCCTGGGACCCGCTGATTTAGAAAATGAATTAGCATTCTCCTAACATCGGTTGCAGTCTAATCTGAATGTGGAGAGAAATTCCACCTGACAGAACCTGCAAACACTAGCAAACAGCCAGGGTAAAGCAATAAAGCTGGGTAGATTAGCACATAAAGATGTGAGTCTAAAGAAGTGTGCTGTCAGTAGACCTGACCATTTCAATGATTTAACTTTAGTCTGATGGCCCTGGCTGCCCCAGTCTGGTCTGGGCTCGTTCATGGTAGTGGTGTTTAAAGACCGTGGTTTGTTTCAAGTACAAACACTTAGCTGGCCATAATTAAGAGCGTTTCATTATGTTGCTGTAGATTTAGCAAATATCTGAAGATTGATTACTTAAACATGTGCTCATGATTACATTTAATGATGAGTAAATAAGTGTAATCTCTGCAATTACTCTCTAATTAGTTTCACATGCAAGACAATGACTACAAACAACAAAGCTACACAAATCTATCAATACAATGACACATTTATATTAAGTGACAACACATTGACCTGCTTTAAAAATAAAAAATAAATGTATCATATCACTGCCTGCAATTTATGCATCCCTCCATTTCCTGGGATTGCATGCAAGTTAAAAGGCATTCGTTTTCAACCAGCTACTTGTTATTTTATATCTGCATTTGGATCTCCATGGCATTTCTTCATTCTACTGATGTTCAGCGAGACAGATTAATATGCTGTGCAATCCTTCAAGCTTCGCCCCTTCTCTCCTCCCAAGGCATCTAATGCAGCATAATGAATCAGTGGCAGATACTCTTAGATAAATCCTGTGTCAACGTCAATGGTATGGATCTATGAAACTTTCAGAAGTGATCCAAAACATGTCATGCATTTGGTATACTATACTGCGGTGCTTGTTATAAATGTCAGATGAATTTATTTAAAGTTGTGCATTATGCTGACTAATTACTTAATGTAATTTGCTCAGAGCAATTAAATAAATGCCACACAACATGTCTAAAAATGATGGTTGTGTAACTTTAAAATCATACATTAATGTCCATAATAATGATAATGATAATAATAAATGCAACAGCTTTAGGCTGAGATTAGGGGCATCCTTTTTTCTCATTCACACCTACTCATCTGCACTTTTTTCATGAAAATGCAGCCGTGAACAAATTTCCTCTAATTCTGTCATTTAATTTAATTCATTTTTGAATTGAATGAATATATGGCAGGGATGTGTTTCTCATTAGGGTAATGGGGGAAGGACAAACTGACACTGGACCTTGAACTGGTTTAAAACCACAGCAGTGATCCAAAACAGACTAGTAATGATGTCTTTTCTGCCATTTAAGTTTCATGCTCTTCTAAATGTCTAGAACCTGACTCCGCACATCACGCAGACAACCTAGGCAACGTTTGGATGGTTACTTCAGTTTTTCATTCAGCACAGCAGACTGACATTCATCACGACTGTGCCGTTGTGAACAGGAGCGGGATGGATCAATACAACCCAATTAGAAACAGAGTATCTCTCGGATCAAAGGCCTACTCCCATCTTAGAAATCTGACTACTAGATCACACATTCATATAGAACCCAGTTGTTCTAGTGACAGCGGCATCCCATCCTTTGACACTCCTCCACTGCCACTGCCAGAATACCAACAGTCTTTCACTGTTATAGCCCTTATGCAATCAATTTCAATCTAAGGCTAGTGGTCAATCACTTTCCAATGGCGGACACACAGAGCCTGCAAATAAGAGTGGGGGTGGGGGGAGATGGGTTTGACAAAGCTCCTGTAGTCCGACACCTCTTTGCTGTCTGAGGTCTGTTGCTGGGCTGAGCAGACTATAGCACAGGGGGTTGTAAACAACACAGCTGGGACAAACAAAACAAATCCTGACACTCCTTGGCTCCTCTCTGGTTTAATCCTTCGCTGGCTCTGTATCTGCCAGAAACCATAATGATTTGGACTATTCTGGTCGCTGGAAAGATGTTCTGAAAATATATTGCAAGTCAAATTACCTGTGGGAATCGGTAAAACACAACACACCTGATGGCTTATAAACACAGATAAGACAAGATGGATGGGAACAGAGAAGGTGCAATTAGACTCTAGCCTAGAAATCTAGACGCACCCTAGCGGCAGCAAATTTAATTTGCAGCTAGGGTCAGTCTAGGCACTCTCCGTTGGCTTGTGAGCTGGAAAAACAAAATTCTTGTCTGGCCAATTACATTGTGTATAGAGTTGGTGGGCGGGCTTATGGTTGCTGCTGGCGAACAGCGGTCTTCTGAAAGACTTGGAGTTAAGCTTTTCTTTGAGAAAAGAACAAAGAACGGCACTGAAGTCATTCTTAAAAAAGGAAGATGTGTTTGGAGTTTTGCCGACCGGATACGGCAAAAGTTTAATCTATCAACTAGCTCTGCCACCTTCTTCGTTGCACTGCCTGGTTGTAGCGCTATCCAACTGCATGCAGAGGGAGTTTGAAAGACAACCGTTTATCCCGCCCCTTGGATTAAGCCCTGTCAATGGAGAGTTCCCAGACCCAACATCTTGATGTGGGTCTGGCTTGTCAGGCTAATGAGATTCCGACTGCTGTTACTGAAATGTTTCATTTGCGTTGCTGTGTGCACAGGCATGTTCATGAAAAAGCAGAGGCATGAAAAAAAATGAAAAACAGCATGTATGCATGTCATTGTATGAGCATGTGTGTTTTAGGGGGTCAGGATTCATTTGCGCCACCAAGGTCCAAGAGGCAGATTCCAAAACGAAATCACTTCACTGCCCAATTAATATGCATTTTACAAAAAAGCAGCCCAACAATCAAGGTCAGACTATTACATGTCCTGACTTCTGTTATTGCCATTGGATTCCTGTTAACTTTCTTATGCTGGACACTTAAATCGGTTGCCTTTTTTCTGAACAATGAATCAAAAGATTCCTAAAATTGCACCAGAGTGATGTAAACATCACTTTACAAAGCTCCTATTAACAAATTACAGCATGCATTTCAGTATTAAAAGTCAGTTCCTAAGACTTATTTACATTTTCAAAGCCCTCTCACCAGGGATATCCTCAGTGTCTTGTCTCAGACGACAGCATCTCCATTTTCTTTGCAAGAAACGTCAAGAAAAAATAAAATAATTGTCTGTCTTTCTGTGCCTCAACAAAGACCACCACAGAAAAGTTGATTGTGTATTTCACAGCATTCATCTTGTTCTACCCAAGGCATTGCACCCAACTGTTTTGGCATACTTCTCAAGATAAACACAAAACAAAAGCAGTTTATATGCCCAGTGTGTAGCCAACTACATATGTTTGGGATAGAATTAACTGTGTTTAGTGTTTTCAATTTATGTACCAAGAAAAGTTTGTTCTATGAATTGCACGCATTTGTTTTCATGGCAGATGGTACATATCCATTAATGTATATATATATTTTTTTTTTACCTTAATTCTACTTTTCTGTCACAATCTTGGTACATACTGCAATATCAAAGTATGTCTACTTCCCTCTTGGGCCTGTCATTTGTTGAGGTTGCATGCATGTCTCATTTGGTGTGATAGTTAAATAATAACCGTTTTTAGCGCACCTGCACCAGATTAATAACTGGTCAAAAAGTCATACGGTATTTAATTGATACACTTGAGCATTTCTTAGTTTCAGGTGAAAATGTTCTATCTGATACGCCCTGAAAATAAATCAAAAAGCTGTGAACAAGTCCAGAGGGGCTGTGAATCTTCTTCTGATTAAAGTGAATTTCCATCAAGGAAGTGACACGCTCTGAGAATTCAACACTGCCAGTATGCAAGGGTCCAGGCACCTTGGGGACCCCAAGTCTAATTTGCTTCAAACCTAAAAGGCAGATAATAGTGCTGATCTGACAGCCAGCCAATTCCCAGCTTCCCTCATCAAGAATACATTCAATTTCAAACATCAAACTCCTTGCAACAAAAAAAAATAAAACTTTGAATGAATGAGAGTTGGATGTGAGGGGAGGGGGGCCTTAAGGAATCCTTGATATACACAAGTTTGAATCACGATTACCCTCAATATTCTGAGCCTATGTATGGTCCAACATTTTAATTAGACAATGTTTTATTGGAAAGTCACAAACTTATTCAAGCTTGAAGAAAAAGCAAAAGGTTAATAACCAGATTTCTTCATTTAAGGTTTTCAGTAAAAGGTGAGATTAAGATCAAAGCGTATTCCTATGTTGTTGTAATTTCTGAACCATCTCTGGCAAGAATGTCCTTCGGGATTAATAAAGTTCTATTTTTAACTCTTATCTTCAAAGTTTTTCATGTTGTGCTGTGGTACTTTTTCAACTGACATGCTCCTTCAGCTGAACCCTGTTACATTTACAGTAGGCGCAGGTTTCAGTATAGTGAATATACTGAAGATGTTGTCAAGCATGACATTTTAGAGTAAATGATATGCATCATGTTCCTTTTGCCCTACATTTCAGGGGGAAATATTATAGAGCCAATATCACTGGAACTTTTCTATCTATCCACTTAGATTCATTCATATAATAATAATAATAATAATAATAATAATAATAATAATAATAATAATAATAATAATAATAATAATAATAATAATAATAAACACATTGCATAGAGTTTGGAGCTTGTAATGACACTGGGATTATATTTTCTAAATGAAAGTATTGATGAAATATCTGAACATAACTGGCAGGAGAAAGGGTTGGATCTTATTGTAGGTGAAATCAATGTGGCTGCAGTCAAAGCCAAAAATGATGTAATTCAAGGGCGAGATGATAATGGAATTAAAAAGTAAATGGTACATTATTTGACTTCTGTCTGTAAGAAATTGTGTCAGCAATTGACAGATTTCTGGCAGTTTACAGTGGCTTGTAATTGAAATACATAAGCCAGCCAGTAAACTAACTAATTAAAGAAGAGAATCAATGGGCCAGAGCAGAGATCTAATGAGGAAGCCATGTACATCTTAATGGAAAGTGAGGTTTGAAGCCATCAGCGCCTATTGAGGTCAGTGTGTGCCTGTGAGGCAGGAATAACCTTAGCTATCCCATCCTTAACCCGAGGCTGTGGTGGAAGTTTGGTCGAGTGATAGTTAAAAAATATATATAGTCTATATATATAAAATATAGTCTCTAAATTACGGCAGGGGATAAGGATATGTGTCATTTTGCAGCATAAAACCTGGTTATGTGGTAGTCCTGAAAGCTCTTGCACTAAGAACCGCCTCCTCCTTCCTCCCTGTGGCCCTGGTAACAACCTACAAACACTCTGCACATTAGTGAGAATATAATAGAGCAGAGAAGTTTGTTATTTGGTTGAAAATCTCAAGCAGGGTGACATGGACAAACATGACACGTGGCTTATGACAGGCATCTTATCTGGCTTTTAAAATTGTGATGGCTTTTAAATTTGATGATGTATTTTTGATTGCTTTTTGTAAGTCTGTTTAAAGCTACACTGTGTAAGAATTACTCCCATCTAGTGTTGAGATCATGTATCGCAATCAACTCTCTCTCGCCGCGCAGTTGAAAGTACGTATTGCAGCTACAGTAGTACACAGCGAACGTGTACAAAAGGCCATCAATCAGCCGTGGTTGTTGGGAGTGCATGTCGGACAGTGGCACCACGAGCACCACGAGCGGGCACGCGCGGCACCCGACGGAAAGGAGGATAATTAACTAGTTGGGATTTGGTGTGTGCGTCCAAAATGCCGGTTTCTTGCTCTTTTCAATATCCGTTTCCTTATTCTGGGCGAAGAAGAAGACTCCCGTTCCTGAAATTTGGATTTTGAATATGTGTGGTCCTCTGTGTTTCCTTCTTCAAACTTGCCAAACTACGGGAAGCGATGAGAAGCTGTGAGTCGAAAACGCGAAAGGTGGAGCAGTATGTCCTGTATGTCCCTTACCGGCTAACGCATTTCAAGATGGCGCATGAATATGGAGCGTCTAACCCAGTTTATGCAAGCGCAAATGTAAAATTTGATGAAACAATTGATGGTGTTGGCCAATATTCATAAAAAAAGGACAAGTTTGTGAAGTGCAATACAGATTTGGATAATGAACAACTACAAACGTTACACACTGGGGCTTTAAAGTGACAGCAGTGAAGTCAGTCCTACATCGACAACCATTCATCTTACTTCACTGCAATGAGCTACATAATCAACAGGTCTTATTGTGACCTCAAGTTAGCATTACCTTTGTTCTTATTATAGGACCTTTCATTGTTTTATTTTGAACATTGATCTCTATTTAGGTATGGGCAAATAAATGCTACAGCTTTGTTTTTGTTGTCACGGTGCTATTTTTGTATGTTATTCTATTGAATTTGTATTACAAACATGTATATCAATTTTCATTACAGGGTGTTTTTAGCAGATGTCACTATGTGCCTGTTTTACGTAAATTAGTGTGCCCGTCCTCCTCCCTGCACTTGGTGGTAATTGAGTGTGCATTTACCTCCCGTTGGGTTGCTCTGTGTGTATGTGTGTGTGTGTGTGTGTGTGTGTGTGTGTGTGTGTGTGTGTGTGTGTGTGTGTGTGTGTGTGTGTGTGTGTGTGTGTGTGTGTGTGTGTGTGTTATGTAGGTGCTCTTGGTGGTTAACGTTCCTTTTGTCCCGGCCTGAGGTAATGAAGGTCCATCCAGATTGCATAGGTTTTGTATGATTATTTATACTCTTTATGTAATACTAGTACTGGCCAGTACTAATTTGTCAGATGGCTGTGTAGGATTAAGTAACAGTTTAGATTACAGCCCACAGCCATAAATACATATCATTATTTAGTATATAAAGGGTACCAATATAATACTTATTTAGTACTTATACCAAGGCAAATATGTATGTACTGTAATTATAATGCAATCACAGTGGATGCACAGTGTAAAATAAAACAGTTTCTTGTTCACTCCTTTTTTTAAGATACCCTGAATTTTAGTAATTGTAAGTTAGAAACTTGTTGTAAAGTATGACGTACATTTGCCCATCCTAAACCAAAATCCACATCAGTCTTCATTTACAAACTTACCCGGTTTCTCTGGGCTCTTTTGCTCAGTTACAGTGAGATGATGTGGACTTGCTCCGTTCTCCCTCCATTACTGAGATGGTGCTGCCACAGAGGTTACAGCTCATTAATTCAAATATTGTATGACTTGTACTGGGATGATGGAGGTTAAGACAGAGGCTCTTCATTTGCAGAAGAATAAATATACCTTGTAAGAAATGCTATACACTTCTAGTAAATTCCATTAGTGTGTACAATTCTTATAGGTGAATGTAAACTAAAATGATGCTTGTTTGATGAGCAGCTATTGCTCGTGGTGCAAATCTCCTGTAATACAATAATTTTGTTTTCTAAGGAAAACAGTCACCCTGAAACAATACATTATAGATGCTCTTATGTGTCTTTAGATACGCCTGAAATACAATACACCCACTAATTCATCAATAAAATCCTGAAGCCTCTTGTTTTCATGTAATCCCACGCATTTCTATAGTTGGAGTTCTTTGATTTCCTCTGTTCTTTTACGATTCAATGCATGCATAAAGCACTTCAAATCTCTACATTGACATGTCATGTTTAGGTGTATTCCACTGTGTAAAGAGTGCAGTATATTCCCTGTTAAGTTGTGAAAAGAGTACATGGTTGTGCCATCAAGGCAGGCCATGATAAACTGTACTGTAGTCGTCACAAGGTTTGGCCCAATGCATGGTGATGGCTGTCTTTCTGGTGGGCAATTAAAGTAAGTTAAGTATTTTCAGAATTTAGACTGGCAGCATTGTTTCATGTAAAAACTATCAACAGACAGTTAATCTCGACCAGACTCTACGAGCACTCTTTGGATCACATTAGCAGGAAGACTGATATACATCGAGGACAAAGACATGTAGTTGTGTGTGTGTAACACAGAAGATCTTTCCAATGAATTGCAGTGGAACAGAGAGCTGTTGCTGAAAGGAAATATAAGTTTATTTGTGACAAATGGTACATCTTTAGCAGCAGCCAGTGATGTGTGTCATCCAGAGTTAGCCCCAGCTGTCTCATTTGCCATTGCCTGCAGGAGTATGAGTGTCATATGTGATGTTCAGACAAGTGGGGTCAAACCATCAATTCTCCAGACTGAAGATGGTGACAGATAATTGCTTGCAGCTTTACTTTGTAAACTTTGCGAGGATGGAGCTGAAATATAATGCTAATTCAGACACGTCAGAGTAATTAGGAGACATAGTAATCTAATAGTAGCTCAGAGGGGAGTCACTCTGTGATGACAAATTATACGATTCATTGGCCACAGTGGAACTGTAAACGTATCCTTTCCCTGTGAGTGAGGTGGGGGGGTATTGCAAATGCTCACACCTGTCTTCAGCAATATGCATTTACATGTAGATTTATGCATATTTACATCAGTGACAATCTTTGGCTATTTTAATGCATTCAATACAGGAAGAAATAGATATTAATAGACTTGTACAACATGAGACCACAATTTGTAGAAGCAGACCATATAATGCATCATGCTAAGATATATAATTTGGCTAATTCTGATCATTGTATTGAAGACTACAAATGGCCTGAGCATTGTCCCATTATCACAATGTTGCTTAATTATAGCTGACAAAGAGTTTTATAAATCACTGAGGTCTTCTACTTTTCACCTACAGTGCCTGCAACAGTATATAGATGCATTGTGACAAGACCACTTCATTTTCCCCTTTGAGACGATTTATTAATTAATAAGACACTGCTAAGAGGCTTGTGTCTTTCTCTTCTTGTGTGGTTTCCTCAGAGAAAATCATTGTGTCATTTGAGCTGTCAGTAAATCAAGGTTTAATTTCACAGAGACCTCTGTATCAAACATTTCATGTAGTGTGCAGAAAGACAAAGGAAAATGTCAGACGATGAGATTACATACCCACACAGATGGTCCGAGATCATGGCACACGTGTTAAAGAACGTTCAACCACTTGTTATGCTGCTTGAAGGGATAATACACTGTTTTCAACCTCTATCCCTTAATGGTACAAGCAACCCAGATTGACAATGCTATGACAAAACTCACTGTCAGACCAATACAGTCATGAGGGTCAGGCCGGTAGACTTAAATGGGTCATGTTACCTCAGGTGACCTGGCTTCACAACTCTCCTCCAAACCCTCGTCACGTAGTGCTAAGCATTGGTGAGCAAGAGAGCCAGAGAGGGAGAATAACATAAAGCAGCTATAACCACAATGAGCAACTACTGTAAATGTTTCCCAATCTATTTATCACTGCAGCCAACAATAAAATCAGTGGAGCATTCCTTGAGTTGATCTCTGTGTCACTGTGACATTCTCATAGATAGATGATCGCTCATGAACGCAGAACACAAAAGATTTAATGCCAAAAGGAGTTTTTCTTCAAGCGCCAACATCTAGTACGTGTTTGGAGAGAATATGTTCTTTGAGGGGAAATGAGTTATGCTCAGAACTAAAATGAAAGCTTTGCCTCTCTTCGATTGAACATAACTCAAGCAGTGAAATGCCTTAAGTGAGATAAGACTAAGCCAATGTTTCATGTTGCCATTATAAAACATAAGAATGGGCTAAAAAGACTCAGCTGCAATATTTTCTCTACTTTGTCTGTTGGAAAATAAATACATATTTCTCTAAAAATGTATTTTATGTCTTAAAGACACACAACGCAACACAATGTTCTGCCATTTAAAATGTCAGTTATATTTTACACCATTGTATGGCCATGGCTAGTGGTGTAAATGAGGACAAACAGTAAGGTGTGGATGGGTGAGGAGTAAGGATGCGTCAGCCTATGTGCTATTCTTGTAAGTGTGAATATGCTTTCAGCTAAGACAGTAAACAGAAAACGACACAGAAATGGTGTTAATAAAGCTGATGTTTCAACAGTGAATAAATATGAAACAGTGGTTGTGGTAGATGGTAACCTCCATTTCATCATAGCAATAGTCAATCAAATGTAGGCCCACATTTATCGTAATGCTATTTACTTTTAATAAGATCTTCACTTTAAAGTAGTAGTCTTTTTTTTTAAAGAATAAAATACTAAAAGGATATCTGTATTGGCTTTCACTTGATCCACCATCTGCCGTTTAGAAACCCTCAGAAAAAAGTTGCTGTATTTGTTCTGGAAACAGCTTGTTTCCGGTTTTGTGCTATACAGTAATCCACCAGATTTCCCCCACAAAACCCAGTCTGGCAAAATACTGTAAAAATGCTGTGTGTGAAGGCCATTTTCTTGTGGTTAAATGCTTTGCAGTACAAGTTGACCATTACTAAATAGCTTTTGTACTATGTAATAAGGTGAAATAGCTGTGATCTGTGACTGTTGAACCACCAGCTGTGCTGCCCTTTTGTTGCTTAGTTGCTGAGTGAGGATAATGGAGATATATCCAACATGTGTTAATAGACTACAATGTTTGTTACTGCCTTCCAAAACATATATGACAGTGCCTCTAAAACTGTGACTGTTACAAAAACAATTTATAAGATCATTTTCTGATCTGCCACCATAGTTGAAGGGATACTTTGTCGATTTTAATCCAGCTCTGTGTCATCTTTGTGTGGGCAGTGTGTTTAGATGAACAGTGTTTGGCTTTCCTTCCATGGCCCCAGTGCACGGAGCTCGGAGCAGTCTGGTGGATCTCAGCAGACCTCTGTTGCTCTGCTCAGCTGGGAGCTACATGAGCTTTGTGCACATATATTTATCACGTAACTCTGCATCTCCCCTCAGCTCTGTAAAGCATTTTAGAGTCTTTCAGCTCACTGCGGTTTCAATATTACGGTCCACAACTTTACTGTTTTAGATCAGTCTCACTGCTCTCATCAACCTGTTTTTAGCAGCAGCAGCAGCCAGTTGTTCATCACTCAAACGTTTTTGATAAACACACTATACTTTACAGTATGTTACATATACACCTATATATTAGCTAAATGCTTATACATACGCATAGGTGGTTAGTTCTGACAGGATAACACACATGAAATGAGATATTCGATACAAATCTTTGTACACCAGAAAAACACAAACGTGAAATAGCAGAATATAGTGTTGTAGTACTAGCTCATGAATGGGACCAAAAGCCCAGATGGTACATTTTGGATAGTCCACACCATATAATACTGATGGAATATACACAGATGTTTCACCGCCATTTGCCCTGTGTGGCCTTTCAACATCCCAAACCCAAGAGAAAGTAGCCAATTGCATTGTCATCCAGCTTCTCTAAATCCACGAAGACATTATGTTCCTCCATACTGCAATCTGGACAGAAAACTAAGAAAAGACAGATGACACACTACAGGTATGTTTTCATCATTTGATGTGGTTGGCAAAAAACTGTTTAGGAAGTACACAATCACAAATAAAGAAAAACACTGTAGTTGTACGGACTCAACATCGCTGTCCCCTCAGTAACACCCCTGAAATTGTCTCTCAGACTGCAGGGCCAGAAAACTGTAGAGCAATTGGTGCTTCAACATCTGCAGTGCTGAAACCTCTGCCAGTGCTATCATACTGCCTGGTGTACTGGAAATTAGTTGAGCAGATGAAAAAAGATTTGAGAGGTTTTCAAGCCAAAGGGAACTTTGACTCCCCAAGGACAGGAAATGAGAGACAGGTGACAGTAGGGGTGAGTGAAAAATAGGACACAGATTGGTAGCTGTGAAATAGTGTGGTTAAAGACATTTCATGTGATTTAGCAGCCCGGTATATAACCACAGCACTGCTCTTTGTTGCACATAATGCCTTTGGGGACTTGAGACTGCAGCTTCTCACAACCATACCCAAACTGGCCTATATTTTACAAGGACATTTTTGTTGTTGTTGGAGATTTATACATCAAGATCCACTTATAACTTGCAACCATTGTTCATTGCCCAAATCATACATTCATGCTCAAATATATAGGAGTGAGTACATTGTAATAGTATTTCTTGTTAAAAGTTTATATGGTTGAAACATCTTTCATTTTAAGCAAAGCGCAACAGTATGAGACAGTAGTGTGTGTGAAACATATTATGTCATAAATATTACATGAGTTCATTCAAGGTCTAAAAGCTGTCAAATGTTCTCAAACATTGTATATTGTAACTAAGATATCCTTTATTTTGGAGTATGTTTAAGTCTGTATTACTAGCAATAATTATCTATTTAGGATTACTGATATAATTATAACTAACTCAAATAAATCATTAGGGGCCATTCTTGACATCACAACAGATCAGGTGTGTACAGTATATTAAGCAGTCAAGATATTGTTTCCTAATCTTGAATCGATATTCTTTGAATTCTGTCTGTGTCTCGCTTCGCAAGCCACATAGTCAGCATGTGTTCTGGCACAAGATTGTGATTAAGCTCCTTGTGAAAACTCCTCATCAACCTGCTCAGAAAATTAATTGTTTTTCATGGCTAATTCAAAAGTTCATTAGCATAAATTGACAGCTGCGGTGTGCCATATGCATACGTAAAATTGGAGTTCATTCTCTGGTCGGGCTCAATCCTGGAGATAGAGTCACGGTTAACTCACAGAGGTTAGCTGAAGGAGCAGACCCCCGTCAGGGTGAATGCCAGGGGTGGATTGCAGCCTCAGCAGCATGGCTGACACAGGCTTTTTTTTGTCCGTTAGCAGAATTAAACAATCCCCTGAGACATAACATCAACACACACAAGGTCCCTTCTGAATATTCAATTAGCCCTACAAGTACTAAGAGGAGCTAACCAGGTTCCTGTAAAATCAGTCACACCCTGATAACCATGAAAGTATTGAGCTTTCTAGGTTAAAGAATCTTCGAGCAAAACAGCAAATTGATAGCTACTAAATTCTGACCATCATGAGTGCCTTGGTATCAGCACAAGAGTCTGTGTTCAGGACTTACGTTGATTAAGTGTTTGAAGCCATCTGCAGAGAATTTGGGGCTATTAGATTTAGATGAAACCAACAACAGCCAAACCTCCATGAAGAATGACTCCCTCTCAAACTCATACATCCTCTTTCTTTCAAGTCCTTGACAAAGTCTCAACAATAATTGCACCAGCGAACCCGACAAATTTAAGCACACACAAACAGACTCCCATTAGTCTGATCCTAAAGGAATGGCGGCATATTGATTATCTTTTTTCCAGTTAGATTTTGCTTGTTACTCAGAGGAAAGAAGATCACATCACATCCAGACAATGAAGGCCATTGTGTCTCCCTTCTCTAATCCAGAGAGAGTAAGGGTAATAACTGTTCACAATAAAAAGTCAGTTTTGCATAAGCCTGAGCTGAAAAATAGCAGTCATGGGTTAAGGGGCTAGTAAAATGTCTATGATTTCTAGCCATGGATGAAGACAGAGAGAGAGAGATAGACAGAGAGAGAGAGAGAGAGAGAGAGAGAGAGAGAGAGAGAGAGAGAGAGAGAGAGAGAGAGAGAGAGAGAGAGAGAGAGAGGCTGAACTCTGAATACAGATTAGGGAGGAATAGGTCCACGAGATAAACAGCACAATCGAGCAGAAAGAAAGACAAGCCCAACATTTCTAGCAAAAACACTTCTGTGCTGAGAGGATTGTGTCTTAATTAGTCTGCCATGCATTTAAATGACTTGAAACAACTGGCATCTGCAAAGATACAGGCATTCATTTTTCATGGCAACAACTAATAGCTCATGAAAAAATATTCTCTTATCACCACCTCATAGCAAATGTAGGCCTAATACAATAACATGTCCCAAACAAAATATTGAAATATTTAATAAGCTGAGCATGCTATCAGATGTCCTTTGACCATATACTGTATATGTATTTAAATGAATGGTGTTCCCTTTGGAAATAGAATATTGATATAAAAAGACTGACAGTCTACAGCCAGAGCTGAGGCTGCAAAGCGGTACTTTAAACTAAATGCTAGCGCCGACATGCTAACATGCTCACACTGACAGTGCTGACACACTGATGTTAGCAGGTGCAATGTTTACCTTTGTGTGTTAGCATGCTGAAATGTGCGAATTAGCACTATACATCAACAGCTGAGGCTAATGGGAATGCCATTAATTTTGCAGGTGGTCATAAATTAATAATATTAGACAAATTGGAATTAGATATTGTTTGATGTCAGGGTGTCCGGACTCATTAAAGTGATTACATCCTGGATTTCATGGCACTCCACCCAATAGTTTATGACATTTCACTCAAACTCACAAATATCAACACCATAGTGGCTCTAGAGGAAAAATCAGGAGATCAACAAAGTAATTTGGATTCATCCCTTGGGAACCATGAATTTCATGGCAATCCATCTAGTATTTATTGAGATATTTCTGTCTGGAACAAAGACGCGGACTGACCGACATTGCCATCCCTAAAGCCATGCCACTAGCATGGCTAAAAAAACTAGAATTTTAAATAGTCTTTTATTGTGCACTTCCAAAATGGGTTGCATTTGAGCATGAGTTTTCTTTTGTTTTGTTTAAATATTGATTAAATATCCAGTATTTGACAAGACTACATATACATATATATATATATATATATATATATATATATATATATATATATATATATATATATATATATATATATACACACAGAATAACCCCATATCATGATTTGGAATAATGCTGCATCAGTTGATCTCTGACACGGTTTGGTCACACTATCACAACTTGAAATCACCAGGTACCATCCAACTGAGTGACCCATAATCACAAAGCAATCTGTGTCTGATAAAGGCATAAGATGTTTTAGACATCAGAGTAAATAGAGGTTGCTAGAGCAATCAGCATAGGCTGACAAGCAAGAATGCATCTTTGAGTTCATGTCCTTTCTGGATGCTTCCCATTTATCTTGACTGTCAAATAAAGAGGACATGATAATGAAAGGTGAACACTCCAGTGAATGGCTCTCTGCCAGCCTACCATGCAATGAAGAATAATGAAAACTCTGCTCATTGGTCTGAGGTTGGCTGGATGTGTGTGTGTGTCCGTGTGTGGGATAGGTGGAGCATTCATTTAGTTAAAATCAACGAATCTGCTCGTGACAGAATTTAGGTGATAAGGCAACAGAAAATATCCTTTCATTTCAATTATTTATATTCGATGATATGCAGTGATATTTAGAATTAGAAAAAAACGAGATTTTTTAATTTGCCTACTGCTTTATTCAGTTTGGACTATCAATTCATTCACCATGCAGTTACCCTGAGAAAACCACACAGTGTACAGATGCCTCCCTCTGCTGGAGGCAGGGGGAGCTGCACATTCAATTAAAAGGAACAGTCCAAATGAACAAACTGTCCACAGTATGACACTGAAAGCAAAGTGCTTTTTTATACAGAATTTGTGAAATACCTGATGTAGTGCATAATTTATTACACACACTTTTATTTGATAAACAGTTGACATCTAAATGTTCAACTTTTAATTCAAAATGTATTGTCGTATATTCTAGAAATTATTTTTTACCATTATGTTTTACAGCAAATAACATTATAGTTTGGCAAACTGGGTATGACCTTAATAACAATACTGTATTATTTTCTGGGCATGTTTTGTGTTGACTTGATTCCAAGGTTTTCTTTTAAGGACGATGTAAAAAATCATCCCAACTTATGAAGATCAGAGATGGAGTGCTTCCATTTTCCATGTTTCTTCCATCCTGTGCGCATTATTTTACCATAGCTCAACCAACCATGCACCAAGCTTACAAGGCAGAGACAAAGTTAAACCCTCGTATAACAAAATAGTTATGTAAAAGGTATAGTGAAGAAAACAGCTTGGGTTTCGCATAGAAGTGAACCATTTTAAAAATGTGTAAGTAACAAATGCTGATAATCTTAGACAGCCCAGATACTTGAGAATTTTAAAATTGAGGGAAGATTAACAAAACACATTGTTCATTGTCCACCTTCATGACTAAACTTAATTGATTTACCATGAAACAAAAGCATTGTTTATATTCTGAAGAATTCAGATCAAAACACCCCAAAAAGGGGGTATATGACATTTTTACAATTATAACAAGTATATTTTTTGCAGTGAAGCACTTTCTTTTAATCTGCTCATACAGTCAACCAGGATCAATAGGTTATTTTTATATATATTATATATATATATATATATATATATATATATATATATATATATATATATATATATATATATATATATATATATATATATATATATATATATATATATATATATGGTGAAAAAGCAAAAAATACCTCAGTGAGCCAATGGAAATATTTATTTTAAATGTTTAATTTGTCAAACCCCATCATTACAGTATTGTTAGTGACAAGAGATGGAGATGGTGACATAAGGATGAGATTTCAAAAGTCCAATATAAAAAAGGTATACTAGATACATGCAGGCCATTTGAGTTAACCTTTGTGTAGAACAATTCCCCATGTCCTCAACAGGCCGGGACAAGTGCAATACCACACAAGTACAGAGCATTGCTACCTCTCCCAACCTGCACAGAAAGGGATCACATCTGATAGATTTCTGACGATTTCAGTTCTATGATCAGTTTTGCATGGATTTGCACAGCAGTACAGTAAAAAGCTGAAAGCAAACAAGCAAAACTAACCAGAGACCCATGTGCTAAGCTACCTCTGCAGTTGCCGTTTTCCAAGAAGAAATGCGTCTAATAAGTACTTTAAGTGCTCACACTGCAGTAGAATTTCATAAAACTACCTGCACTATAAGCACTTTAATACTACTTAAACATTGTTTGCCATATTAACAGAGATGTAGAGGAAACCTGATTGACCACCATGGAGGAAGAAACAATAAAGAGGATTCAGATGAAAACACAGGCCACTATCAGTTTTGCATAGATTTGCACAACGCATTTCTTCTTGGAGCGCAACTATGCAAAACTAACAGAGAACTGCCACAATTAAAAGTGGGTACACACACACTACCACAATTAAAAGCAGGTACACACACGATGAGAGTCCCAGCTCCTTATGCCAGAAGGAGCACTTAGGGCAGTAGGTGCTAGTCTACTTCACTATCTGCACTAGATGCACCTTAGCATAAGCACTAGTGGAAGGCTTGCAAGTGCAAAATATTGCATGATGTCTCACAATAACAAGCATGTTTGATAAGAGGAGCCTCGCTCCAGACACAGCTGCCTCACTCAGGAACAGCAGGGGCCAAACATCACCGCAGGATGGTGACAAGGTCCTGCCAGATGTGTATTTACATGTGTATTTAGATTCAGTCTATCCCGTTCTAGCACAAACCAGTCGTGTCTGCAAATAAGCCTGCTCCTTTGTTACCATCATCAGAATAGTGCTGAAAGTGCCTTCACTGCAGTAGATTTTATAGAACTACCTGCACTGTAAGCACTTTGACACTACAGTGACTTCAAACTGTTCATGTGGAGTTTCCGATCACAGAATGAAATAGGATGCCTTTAAATCCACAAGGAGGGGCTTTCCACAGGAGATACAGATGTGCACAGGGGTCTGCAAGCATAAATGAGACACAGCATCAAGAGTATGTTTGAAACTTCAATTCAGGGCTGACAAATTATTTCATCATCAACTTAATGCATTGCATTATCATCAATTATGAGATATAGATAGATAGATAGATATATAGATAGATATATTAGAGTCAAGAAATGGGGAAACGTTTATTTCAAGTTTGCAAATACAAGGTGATGTTATGAAGGTACTGGTTTTATGGACCAATAACCCAGATACATTTACAATGATATAAACAGTAGCACATCCTCACAGCTGACAAACTGGAGCAAGGGAATCAGGCATTTGTCTGTTTAAATATTAATAGTTCATGAAAATGATCAATTACCCGTTACATAAACTGATTATCCACTTTAGCACTACTTCAAATTGCCAGTAACGTAGCAATGAGTGCAATGTATAATGTAGAAATTCAGTCAACTAAGGTTATCTCCAACCAGAATGACCGTTGTTATGTTAACTTGTTTCATAACCTCCACTAAGGAGGTTATGTTTACAGAGCTGTTAGTCCGTTAGATTGAAAGATCTTTCAAACATCGGATGTACTTTCAAAAGGAAGTAGACCATAGGAAACTGACGAGTTTTTGGTGCAGATCGTGCCAGTGGTCAAGTGACTGATTATTTTACATTTAGCGCATTCATTCTTGCACAAAGCTCTAATATCCCAAAGAGGTATCCACCAGCCAGCCTTATTGCCGTAATGTGTATTTTGATGTATACAGAAATTAAGTCCAGAAAATAAGGAATTGTTGTGGTGTAAAAACACGATAAACAAGTAAACGTCGAAATGTCTTCAATAACAAAGTTCAATGGGAAGACTTGGTGGGAACCAGGGCTGCTTAGAGGATAGTCACATTACTGTAACGTTACCCCTCCCCCACGCGCTAACATGGCGCCCAAGAGTCTGCATTTTGAGCGTTTTATAAACCTAGCTAGCTACTTCCACCACCGACTGGATAACAACATAAATGTAACTAAATTGGTAGCGTTAAAACGCCGTGCACTAACACCGAAATCAGGTGCATGTGAAATGCGCGCTCATTATGGCTGGGCGCACCAAGCGTATGATACGAGCTACTGCAAACTTGAGGCAGAATCCAGCACACAACAAGCTAGTAGTACCCGAGGGCTCCATCAAAACAGTTCATACAAGCATGTGCTAGCCAAACATGCTAGCGCGTGCAGTCTCAGAGCACGGTTAGCTTTTAGAAATTGAGATTGTTATCCGATAATTTATAATGTCACAGGTCAGTTATATTTAAACAGGTCATCTGCGCAAATAGCTTAAAAGACCCACTAAGTTAACAAGTTACGGTTGGCTTACACCCTCCATCCAGAGCATTGCATTCTCTTATCTTAGCCAATTTAGCTGGTGTAGCTAGTATAGCTAGCTTACCTATGAACGCTAATAAATATCGGTGCATGTTCCCGAGTGCTTGTGGACAAGGACATTTCCTTGTAAGCACATAACGTGGTCAATAAAGTCAATATTAATAACGTAATGAAACTTAGCGATATCTTCTCGTCGGATTGTTAGCGTTAGCAGCTCGCGGGATAGCAAACGCGCGCGGCCTGCTGCACCCCCATGTGCTGCTGCTTTGTTCTGGAGGCACTTTTAAGTATACACCACAGCGAACAAATGGACTGAGAACTTTAATATTATATCAACATATGTCCGACAACCGGAGCACACGAGTCTATAACTTGCAGCAACTACAAAAGGGCGTAAGGACTAATTTTCACGAGTGAGTATCACTTCCCCGAGGTAACGTTACCGACTTGAGGTGCAGCAGCAACACATGCTTTTCAAATCTCCCTCATTCTCCAACCATGGAGGAGAGGTTGCCATGCGATGCGCCCCTTACAACATGTTTTCAAATGCGGAAATTGACGATTAAAAGGTTTTCCCCTTATGTAAACATCAAAGTGTGGCTGCAGTGTCGCATACAGCGCCAGGCATTTCACTTTACTGACATTTACCGCATTTCCCGAAAAGGATAACAACAGGTTTCTTGCCAATAACATGCGCGTAATAAGAGACTAGCTTCTAAAAATCCACCATCTTCACTCACTTGTACAGACTTACCGTTTACTCACTGTTTCGGGAGTATCTGCAGAACTGAGAAAAGAAAGACTCAGTACGTATAATCCAAAAAGCATAACCATGTGCTACTATTATGATTTGCTAGGAGTTTCTGAATCGTAGTAAGATTGCGAAAGTGGCGCGAGTAGAGTCTTAACCATGTGGTGAATGAAGGGCGGCTCCCAGCCAGCGTAGCTAAACCCCAACTCCTTCATTAGCATAAAAATCAACTACTTCCTCTCCAAGTGCCACTCTCAAGTTTCACCACTTGATTTTTTTTTACACGTTTGATAATCTTGCAGAGGTGGCGAAATAGCCTACACAAACTAAGAACGTATTTCTCATTAGAAAAAATTACATAAAACAAGGAAACAAATAGGCTACAAACACAGGCAACATCAAAACAATAGTTGCACTAGTCGACGTCCATGAAGTTATACCCTGATTTTGTTGATGTTTCCCTGCTTAATGTTTAGACAAAAATGTCCTATGAATACGAATGAATACTAGAAATAAATACACCCTGTCTTTCTAACGAAAATTAATATACTTAAATCAATTTGTTATTTACTAACATTGTGGCACACACTTTACCATATAATGTATTTCCTTTCCAACAGGATTTTTTTTGTAACGTCTATTTATTCCGACTATTTTTCGGTTGTAGTTGCACAATATTTGAACTTTTTGTATTGTAGTAGCAAACTAAATTGAATTCTCTTCATTAGTTATCAAAACATCATTTTTTACGAGTTGCACAGATGCCTCACAAATGGAAGATAATTGTTGAATTGATGTGCCTGAATTAAAATAATTAGTATAATCATAGCATTTTATGGAATCCTTAAAACTAGAAAAAATAAATGGATGTATTGGTGTCTTTTTTTAACCATTTGATATTGTGGACAATATTGGGTTATAACTAATATATATATATATATATATATATATATATATATATATATATATATATATATATATATAAAATAATAGGGTCAGAATATTAACAATACACAAAGAAGAACAAATTAAAAAGTTACTTGAATGTAATATAGTAATACGATTTATAAAACAAGTGCAATTTACATTGTTATTTGATTACTGAGTAATATACCTTTTTATTACAGTATATCTAATCTAAATACAATGGCAAACATATTTGTTTAAAACTTTAATAGCACACACACACACACACACACACACACACACACACACACACACACACACACACACACACACAAATAGCTATAAATACATGTATTTCTTCATTATAATATAATGTGATTTTGATCTTTGTTGTTGTAATTTATATTGACATTTCACAGCAAAACTACAGTGTAATGTTAAATAAAACAATAACCCAATGCAGGTTTATAGTGGCCTGCTTTTGTGTTACATTAAAACCACAAATAACTCAAGGCCACATATCTGTAGTCCCACTGTATTTGTACCGGCCACTTTTTACACTATGCAGCCAGCATCAGTAGGAAACTTAGTTGCACTCAAAGTTTGATGAACATGTTAGGAATACTCACTGATGTCAGCAGAGACTGTAATAAACTGCCACCAACATGGTTTAAAGTGTTGCCAAAGCTCCTCAGGTCACTTTACCTTTTACCTCTAGATTCAGTCATGCCGACTCTGATGCATGTCTATGATACACTTCATTCCACTTTAGTTTGATGATAAACAGCATGAATATACTGAGGAGGATGACATAACACTTCAGTTTGTTATGCTGTTACAGGTTTGTTTACCTGCATTGTTTGAAACATTTGAAACAGTTTTTTTTTTTTTTTTTTTTTAAATCTATAGCTGATTTAAATGAATGAATTATATGAAAAGTATATCTCAATTTTAAATGGTCAACATGACTTTTCACTTAAAAACTAGAGGGTTGCCTTGGGGGATATAATTGGTCTACAGGGAAAGAAAACAAAGTTGAAAACTAGTTTCTGGCAAAAGTGTGCATATCTTCCAACAAATTAAACATATGGTGTCCGACCTCTAGGATTAATTCAGTCTAAAAAATAATAGTTATAAAATCCAATGCAATATCATATTAAATATTATGAAAGCAAATACAATTTGCCTGACATGATTTTTGATCTCATCCTTACAAGCCATACCTCAACTTAAAAAAGTAAATCTTTCTGAGCGACTAAACAGATGCATGCAGCTTTAAAAAATAAACCTCAGCCGTTGCATCCCAGTTGCAGTTTTTGGGGAGAGGATAAAAATATTCATGTGCTCATTCATACTTGATGATGTGTAGGGTAAATTGCCAAAGTGATAAGTCATGATGTCTATGTCAGAAGTGATTCCCTAAAGTGCAAAAAACAAAAATGCATGGATATGTTGTCATCTCAGGTTTATATGGGGTTGATCAATCTACATTCTTTTTAGATGGTATTATTAGAGGTAAAAACACCAGTAATGATACATCTTTGTGCTATGCTCAAAATTAATTCATAGCCTATCAAGTACAAAACTACAGAACTATTAATGGCCTGTAGCATAGATCTTGACATGGATCATATGTATATTCATACAGAACATATTTGCTCCCAGCAGAAATTATTTAAGAATAAAACAGTTTTACAAAAATCTTAGTTGAAATAATTTAAATACTTTACAGTTGGATGAACTAAAAGGGATTTCTTCAAATGAAATGTTCTAATATGTTTCAATATTATTCAGCTTAAAAAAACATAAGGAACAATCAGGGCACATATAATAATAGAAAGTACCAATTGACTGGCCTACTCTTTTGTTCTCAAAGGAATTTGTTTTTGATAAAACAGTTTTCAGTTACAGAATGCATAATACAATTATTATTTAATCATGCTGGTAATACGTAAAAGTTCTGGTTCAGTGTGATACTGTTATAGCTAAACAATTTAAATTACACATTTGCACTATGGTATACTCACTTTTTGTTCTAATATATTTTTCTTATGATTTGGTTTGAACAATAATGTTAAACATATTTTTGCCATAATTCTTAAAACCTATATTAATAGTAATTCACTGGTTCAATGGTAACGCTATGCTGACTTATTTTGCATTCTGTCGTCCTGAAGTTTGAACCTACCCGTCTGCCGTAGGTCACTCTCTGTTCAGTCTGTACTTTCCACTATGTTTCCACGCCTGTGTCCATGGAAGCCATATTGAACTGCCAGAATAATGTAATATCACGAGTCCGACACGATACTTTACTCACATTTATTAAAGAACCCAATAGTGACAATCAATATTCCAATACATTATCACAATTTGTACAATATCTTTTTTCTGCCTTTTAGCACATCAAAGGTTAAATCGTCGTGCTAATAATGTATATTTTTTTATTTTGAAGGATGAAGTACTGGAGTTCCGGTGTAATTGTAGCACGTTTGTGGATTTAACACTTCCTCCTCAGAACTTCATGAGGATTTTACATGTACAGACTGCTAATAACAGTCCCGTGTTGATGCTGAAGAGGTAAAGGTGAGTTAACGGTCTGGTTATAGGACATAGATGTGCGTAATGTGATTTATTTTAGAATGTATTGTGCCGGATAGCTAGCAATTTAAGCCTAAATTAACGTTACCCGCTGTCTGTCTGACACCACATTCCCATTCTGCAATGTGGCTGTTCCTCTACTAACGTTATAACGTGCATGCATGTCAGAGCACGTCACTGAATTATACAAAATAAGTTATGTTCTAGCTAGTTTAAAAGATGAGGAGGCAGTCACCGTGGTTTAGAGTGTACAGTAACGTTAGCTAAATGGTGACATGTCTTACTTGTTTAACCTCGATGTTTGTATTCAAACTTTTAAAATCATGTCATGTGTAGTGTCTTATCATATGGTTTTCATCAAGAGAAATACACTGTTCACTTAGTTCATACTGTGCTTGACAATAAATGTTTTTTACCTTCATTGTTGAACAAATGGCCTTGCATGAGAAATGTACAATTAAATGGATATTGTGACCGTTTGGTATGGACAGACATATTTAGTATGCAATGATTTTAGACGTAATGAGCCATAAATGTCAGCTAAAGTGTATAACATGTACAAAACGGGTTTATACCCTATACAAAGTTTTATTTTTTATTTTATTTAAATCAATATTGAGGTGCTTAAAACTGGACTCCTTTTATTATTCCACATCTACATTTCCCCCTCTTTTAGAAGCAACCTTTTTTGGCCTCTTGACATCCTAGACCAAATTTGAAATGAAATTGATCTACATATAATACATAGAATAAAATAACATCTCCCCTCCCAAAAAAACAGAAAACTAAAACGATAGCATTTTGCAGTAAATAATTATCAGGCATAGTAGGATGGCATTTGCTTGCTGTCTTTTGAAATCATGCTTTTGTCTTTTTTTAATCTGTCAGATTGATGGCTGCCTGTGTGCTGTGTCGACGGGTGCCCAGGCTATGCTACCTCCCAGGCTTGAGAAAGGACTCTACCCAGGCTCAGCATGTGCCTGTCAAACAAAAGGATGAGACTGATGATCATGAGGGGAAGAAAGGAGTATTGCAACACCAGGATGCGTCTTCTCAAGGAGGATACAGGCTGTATTACAACCCTTCCTCATATCATCACTCTGTGTGGAACTCTGGAACCTCCCAGAGCCAAACAGATAATGATGAAGATGAACAGTGTCTCTCCACTCTCGCACCTTCCTTCTGGCAACAGAGCAATTGCTACAGTGTGAGTTGCTCGCGGCACCTCTCCAGCTCAAAAAACACACTTCTTGACTTGGCTTTCAACAAAGGCCCTGAACCCAAGATGCCATCATTTTCACCGTACTACAGAAAATCCACACTGCCAGATGTTAAGGTAGATGCACGTGCCTTCCTCAAATGCCGGCCAGAGTATGCCTCCATAACCCTTGACCTCACCCAGCGGCCTCGCCCAATCGAGTGGGAAGAGGCCTTGCCCCTGCTCCAAAAAGTGACTATTTTAAAAGGCAGCATGAAACCATCTGATGTGTCTCAGTTCCTTGTGGAGCTCAGCCGCTTGCACCCGGATAAGATGTCATTAGTGAGGAGTGACCAACGCTTCATCATGCTCCTCCGGTATTCTGTGGAACACCTTCACCTCTTTAATCAACTTCAGTTGCTGGAGGTGCTGCAGTCCTTTGTGTGGCTGGACATGCCCTGTGCCCACACTGTTCTCGGGCTGTATGAGGCCGAGCTGAGCCGCCGGGCCAACCAGATGAGTTTACACCAGTTGCTGTTAGCTGCTGACTTGTGGCGTTGTATTGGGAGGCAGGTCCCCCAGTTCTTACAGCACCTTTATGATTCAGTCCGTCTGCACCTGGGACAAATGGGGGTCCCTGAGCTGGTGCAACTATTGTACATAATGGGAGAAGGTAGGCGGAGCCCAAAAGACTTGATCCATCCTGTAGAGCAGCTTCTCATGCGTCATTTACAGCAACTGTACCCTGAGGAGGTTGGTGCTGTATGCTTGGGGCTCTTTAAATCCCAGACTTCAATATCTGAGGGTTCAGTGAATCGCATCATTGATAAGGCACACTCTTTGGTGGAGGAGATGAGCGACTTTGCCATGGTGAATGTGCTGAAACTTCTGCGTTTCAGCTACCTGTATCACAGGGCGTGGCTGCAGGCCATGACACAGGAAGTTCCTCGACGGGCCCACAGGATGGGTGTCAAGGGGCTGATGCATGTGGCACTGGCCTGTTCAGCGCTGCATTACCGCGATGATAACATCCTAATGGCAATTGCTGAGAGAGTTCCCTCTCTGGTGCCACACTGTAGGAGCAAAGACTCATGCAAACTGCTGTGGGCCTTTGGCACATTAGGATTTCTCCCAGTCCAGAGCCCAAGCTTCTATCCGAGCCTCACAGAGGCCCTGAGGAGGAGGAAAGCTGAATTCCAGCGATACCCAGAGCATCTGCTTACTGGTCTTCTTGGCCTGGCCTTTGTCTCTCAGTTCCCAGAGGATCTTATTGCATTAGCTTTGAGTCCTGACTTTGTCAGTTTAGCACTGAAATCCACACAGCTGGAGCTGAAAAAAGACTTGTTCACTTTAGATGAAGCTGTGGCTCTGGAGTTGCCTCAGTGGAGTGGCCCAAGGCTGAGCTGTAAACTGAGAGAAGAGGTGACAGAAATGCTGTGGAAGTTTGCTCAATCAGACGTGTGTCAGAAGCCAGAGGTTCAGGAGGCAGAATCTGCTCTGCAGGATCTGCTCGGAGGAGAGAATTTTGTATGTAAGAGAATGATTCTCCCCCACACTCGCTCCATTGACCTGGAAGTACATCTTGACACCACTGGACAGCCGATACCTGTGAACCCAGCATCCCACACAGCCTCACTATCTCCAGAGAACAGTTCGTCTACATTTCCTTCTCATCCGGGTTGGGGGAGAATGAATATAGGAGTAACTATAACTGAGGAACTTTTAGCACAGCTCATTAATACCAAAAACACGCCAGAACCCTTAACCCCATCTCCTACGGTTAAGCGGCCTACATCTCTTCACAGAGTAGAGCCTGATGAAGGTGGGAGACTGTTTGACACAGGGCTCGACCTGACCAGTGACATTATAGAAACTCTTGCCAAACCTAGCCGAGGCCCAGCTCCTCAGAACTTCAAAGGCACAGTCAAACTTGCTATCCAAGTTTCCAGCAGGAACCACTATTGCTACCATTCACAGCAGTTGTTGGGCCTTCATGCCATGAAGAGGAGGCAGTTGAAGTTGGCAGGCTACACGGTTGTGGAGCTTAGCCATCAGGAGTGGTCTCCTATGCTGAGGAAAAGCAGGGCTGAGAAGCTGGCACACCTGCACTGCAAAGTCTATAACAGTCTGCGATGATTATCAAGAGTCCATGACACGTCGTACTTTGGCTTCTGGTCAATCTTTAGTTTGTTATGAGTATGTGCAAAGCACAGGAAAACGGTCTATTAAGGAGCAACATGTCTGTTTTTAACCCACCAACCATTGACCTTTTCTACATGTTTAGTCAAAACACATTTTTTTTAAGGATGTTGGTCAAAATGTGTGACATTTCAAGATATGTTTGTGAAAATAATGCAAATTAAAAAGTATTCAACTCCCCACTGCAACTGTTGTTCTTGTTGCAGGATACAGTGTCTAAAAAAGGTTATAGTAAAACCATTTTGTTAAATACTGTAAGTATGAAAGATTTCTGACTGGATAATCAACTTGTTGGTTAAATTGAGATGGACTGATGATGTTAAACAAAAAGAAATATTGCCAAAAGTTTCTTGAAACCCTGATTCAGTGCTGGGTGGGCATTTTATTTAAAAAAGATTGTCAAGGTGGACAAAATAAAATCCTTCAAATCAGTACTATGCAATACTATCACGAACTGCAACCCCAAAATGACTGAGTATTGTGCAAGCTCCTCCCTGAAAGTTATTAAATGTTAAAGGCTTCACACAAGCCTAATGCATTTACAGCATTTATGATATTAAGTAAATCCCACTGTCACTTTTTTGTGGCAAAACATTTATATGAAACCCACTGACCCAAATGAGTCATATCACACCGAGATACAATTGATGTTCCCATGTTTGACTCCTCCAAGCTGTTATTAGATGACTTTGCTCTGGAAGTCATCTGGCTGTTTCTCTTTCTGCAGCAGGATTAGGGAGTATTCACAGATGTTACTGTTTGTATTTGTATCTGTAGTTTAGAGGAATAAAGATATTGTCCTTGTTTTGACACATGATTGTTAGGATATTATTTTATCACCTTGTGTAAACATGAAGTGTAAGTGCCAATTAGTGCTCTTGGTATAAATCGGAACCAATATTGGTTCTTTGGGTGCAACCCAGAAGCACATGCAGTTTTTGACCACACACACACCACAACACTACACATGCATACATACAAGCTGTGTAACCCAACTAAGATATCATGGAAATAAATGGAACCAATGGTTTTAACTGGAAATATGACTTGGACTTTAATTGATCAAAAAGGTAAAAAGTGCGTCAATTACTCTACCCGTGGAACAGCACCTCAGGGGCTTAAAGCTTGGGCTTAGCCTCTACAGTAAGAATAGTAGAACACAAGCGGGTTGTTGAGCAGATCCATTTATATTGTATAGAGCTGTCACATTTACAAGTTTTTCTGGTTTAATTTTTCTGACATTCTGAATGCAATGCAGTTCAACAGCCCAAGGTCTGAGACGCCTCCCGTCGAAACTCACCATCTACTATTAACTATCGTATGCTTAGAAATCATACACGTAATGTAAATATGTTTGTAGAACTAAAACATGTAAAAACACCACTTTGGATGTTTCAGAAAAGAAAGACAAAATGGATTTTTAGTTGATGGACATTGTTTTATTTCATAGGCTTTCAAATACATAACCATGAAACAAATTTGAAAAATGTATATTAAAAAAAAAGTATAAAAAATGTTAAAAGCAGTGTTTATGTTTAGCTGACTGTCATATCCAGGTTCTGGAACATCCGTAAGCAGGATATCCTTGTTACTCCCTGAAGAAAAATCTGGGATAAGACCTTGGTGTACGGACACACTGGAGAGACTAAAGGTGTTGAGTTCCCCTTAAAATGTTTCTCCTTTTCCCCCTTCCCACAGAAACCGATGTTAGTGCTTCCTTCTTGCCAGTTGTCCCAATCGAACACAAAAACAGCTTCAAGGTCTCCGACTATGAGGTATTGTTTCAAGGAAAGGCAAGACAATCCTGCAGGGAGATTGTTTAATAGAATGTCCATTAATGCCCAGACACAACTAGCTTAGAAAATTAAAGATATAATGCTACAGCATCAAGACTAAAGGTAGCTTTAGTAGTTGCCCCATGCACTTCCTATCCCTTTGTTGATGCAGTACAGTGGGAAGTAGCAACCTAGACAGCGTTTGGAGCAGTTGGTTTCATAATTGGTTATTGGACTGAATATTTAAGTTTGGACTACTTCAGTAATGGACACAGACTTTTGATGACAAACTGCCCTGATTCTCTTCACTTCTGCCTCCTTCCCTCACTTCCTTCAAGTCACTTGCTGATGGGAGACTGTGGACTGTGTGTGGGAGGCAAGTGGTATAGAGGGAGTAAAAGGAAATGAGTAGTGGGAGAGGCAAATTCAATCAACACTACATCTGCCAGCATGCGTGGGAGCGCTTGATGACCCTCTCAGGAGGAGCTGGAGGAGGCTGCTGGGAAAAGGGACAACGTGGTTGCTCTGGTGCTCCCTGATCAGGATGAGTAAGAGGGGAATGAATGAATAGAGAGATATTACAGTTTGCCAGCAGAGGGCACTCTCAACTTAGGAAACAGCACACAAAGTCTGACTGAAAATGATGAAATAGTCCCATGATTTCTTGATATGTTTGAAGAATATTTTCATGTAACTCACATCAATATAAATACAAGGCGTGCATCTCTGTGTTCAGATTAGTTTAACAAGCAGAATAACATTAAAGAAACATTCATTTAAAATGTTGCTTTCAACAGCATAATTTATTTGCAGAAACAACAAAAGAGACAGAAGCACATTCAAGCACAGTAAATACATGTTAACAAGGTAGAGACAAGTCAGTAAATACCTCTGCTATTCTTCACAGATCAGAAAAACTATAAAAGAGAATTCACATTTAGGCACTTTCATTCAAGTCAGTGCCATCCCCGCAGCTACAAATTTCACACTTGTGGGTGTGCAGGAACGGTTCTTTTGAAGTTAAGATGATTCAGTTTCTCATTTAGCACCATTCTCTTTGGATTCAAATGCAACTCATTGGATAGCCAAATAAATCCCTTATCCATGTAGGGAGAAAACGTTACCTCTCTCACTGATGTTGTGTGTCAGCTCTATTTTCAGGTCAACGCTAACAAGGGCAAACATGTTTGGGGAAAAGGGACGGGCTGCCACATTGCAGTAGTTTGATCAGAGTGTGTGGAGTAATGGGAATGATTATCAGCTTAGACTGGATCATTGTGCTGATGTTATATTGTATTCTGAGTAATCTACCAGGCGAGGTGCTAAACGTTGTCGTATTCACGTTCATGACTCACTAAAGACAAGGAATTTAGTGAGTTAACCTGCTTTAAGAGAGAGACACGGAATGATATTGTCATACTGCTACGCAAGACAACAACACAACGAAACAAAAGTAACTAGAGAATCACCATTAGGCTTAGACACTATTGTCAGACGTGACCAGTATTTCACTCATTAATGGAGCAGGCTCCGGTGGAGTGAATGCTCTCTCAGTAATCCCTGTCTTATTTGCATTTCAATTCTTTTGCTTTTCTCAGACAGGAAACTAATCCAGCGCAGACTGAATGTTGCCTAAATTTGCATCAACATTTCTTAAATGATCTCAACATAGAGATACTACTAGTATGTCTGTCTGCTAAAAGTCCTTTATTAGCTTATTGTATGAGACAGACAAATCCTGATGTCACATATTTGTTAAGCATTTATGCAACACCCGTACTACAAAATCCACTCTGTAGACTTAATCGAGTTTGAGTGACAATGATTGTCCCTGGAGAGTGACGACAAATGAACCCTATCACAATTTTTGCACGATGATGGGACTAACTACTCCTGAATGTCTCTGTATCACCCCTCCCCCCTCCCCCCATCTCAGTGCCACTTCCTTTCTGACCCCTTCAGTGGCATTCAATAATGTGTCTGGATCCTTGCCTTTAAGATTCCAAACACACACACACTGCTAAACCAACTGCTGCATGGATGCGACTGATAGGGAGTGTTTGCATTCAGCCCTTGTCTTTGCTGCTATTAGACCTTTATTAACTTAACCAAGTTCAAGATTTGCTGCTTGGTTCTTCGTTTATTAGGAGATCAACCTTTTCACCTCAAGAACACTGAATTTGACTTGATTTGGATTATTAGTGTTATATTTTTGGCATCTTAAAAAAATAAATAAAATGTCATGCACTATTAAGCTCATCTCCCATAGAAATAAATCATATGACCATTTAACCAGGGACACTGATAATGTATTAAAGCATTTGAAATAACACAGAAGTAAGATGCTAAATATTTCCATTTAAGTGCAAATATTGCTTCTCATGATAGATTTAGTTAATTTATGCTATCCATAGAAACATTTGGCCCATGAGGGGATCCATCATGACTAGAAGGCACATTAAAGAAAGAAGGTTGAACACAAACAACAGAAATAATGATAATATGCAGCTTTGGACTGTTCAAAAGTTCAAAAAAATCCCCTCGATCATACCGCGGGGGCTATTTTTAGCTAGCTTGTAAAAGATGAAAGTATTGGGAGGGAAAACAGTTCTGTGTTTTCAAGCTAATTAACATTATGTATCCCCCGTCCCTGTGTAAGATACGTTCAAGATGACAGCAGCATTGTGTTGCATAACCACATCGCTGTGCCTACTCATAACATTTGGTCACACGGATCATTACTACTCAAAGCAGGATTGATGTAAACTCACTAAACACAGTGGAAGTGCACAGCAGAGTCACTGCAGATCCCCCATGACATTTGCAGAGGGGTCTTAAAGTGATAATATTTAAGTTTGTCATTATATCAAATCCCAATTTTGCTACTATTTATATAGTTGGCATTTCCCCCCCCCCCAGCAAAAGCCGTTTTGTGTATTTGCACACTGTAATAACTTTTCTACATTGTAGTTTCATGTTGTTAGTGGAGTACGCCATGTTGCGGGATTCAAATTTGCTACCTACGCACAAGGGATTCACAGAAAATGATGGCTGCATTTTGGATGCACTGGTGACTGTCTTCTTTATCAAAACAGTTTGTATGGGTGCACTGTATAAGATATGCAGCTTCTGTTGCATTTTCCGGCAGAGTAGCCATCCGAGGTGTCTTTGCTTTTCCCGCTGGTTGATGCATGTGTCGTTTGAAAGTGAACTATTGGACTCTGTATTTATAAAACACACTTGCTATCACTGTACAACCAGTAACCACAGGTGTCACCAAGTCAATCTAGCCTACTGAAATCTTAGGAATTATAACTTTAAACCTGGATTCATTTATGTGTTGGCCAATTGAAGATAGCTAGATACATTTACATAAAAGTAAAGTTACCTCCTTACTCATATCAAGTTGTGGCATACACCTGGACAATATACAGAAAATCCAATATTCACTCACCCTCTGATATACTCACACTGTTTTGGTCTCGACCAACCCCAAGGGAAATATATGGCTCTTCAGCTACTAAATGCTGTTCACCAGCTTGTTGCTAACAGTGTCTGTCTGCCGTTTGGTGCTGGGTAGGTAGCACACAGCTGCCTGCTGCTGCTGGAAACAAGGTTAAAGAGCAGTAACAGTTTCCGGCTAAAACCAAAACAGTCAGTTGAAAGATGCTCCATAGAGCTGAGGGGCACTGTTGAGTCCGGTGATAAATTCTTGCTTTGTCAAATTGCAAATTACAATATATATATATTTTTTTTAATCTAAAACTGGAAACATCTGTAATATAAAATACTGATTAGTGTAGCTTTAAAGTATAAACTGTGAAAATCAACCCTCAAATTCTTATTGCTAATTACACTCATAAAATGCAAAAAAGAAAAGCAAAAACATTTAATATACATACAGTACATATAAGGAAAACACTCCATTAGTACACATTAAGCACCTTCACGTGTAGCTTTGAACACTGAGGACATTCCCGAGGGATACAAAAGAATATCAACAACATCTTGCAAGCTTGTTTTAAAAGCTTCAGATGAATAGATGAATGTATTCTTTGCATGTTTATTACATGGGTTCACATATTCTCTTTCAATTATTAGCACTTAAAAACTTTCAACAACAGCTGAGTCACTGCATTGAAACTTCAGTCTGACACATATCAGGATTCATGATGCTTACTCTGCAGGATGGGTGAAGATGAGAAACAGCTGCAAAGGACAGACCAGGAGTTGCAATTTTAGAAAGAATCAATGCCATCCTTATGTTGGGCACATTTAGCTAAAGCTCAGTGCACCAGACACACATACATAAGGATACAGAGCAATTGTAGAGTGTTGAATAAATTGTAAGTCTATTCAAGAACATTGAGTCATAGCATGAAAGATAACAATGGTACAGATTACTGAAAGGCTCTTCTCATCATGTTTATGTTTATCCTGCCTTTTTTATTTATTTCACACTATAAGCTCATCAAGCCTGGTTAATATCAGTAGCCTATGTGGCTATATTTAAGTTCTTAAGAGTTCTTCTGTTTGACAAATGTACGGTGTATTTATGTCACGTATGAGTGTAATATTCAGTGCCATCATAAATAGCAGCAGAAATGTCACAAAGAGGTGATGCAGGAATTGCAGCATCAGGAACTGGAACAAACATCCAACCATGAAAGTAATGTCTCTGACCAGTTTCTCAATTCCATGTGTTTTTGATCTCAAAGTTGTATTTACTGTAAGATAAAATTTCAAAATGCTGCAATAGCGTAATCAGAATTTGTCTCATGAAATTAAGAAGTATATTATCTTTTAATGATGTTCGACCAAGTGATGCACAGCCAACCCCTTAGCCTGAATTAAAAGTGTCTACATGCTTTTAAGCATTAAGAATGATCTTCTGCTTAATGGGAATACATCTTTTAGTCTGTAATTAGACCCTAGTAACCCTGGCAGACAAATTTAAAGTGATGGGTTAACTATTGCGTAATTATATATTACATTATTTCGAACACTCAGGATTCAGGCAAACACAGAGACAGATGCGCACACACAAACACACACACACACACACACACACACACACACACACACACACACACACACACACACACACACACACACTACATTATATCAGCAAGAGGAATACTGGGGAAGACAGTTGATACAAGAGCTAGAGAAATTTAAAATCTTTCCAATGTTCCAACTTCCTTTCATAAATAATTGATGATTCTTACAGTACATTCACATTGCCTTGACATTGCAAAAACATTGTGCTATGTTGCACATTATTGTGGAACATTTCCAATTCATGACCATGGCGATGGAATGGTACATATTGTAGTAGTGTAGACTCAGTTACAGTAAATCAAATAGGAGTACTGCCTTTCTGAGTCATACCCACCTAACAACAAATAATGACTAATGGCCATTCTGACAGAAGTGGTGTTTGCTACAGTAGGTGCCAAAGTGCAGCAATCGGACCGAGAGGAACATTTTAAATGGGTGCTCAGCTATCAAAAGGCCAAAGTGGACAGTAAATAAGAGGTGCTACAAAAAGGGGAAGGACAAATATCAGGTCACACAACCAAAGCATAGTCAGGAAGATTCACATTCCAAAGAGAGATTAAAAAAATAGGAGCTATTTTAAGTTTCCCAGAAATGTCAAGTCTTAGAGAAACTGCAGTTCAGTCTTGTATTACACAGGCATACTCTTTTACATTCTCAGAAATAACAAACTAAAATCAATGGCTCTCTGTACAAATGAAGGACATTTATTGTTGTCTTTCTCTCTCACTGTTCTGCTTATGCACCGTTCTAAGCCAACACAGGTTTCTACAGCTGTCAAACCCACATATTTAATGGATGTGACTGTATGGCAACCCAAAGAGGTTGACCTCATTTATGAGGATTGATGCATTATGGGACCTTCTGATCAGAAAGGGGTTTAAATCATTTCTGTCTTTGTGGCTTATTGCTTATCAACATATCCTGTTGCTGATTAGGCTCCATTCCTGCTTTAATCCCGACAACTTAATTATACAGGAGATGTCAGACTTCCAAGGACGCTCTTATTTTGCGTGTGGTAAATCCAAGTGTGAATATTTGATGTTGCCATCCTCCTGTGCCATAGAAATGCAGTCTCCTGGGAGGGAGAAAAAGACACATGCAGGGAAAATGCAGGGAACATGTGATTTATACATACATGCACGAAAAAATCTCATGTTCAAAGATTAATAATCCAAGCTGAACCATACCGTATTTCTCGTCTAATGAGAAATATTTATAAATATATTTTCTATAGCTAAGGGACAATATGTTTATGTTTATGTCTGTAATATCTGTGGCTAAACAATAGTCCATAAACAAAACCTGCAATCATCACAGCAGGTGTTGTTGCTGTACGAGCAAGGGCTTAGCTGATTAATGTCGTTAATATGCTTCTGTCCTAATAATAACATTGTAGTGTGAGACCATACAAGAAATGGTATAAGTTGCTATAGCAACCAACCTTTTCCCTGCTTGACTGTTTTCCTGTGAGTGGCTGCTGCTTTGATCTGACAGCCAGTGGCTAGGTGAGGAGTTTAACTGTGTTATAACCAGTGGGAGAATCCCCCCTGTGGGTAAAAGGACCCATCAAGATCACAATCAACACTCTGATTAAAGGGGAGGAAGTCGTAATCTGTTTGTATGAGTTCAGATCATCTTCTAGGAATTGATTGCTATCTTTCAAAGGTCTTAGAGTATTCATTGCATGACATTTAAAAAAGCACACAGACACAAAAGGACATATTATTCTTTAAGTTCTTAAAACATGCTGTGTTGAATTCAGAATTCTTGAATACGCGTGTAAAACTCCACACAAACTCAGGTATTTTCAAATATGCAGGATCTGTGATGAATTATTGACAGACATTGTGATATCTAATATAGTGTCTTTGAATAATTCATCTTACGTTCTTATAAGTTTCACATTGCAAATCAGTGTGGGAATTGATTGGTAACACACATTGTTAAATATGTTGTATTTATCTTAAATCTATATTGCCTTTAAATTAGTTTGCTATGCAGAGGAGCCGCATTCAACCCAAAACAGCTCTATAGAGGTTCCTCACACACTGTGTGCTCAGATGCAGAAGGTGGCTCTGCAGGGTGTTACAAAATAGATGCAAATATTTGTTTTTCATGCTTTCCAGAGGGGCTATCACTTAGTTTACACCTGAGTGTGTCGCCATAAGAATGTACTGTATTTTCAAGAGTAGAGCAGTGTGTCTGCACCTGGTGGTAAGCTCACATTCGTCTGTGGCCACAAACACAAATACAGACCTGCAACTAGATTGCCATTCGGTCATTACAAGGAAATATGTCTTTTTCTCTATATCCCTACACACACTGTTAAGCTACTAGCTTTCTTTGGGTTTCATAAACATTCAAACATTTGTATTTGGTCTTTCTAATAAGGCCATCACAGTCACAATGTTTCAACTAGCCTACTAGTAAAGGATATGTTCTTTTCTCTTCACTGTCACTATGGCTGAATGTTGTGCTGAGTGAGACGGAGAGTGTCAGGCCTGCAGTCACCTGAGTTGCTATAACTGATGCTGCAGTAGTAGCAGATGCAGCTGTGCTCAAGATTCATCAGGGATTGGCAGTGTTCTCTCTGGATGTGATGTTCTGAACCATTTTAGTGCTAACCTAAGCTATATGGCGTTAGTTTTTTGTTGTTTGTAAACTTTGATTTATGCCAGTATTTCATATCCTTTACTGCATTGTGTTTTTAGATATATTAATAAAAAAAGGTCTGAAAGCATTTGTGGTGCCATGCTCTCATGACAATGACACAATGCATTTTTGATCACAGGTAAAAATATCACATTAAGCATTTATATTGTTTAAAGAATGCATGACAGGACAAGATGCTAGTACCTCTGTGAAGTTGTACTTGAGCTAAATAATGCTTGCATGGCAACACATTGACAATGCTAACATGCTGATGTTTAGTAGGTATAATGTTATTCCTGTTCACCATTTTATTTAAATGCTTTAGTGTTTCAACATTTGCTAGTTTGCAAAAGTTAATGGTGCACCAAAGCGATTACAATTCATCCTGAGGGGGACATGAAAGTCTGGACCAAATTTAATGGCCGTTAAAATGTTTGTTAACCATCCTAAATTGAATGGAAGTTTAACAGAGTTCTAAAAGCAGGCAAGGGTCATAACCAGGCAAACAGTCAAATCAGGCGTACTTATCCAGGCAGGGGGAAAAAAAGGCTGGGACGCTACAGCAGATGCAAACTAGATAACCTGGCAAGGATGTATATTCTAGGTGTTTCTCAAAGTCAAGGAAGGATCCTTCAAAGCCGGAATTCCGAGGATGCTACATCATCGAAGTTCGTCGAAGGACTGTTCCAATGTCGAGGATCCTCCAAATTCCATCAAGGACTGAGTCCTTCATTCGGAGAATGTCCCATAGACGGTAAAGGACGCATATGTGTATCCTTCGCGCTCCCAAATCACCCACAATCCTATGTGCGCGGCTTTGCCAGCTCGTTAAAAAAAATAAAAAATGGTGGAGATAAGCGGAGTCGGAGCAATGACAGGGCAATATGCTTTCAAATGTTAGTATCTTTAGTGTTTAACTTTACCGTACATTTGCTAAAACGGTAGTACGTATAAGTAAAATTTAACGTTTAAATGCCAGTGCAACCAGGCTGATAATGGGAAACAGGTGAATGTGTGGGCGGTGGGGTAAAAAAGGGGTTACTGTTGTTAGGGTTACAGTTATTAGGTATAACAAAGCAAGCAACAGAATGAAGAGGGTAAGAGGGTTTGAAGTGTAAAATAATTTGGTATGCTTAAAAGCAGCTATGTGTTGATTTCATTTTTTTTTTTTATTTCATTATGACATCTTTCAAATTATTCAAAAGGCATACTTTTTTGTAGAAAAGTTAAACAATACTTGTCAAAACTGGTGAAGTCTTTTAGTGGTTGACTGGACAAATTTGACATGTCTTCTGGGAATTCTGGGAAATCTTGCCAGTCAACCAACAATAGCCTGTCAATTATCCAGTCAACAGTGAACCACTGAAGTAGTGTCTTACATAAATTGCTATGAGCTTCACCAGTATTACCACAGCTGACACACACTGGCAGCGGGTCTTCTCAGTCTTTTGGCTTGTTAGGAGTTGTGTAGTTGCACGATATTTAACACAAGGAAGAACTTGAAAGAACTGTTTTGATGCACTCGCCACCAGCCCACAGTACACAGCCTTCAGCAAATAATGCTTCCCAGTGTAGTTAATGAGGAAAAATATGAATGGTCAAATGTAGGTAATGCTGATGCATTGAGTTACCACTCTTTGAAGTGCTTCTTTTTGAATATTAATGATATTCATGACCTATTTGCTACTTCACTTTATGTAAATTCCCGATGGCCTTGTTTCCCCGATGCATTCATAGAAGATATGAAGATGCTGTTGGCAAAACAATAATATAATTAATAAGGGAGTGTATGCATACACTTTGTAATGAGAACCAAGGATGTGGCGTTAGTTCTTTTGGACGTCTGAACAATTGTGAAAATGAGCATCAAAGTCAGGATCTCATTATATTATAACAAAGAAAACTCTGGGTGAAGATATTTGTTTGATAGCTTGTATATGGCAGTGCTCCCTGGGGTTCAGAAGATGGTTACCCAGCACCCCCACCTTGCCATCTGTCTGGACCCATTGTAGCTTGTTGTAAATCCCACAAGGATACTCACAGCGAAGCGAGACAGAAACACGGAAAAGTGCTTTTAGGAACCACAGCACTCTTTCAGCCTGTCTCGAGAGTTGAGTATAATGTGAGAGCCTTGATGTGCCTGGAACTGTAAACTGCTTACAAACTTATCTTCAAGTTTAAATATAATAGTGTCTGAGTTGCCACCAACTAAACAGAAAGGAATGTTTTTCTACTAGTGTTTGTAGACAATGCTGTATCCATAAATGTCTCCATATCGCTCTGAAACATGTGGTTATACATAAATAGGATGATCAATGAAACTGCAGTCAGACTTAGCTTTACAGTGCTGCTATTATAGAAAAGTTACACAAACTACTGTGTGTTGTAAGTAATGGTGGCCAATGGAAGGCAACACAGGAAGAGAGATAAGGAAAACACAAAAACAGTGGAATAACTAGAAGGCATTTACATGTTTGCTTTAAGAGAACAGCGATTTAAGTGGACACTAGCCTGCGTCTGACGTCATGGTTTATGATACATGTTTTTTTTTCCTGTGCCGTGAAGTTACTGAACAAGAACCCAAAAGCATTTGCGGTGGTCACCCCAAGTCTGTCTGTTCAGCTGCAGTGTCCTTGAATAAGAAACCAAATCCATATCAGCTCGCATCATTTATCTGACACCGTGCTAGGGTGAAAATAATACATTTCCAGAAAAACATTAACATGTAAATGGATTTTTCTCATATTGCCTAAATGTGGTTTGTGGTATAGTTATAATCACACATGACAAGACTCCATTTTCCATCCATCCATCCATCCATCCATCTTCGTCCTTTTATCCGGTGTCGGGTCACGGGGGGAGCAGCTCCAGCAGAGGACCCCAAACTTCCCTTTCCATTTACATTTTCCCCCAAACTTTAAAAGGAAAAAACAAAACAAAAACAAATGTGTTATTGATTTGAAATTAAAAAGGGAAACTGACACAAAATAAAATGTGAATTTATACAAGTGAATTCAGTTTCTCACAGCAAAGGTGCACCACATTCACAAACCATTTAACGTCCGAACACACATCTACAGCTGCATGTACTGTACCTCAGAGCATAATAATGAAGAGGCCTGGGTGCCGGCTGGTATTTGCTGCATTGTGCTCAACTCCATTTAGAAGGTTAGGATTGAGGTTTTCAGATAGTATTATCATACAAATGCACAGCACTGCAGATCCAGTTGTTTCCAATCTGTCCACGGGAACTTCAGTAATCACAATACACAATAGAAATTGTTTTAGAAATCCAATGATAATCTTGACAATCATAAAGTAATAAAAAGGGAAACAGATCACCAAAAGTGGTATACTTTTTCTATGCTTTCATTTCCACTTACCATTAACCTGATATAGAATTGCCCACTATTAGGTTTAAACCACAACACGTACGTAATTATGGATTAATGTTACGTGAACTCATATATAGGCCATTTAGTACAATATGTAATGTCTATATAGGAAATGTATTAGGGGAATACATATTACGTCTCCCCCGCCATAGAAAGATATTGTCAGATTAACGGCTGCTTGTCAGAACAAACTGAACATTTGAACATTTGTAGACGAGGGGTTAGCCGCCTTCCTCCCGCTGTCGGTTCCGTTTTATGAGATGGTCAGGAGAGAGAAGAAGGACATGTGCAACACCGCAGCAATAGCTGCATTTAAATTCAGGCTGCCACAGTGCATGGGCAATCTGTAATAGTCAACTCACACATCATAGCACTTGATTCAAAAGCTTTGCAGCCAAGACAGATTTACGATAGCATGTGAAATTATGACACTTAATAATAATACAAAATATGACTATAAATAGTTTTAGCTGTTAAAATATGTTTTCAATTGAAAGCACAGTGTGGTTGTATTAAAGTAATCCTAGATTTTAACCGTAAATGTATAAACTTTCCCTACAGTTTTTTTTTTTTTTTTTCAAATGGTCAGTTGCTTCTGTAGAAAACCATGTCCTTTTTAACCGTCTCTCCTCTTGAGTACCATTATTGTTCTGGCAGGGAGAGTGAGATTTGTGTGTCTCTCCCTCTCTCAACTGAACGAGGAAACACAAACAGGGCCCTTTCAGGTCACATCTTTTTCAAATCAGGAGAAGACACTGCTGGATCACCCTGGTATGCCACATTTATAAATAAACCCACCGTGAGACAAGAAACAGATTTAATGTTTCGATTTAAAGACACATTTTACAACCTATTTACAAGTCCATTGAGGCCTGTCTGTTGGCACTATAAATTACAGGCTAAAGTCAATCTGTTAGCAGTTATAGTGACACTTCAGGCCAACATACAGAGGACATGCCCTTGATGTGCTGAAGAGCCATAAGGAAAATGGGCTGATAAAAAGAGGGTGGATATCAGGCATGGACAGAGGTTAATGCAAGATGAGTGACTCTGCAGGGTTGCATACAAGCTGCACAGTGTGCTTAGTGACTAAAGGAGGGACAACATGATATTCGAAGTGGATAATTTTGAATTAGGGAATATTATTAATTTTGGATACTGGCAGGAAATCTAAGTGTATGATATTATGCATACAGCCAACAGTTGACATTGTAATACAGAGCACTCAAGAGCTATGAAAGCCTCTTATACACATCAATTCACTTGATTCAAAACACAACATTTTATATCGGCTTTTGCCAAGCTTTTATTTTTTTCTTGACGTAGAATACCATTCTCATGTTTAGTGTAGAGTACCATAAATGGGAGGATGAAGAGGGATTCTGTCCCTTTTCTCAGGTTGGCAGTAATAAGCCTGGATAAGCCCTCAGAAATATTCATGTGTCTCATGTGACATACTGTTTCCAGTTGTTGTAAATATACCGGCAAAGTTTAATACATTCCAAGTCCAAATCCCCCTCTCTGGGTGTTGTAAACACCACTCTACCCCAGCAGCATGACATTTCTCTTCAAATCCATCTAAAACAATGGACCTTACTTTGACATGCAGCATATACAAGCACACTGGACACAGATAAATGTCTGTTTATGTTCAAGATGTATTGCATCAATTATTACTGAAGCCCTTTGCTTCGCTGGTGAGTTGTATGAAGGATTTTGAAACAAAAACGTTGAAAGACGAAAAGAGAGGATAAAGGTATTGCCACATTAGTTGGCTGAAGTCCTTGAGGCGAGGATGAATACACTGAGTCAATAATTTATGCACCCAGACACACACACATTCAAACACACACACACACACACACACACACACACACACACACACACACACACACACACACACACACACACACACACACACACACACACACACACACACATGAAAAGTGAGAAAGAGAGAAACAGAACATTGCTGCACAGTGAAACAGAAGACTGACAAAGCTTCAGGGACATAAACAGTCTGAGACAACAACTGGAAGACATACACTGTATATGTTGCCAGATGGGAGACATATCTAAGAGGTTTTAATCATTGGTACTTCTACTGTGTTTGCTCGCCTAATGTATACAGATAGTAAAGGTCTTTTCCTTTGGTGAATGCTTACAGTCATATGCTGTCTTAATACTGCCTGACACATCTCTTCAAGCTTACATAATGTAGATCTGCCCTAATTTCCCTCTCCCCAGCAGAATTGGGGTCTTCAAGCAGCTAAGCAACATAACACCATCAATCTGACAAACATACTGAGTCAAACGTGATCCACTGTGGTTATTAAAATGAACATTATTCAGACATAGATCCTGTGATTTGTCCCTCACGCCTAAATGCAACGCAGGGCAATGTTTTCCATGCAAGTCAGCTTCAGTCTTTCATATACGATGTGTACAATTTAGTAACGTGCAACATACACGTCATCACTTAAATGTCTGAGTTACAAATTAGTTCACACACTGTGTCAGCATAGTGCCTCTTGCTCTAGAATTGTTTTTCTGTCAGGAAATTGGATGTTTCCATGGATACTGCTATGTCTGCTAGGAATATAGTTTCTTTGCAGGTGTCTGCTTCATGTGCATGCAGATGTGTTCACAGTAACAGGAAGGTCACATATCCTTTTCTCAGCTTTATGCACATCACAATCGACACAGCACATGCACCTTTTGTTGCTATCAGATGCCCAAGAGCAAACATTTGGAATTCAAAAGTGTACAAGAAACTCATATTTGCCATAAGTACATTTTGTAATACTGCCCTAGGCCTGTTCTGTGACTGATATTTGTGCAGCTGTTTGAACGCTTAAGGCATCAGATAATCATTTAATTTATACATGAGAGAAGTGATCATTTGAGTTCTTAGTCAACATGTCTTTGGGTGGTATTGAGCAAAACTAAAGCACCATACAGTATGCCATTTCAATGTTGATAATGCAACACATTCCCATTTGGTGGGGCTTACCTCTACGCGTAGTCTCGGTTCTGGAACCGTACTCCTGGAGAGGGGTTGGACTCTTTTCTTCTCCGGAGTTGCCCAGGGTGTGAGGCGCCAGGCGGGTGTGGGGATACTCACAAGTCCCCGGCTGAGCGCCGCAATGTTGGAGTTTACCCCGGTGGACGAGAGGGTCGCCTCCCTACGCCTGCGGGTTGTTGGGGGGAAAACTCTGACTGTTGTTTGTGCATATGCACCAAACAAGAGTTCAGAGTATTCGGCCTTCTTGGAGACCTTGAATGGAGTCCTGTATGGGGCTCCGGAGGGGGACTCCATAGTCCTGCTGGGGGACTTCAACGCACATGTGGGCAATGACGGAGACACATGGAGAGGCGTGATTGGGAGGAACGGCCTCCCTGATCTAAACCAGAGTGGTTGTCTGTTATTGGACTTCTGTGCTAGTCATGGATTGTCTATAACAAACACCATGTTCGAACATAGGGATGCTCATAAGTGTACTTGGTACCAGAGCACCCTAGGCCGAAGGTCAATGATCGATTTTATAATCGTTTCATCTGATTTGAGGCCGTATGTTTTGGACACTCGGGTGAAGAGAGGGGCGGAGCTGTCAACTGATCACCATCTGGTGGTGAGTTGGGTCAGGGGGTGGGGGAAGACTCTGGACAGACCTGGTAAGCCCAAACGGGTGGTGCGGGTAAATTGGGAACGTCTGGAGGAAGCTCCTGTCCGACAGACCTTCAACTCACACCTCCGGCGGAGCTTTTCGTGCATCCCTGTGGAGGCTGGGGGCATTGAACCTGAGTGGACAATGTTCAAAGTTTCCATTGCTGAAGCTGCGGCAGGGAGCTGTGGTCTTAGGGTCTTAGGTGCCTCAAGGGGCGGTAACCCTCGAACACCGTGGTGGACACCGGTGGTCAGGGAAGCCGTCCGACTGAAGAAGGAGTCTTTCCGGGATATGTTATCCCAGAGGACTCCGGAGGCAGTTGCAAGGTACCGAAGGGCCCGAAGGACTGCAGCCTCTGCCGTGAAAGAGGCAAAGCAGCGGGTGTGGGAGAAGTTCGGAGAAGACATGGAGAAGGACTTTCGGTCGGCACCAAGGCGCTTCTGGAAAACCGTCCGCCACCTCAGAAGGGGGAAGCGGGGAACCATCCAAGCTGTGTACAGTAAAGATGGGACGTTGTTGACCTCAACTGAGGAGGTAATAGGGCGGTGGAAGGAGCACTTTGAGGAACTCCTAAATCCAGCTGATGCGCCCTCTTTGTTAGAGGCAGAGCTGGAGGATGACGGGGGATTGTCGTCAATTTCCCTGGTGGAGGTCACTGAGGTAGTCAAACAACTCCACAGTGGCAAAGCCCCAGGGATTGATGAGATCCGTCCAGAAATGTTGAAAGCTCTGGGTGTGGAGGGGCTGTCTTGGTTGACACGCCTACTCAACATTGCGTGGAAGTCTGGGACAGTGCCAAAGGAGTGGCAGACCGGGGTGGTGGTTCCCCTCTTCAAAAAGGGGGACCAGAGGGTGTGTACCAATTACAGGGGTATCACACTTCTCAGCCTCCCTGGTAAAGTCTACTCCAAGGTGCTGGAAAGGAGGGTTCGGCCGATAGTCGAACCTCAGGTTGAAGAGGAACAATGCGGATTCCGTCCTGGTCGTGGAACAACGGATCAGCTCTTTACTCTAGCAAGGATCCTGGAGGGAGCCTGGGAGTATGCCCATCCAGTCTACATGTGTTTTGTGGATCTGGAGAAGGCATATGACCGGGTCCCCCGGGAGACTTTGTGGGAGGTGCTGCGGGAGTATGGGGTGAGGGGGTCCCTTCTCAGGGCCATCCAATCTCTGTATGACCAAAGCGAGAGCTGTGTCCGGGTTCTCGGCAGTAAGTCGGACACGTTTCAGGTGAGGGTTGGCCTCCGCCAGGGTTGCGCTTTGTCACCAATCCTGTTCGTAGTATTTATGGACAGGATATCGAGGCGTAGTCGTGGTAGGGAGGGGTTGCAGTTCGGTGGGCTCGGGATCTCATCGCTGCTCTTTGCAGATGATGTGGTCCTGATGGCATCATCGGCCTGTGACCTTCAGCACTCACTGGATCAGTTTGCAGCCGAGTGTGAAGTGGCTGGGATGAGGATCAGCACCTCTAAATCTGAGGCCATGGTTCTCAGCAGGAAACCGATGGAGTGCCTTCTCCAGGTAGGGAATGAGTCCTTACCCCAAGTGAAGGAGTTTAAGTACCTTGGGGTCTTGTTCGCGAGTGAGGGGACAATGGAGCGGGAGATTGGTCGGAGAATCGGCGCAGCGTGGGCGGTATTACATTCAGTTTATCGCACCGTTGTGACGAAAAGAGAGCTGAGCCGGAAGGCAAAGCTCTCGATCTACCGGTCAGTTTTCGTTCCTACCCTCACCTATGGTCATGAAGGTTGGGTCATGACCGAAAGAACGAGATCCAGGGTACAAGCGGCCGAAATGGGTTTCCTCAGGAGGGTGGCTGGCGTCTCCCTTAGAGATAGGGTGAGAAGCTCAGTCATCCGTGAGGAGCTCGGAGTAGAGCCGCTGCTCCTTCACGTCGAAAGGAGCCAGTTGAGGTGGTTCGGGCATCTGGTAAGGATGCCCCCTGGGCGCCTCCCTAGGGAGGTGTTCCAGGCACGTCCAGCTGGGAGGAGGCCTCGGGGAAGACCCAGGACTAGGTGGAGGGATTACATCTCCAACCTGGCCTGGGAACGCCTCGGGATCCCCCAGTCAGAGCTGGTTAATGTGGCTCGGGAAAGGGAAGTTTGGGGTCCCCTGCTGGAGCTGCTCCCCCCGCGACCCGACCACGGATAAGCGGACGACGATGGATGGATGGATTCCCATTTGCCTAATTGAAACCATGACAATGGGCTTGATCTTAACATTTGAATTGGGTATTGTAATTTTAGTAATGTACTGAAAAATGGCAATTGGATTTTGTGTAACATTTTGAAAGCTGTCCTCCCTGTGCACTATGATATTTACTTCACACACCATGGTTTTGAGGGTGAAGGGAACACAGAAATACCGGCATATGAATGCATATCTTTTATTCATCAGATAACTAAAGAAACAGCACATTGTAGATATATTTACCCCACATATTCCTAGTTGTACTGTGGATTTGCAACAAGAGACCAGTTTTTTGCTCTTCAGAGCCGATGCAAGTTTGCATGGAAATGCTGATGAAATGTTCTATTTACAATTCAGAGGTTGACATAGAAAACCACTGTTTCATATTAAAATACAAACAAAACAAACAAAAGCAAACATAAATGTTAGAATAAGAATAAGACACTAACTGGATCTCTTCTTCTTTGCAAATTAAACATTTGCACATATACACAGGACAGCCACATTTCAATTTAACATATTTTTGGATTATCAGTATTTGCAGTCTCACGGGTGACAAATATCGGCATTTGGTCATTGATAACAAAAAGCTGAAAGAGCAAAACATTACAAATGTCAGTTATATACAGTATATACTCTTTTCCATTACACAGTTGCAAGATTCTTACAAATTGAAAGAAACATCATGAAAAATAAATGTGTCTGATTTTCCTTCAAATTGCACTGGCAACCTAAATTATTTTCTTTTTTGTGATGTGCTATTTTCTCATCTATTGCATTAGCGTGGTTGCACACAATTTACCACATATTAAAAAGAAAATATATATATTATTTTCAGAACTGAATCAATTGACTAAATGTCGGCCACTGCTCACAATAAAAATCTTTGTCTGTGCAGGTTTACAGTGTTTTCACCACTAACTTCCCAGCAATATATTGATTTAAAAAAATCCATCTAACAAAGTACGGACCTGTGCAGGTTTACATCATGCTGCACTGTGTCGACTTCATTGTATTTCTTCTGATGAATTTCCAAAGGGCAGACACAGTTAAAATGATAAAATAATCACAAAATGACTCTGAACATGTGCAAGGCAACAAACCAAGACTGTGTACTTGATAAACAGTATGACTAATCCTGCAGTGTAATACACGGTGACATGCAGACAGGGTCCAGATACACCATGTCCTCTAATTAGCTGAGTTAAGATGATAAGTTCAGTGCATAATACTGCATATGAGGTGAATTTACTCTGTGTATAAAGTCATATTTCTAGGCGTACACTATTGACCCAGAAATTGGTTTGACTGCATTATGACTGGATGATGCGCTTAGATTCCTTTAGAGCATATAACATTTTTTATGAATTTGACGACTTTATCCATTCAAGCATGTATTTGTTGTGCATTCAATCTAGTAGCTAAAGCTCTTGCAGACCTTAACACATTTGTTACACTACCAATCCCCCCCCTTAAAAGGAGCGAAAGAGACACTACTAATTGCAGTCAAATTTCCAGATTTCATGTGCCCACAGATGAAAACAAACAATGCCAAATAATGAGACATTGTTTTTTTCATTGTGATGCAACACACACAAATCCACTCAGTATTCCCCTTAAAACACATGTAATTAAAAATATATAAAGTTTTAGAAAAAATGAATTATCGAAAAGTGGTTCAAAAGTACCTCTGAATATTCATGAGGGTTACATTTTAAATAAACATTTATGGGATGTGATAATAGTATTAAATATCATGTTTATGAGTGTTGGCTGAGAGGATGAGCTGTTGGCATTTTGTACAGATTGTCTATACTCTATATATCTATGCATAGTGCAAGCTTTTTTAACATGTGGTACTTTTATGTATACAGTTATCAAACCTACTTCTATGGCTATATGCACACGTGTACATTTCAGAAAGTGACATCATTGTTAACCTGTAGAAGTCATAGTGCATTTTTTGTAAAAGAAAGAAAAGAAAGTTGCATAAAAATATGCAGTCATTTAAAATATCTGTTGGCCTCAGGCCCAAAACATGTTCAGCTGAATATCAAACAGAAGTATATGGAGATACATTAGACTCTTATTGTATTGCAAATCTACTCAAATGTATTGCAACTGAAAAACAATTTTTGTAAGGGTATTCAAAAAAGGTTGTAATGGTACAATAAAACACAGGAATGTGCTTTGATGTACTCCTCTGAGTGTCAAACTTTGCATATATTATGAGCTGATTCTTTTAGTGAAGTGCTTTGGTTGTGGTACAAATAAATTTAAGACACTTATTAGAATTCATCCTTTTTTGACAAGTGTGTTTTCAAGCTGTATGTTTGCCAGAAAATACATATTTGTGATGCATGATATAGCCTTCTAAAGCTAATTTTCTTTCAGTTACAATACATCTGGATACCGCTGTGATTATAATCTTTTAGTTACAACATTTCTGAGTACAGTTACAATACATTGATATTTAACTAAATACAAGTGCAACATGTGTCCATAATCCACAAATGCAGTCGGTTTGGAGATGGGGAGGCTCCGAGGGAACACCACCGATTACATATGTCTGTTCAGTATATTTTTAGGATACATTAATTATTCTCTCCCAAATCTGCAAACAAGAGAACAGAGATTTTCTGGCTTCATAATCTGTGATTTGAGATATTACATTGGAATTTGTTTTGTGATCTCATGCATTTAATACGATCATCCCAGAGCTGTGCATTCTGGAGGAAAAACTGCCTCCCTAATGTGTCTGACTCCATTTTTCCCTGGATTACAATTTCCTAGATGCGCAACTTTTGTCAACACCTCGCAGGTCAAACTCATGGTTACAGATCAATTTACTTGCAGACTAAATTTGATTTAATCTCATGTGTGAGTTTCTTCTTGAATTATATTTGACAGAACTGGGTGCCATACTTAACTGTAACACAAAACCTGGTTTATTTCAAGATAAGAACATATCATTTGGGGCGCGTGCACCCACATGTACAGAGGCTCAGACGTCACTTCAGCGGCCGCAGGTTCGATTCCAACCTGCGGCCCTTTGCTGCATGTCGTCCCCCCTCTCTCTCCCCTTTCATGCCTACATCTCTTCTATCAAATAAAGGCCTTAAAAGCCAAAAAAAATAATCTTAAAAAAAAAAGAACATATCATCTGGACGCTTCACTCATGAAATGCTGCTAATTTGAGAGTAAAAGCTCAGTCACATTATTGTTAATGAAACAGCTCCAGGATGTATTTTATGTAGGGATGAGTCATAATAGCCTCAGATTTCTGGTTGCTTGTTCATATTTACACATTTAAACCAAACTGTTAAACACCACAGGGGTAAAGGGATAAGTGATACTTTAAAATGAGTAGTTTTATTATTCCATCATGTGACACATGATTCCCAGAAATGCTCACAATGTACTGTATTGTACTAATAAAGGTGATAAAGGAGTTCTGATTTTTAAACATGGTCGGATTCCTGATAGGGGATTACATTACATCAATGCATCCACTCTGACCGTCCACATGTCAAGTCTCCTAAAACTGTGTAAATGTTGTTCGTTTTTCGAGAACCTCAAGGTAATCTGGATCAATATGAAGTTTTGCTTTCAGTTCCCAGTACTCACTCCTGTTGGGCTCCACATACACAGTACTTGGTGATGCACAATAGAGTATTGTCTGCTGTATCCTATCTGGATGCATGTATTGATGCCTTGCATCAAAGTCTGAGGTATACTGACTCGATGAATGCGCCGCATGCCTGCATGGTAATGTATTGCTGTAGCGTGTGTGCTTGTCAGGCTCATGTACATCTCTGTAGTAACACTGATCATCTTGGTAAGAGCTGGAGGGCTTGTTAGTTGGCTCTGGAGTGGTGGCACTGTATTCCGAGCTTATTACATTACTGGCTGCCTCTTTGTCCGAGTTACCCAGAAAAGCGCCGCTCAACTCGTCAAAGTCTCTAAATCCATCCGCTGATTTGCTCTCTGTCGGTGTTTGGGCAGAAGTTCTGCATGTGGATTCTGTGGGAGGTGGTATGTACTCATATACATGTCCAGCAGATGTTCTGACTTTGGGAATGGATCCCTTTTTGTAAAGGCCATATTCCATGTTGAGAGAGCTAATGCAAGCATTCATGGAGTTATTGTGCTCGTTTTGACTCTTTTGATGTCTCTTTTTCATTACCACGAACAATCCTGCAGCCACAAACACAGACACAATGAACATGAGGAGAAGGGCAAGGATCATCACAGACAAAGGAATGGCGCTATATTGTGTGTCAAAGTCCAAGGATGTTTCTATGGTGATAGTGCTGCCTGGAAAAGATTCTTCAGAGGGTGGGACCATGGAGGCATGTATATCAGAGTTATTAGGGCAGAAATTAGTTGTCTTAATGTATCTCATATCCTCCCCAGCTAGCCTTTTAGGCGAACCACAGATGACATTGTTTATAACCGTGCCTGTGCTAAGCTGCTCCAGCCACATCTTCAACTCCAGTATGCTACAATAGCAATCCCAGGGGTTCTCAAACAAATCGACTTGCACCAGTGCTGTGAGCTGATCTAGCACGCCGCTGACAGGCAGATATCGCAGATGGTTGTTGCGAAGATTTAGTCTGGCTAATGTCAGGCCGTTAAATGTTCCCACTGGTAAGGTTTTCAAGAGATTATTGTTCAGAAAAAGAAGCTGAAGTTTGGGTACATGCTGAAAGGTGTCAGAAGCAATTTCTTTAATGACGTTGTATTCTAAATATAAGAACTGTAGGGTCTCCAGCCCATAAAACATCTCAGCTTTAAGATGGTCAATCAGATTTCCGTTAAGGTATAGTCTTCTTAGGTGTGTCAAATCGCCAAACGTTCGGTCATGTATGCGAGAAATTCGATTGTTGCCAAGATGAAGCAAATCTAATCCAGTCGCCTCAATAAAATCTGATCGACGCACCACAGGGATATAATTCCCAGTTAAATACATCTTTTTGGGATTGTAAGGTTTGGGATTTAAGTCAGAGATATGCTCAATCTTTCGCTCCTGGCAGTTCACATTAAGGCCAAGGTCTGAAATTTGAAGGTTGCAGGTGCAGGCAGTTGGGCAATCTAAAGGCACAGGAGATTTGGTTTGATATGAAATAATTTGGCCATAATTCTGTGGTTTTTTAGATGGGACACGAGCAGTGGGCCTTGATTTTAATTTGCGTGACTGGTGGGGTCCCTTAGTGGGTCTTGATGAGGACCGTGCAATCCCAGATGAGGTGAGAGAGGCTGTGACATGAGCTGGCGTAGTCCTATAGTATGCATCGGTGCTCAAATGTGGCAGGGTTTGCATCTCATATTCAGCAATGGCTCTCCTCGGGCACAACTCCTGTTTTGAAACCTCATCAAGATCTCTCCCATGAAGCCGGAAAGGGAACTCACAAACAACATCGCCGACTAAAGCTGTGTATGATATGCTCTCAAGCCAGGTTTTAAGAGCAATCAGCTCACATGAACAGTTCCATGGGTTCTCCTCCAGCTGTAACTCTACAACACTGTTCATGTGCTCCAGCAGACCTGAGTAGCGTAGCACTTTGAGCTGATTGCCCCTTAAGTCCAAATGAGTTAATGGTACATACTGGAAAATGTTCACAGGCAGAGCAGATATTAAGTTGTCATTTAGGATCAGGACCTCCAGATGTCGAAGTCTGCTCAAGGCATTCGGCGCAACATGAGTGATATAATTGTAATCAATTTGTAGATATTCCAGACTTTCAAGGCCAAAGAAAATCTCTTCCTTCAAGGCATCAATTTTGTTATTGTTGAGATGCAATCGTTTTAATTCCTTAAGTCCATTGAAAGCTCCTGCTTCAACTTCAGATATCTCATTATTTCCCAGATGTAATATTGTAAGTCCCTTGTACTCAACAAAATCATTGGCAGATAGCTTTTTCAAAAGATTCCCTGTAAGCAGCAGATGATACTGGGAGAAGTACACTGGGCTTATGTCTGAGATACTTACAACTCCTCTGTTTTCACAGCTCACTGTGAGAATCCCCTCTCTCTCCTCACAGGCACAAAGTCTTTGACATATTTCTCCATAACTGCCGAACATCTCAACAGTGCACACTGACGTTGCACTTAGCAAAAAATAGGAAATCCAAAGATGCATTTTCCTGCAAAATGATGGCCGAGCTCACAGTCCTGCTAAGGTTTCCTCAATGCCATCTAGAAATGAAAGACATACATGGTGATGTCAAACAGGCAGACTGCAATTGAAGCAACTTCCACACAACAAGCTGTAGACTGCATGAGTCAAAGGTTCATTTGCTGTTACCCAGGGGTAACATCTATCTGTGGCTGCTGATTTAAAAATGGCTCAAACAAAGCAGGATAAAAAAGTAACTCCTTCAAGCTATGTAGGCTAAATAACAAAAAGCAAGGTCAAAGCAAGACATGAGCACAGAACAATGGTCTCAATCCGCTCTAAGGGGAAGCCACAGCCCATTTGCTTGTTAAGACATCAGAATGCAATGAAATAACCTACTGGTTTGAATGTAGAGATATGTAAATTAAGGTTAGTTGAGATTCTGGCTCACAGTGCACGCTCTGTCAGACATGAGACAGCCAGCATAATTTCTGGTAGAAATACATACCTCACGCACATTGATGAAGATGTAGGCTCGTTGGGTATTTCAGCGCATCTTTTATTTTTAATCCGTCAAAACGAATGAGGAAACAGGATCTATTCAGTGTGTACGTCGTCTCTAATGTACCGGAGAGGATGAAAGAAACGCTGATCAACCATAACTGCCAAATGCTTCTCTTTTACCACGCTGTGCCGGAGGAGACACAGCTATGCCTGGTAACTAAAGTTGCTTATTCGCTCTCTCTCTCTCTCTCTCTCTCTCTCTCTCTCTCTCTCTCTCTCTCTCTCCCACTCCCTCTCTCTCTCTCTCGGTGGTCGGGAGGATGTCAAGTAATTTCATGCACAAAGAATCAGCTCACTGAAGCATCGAGATACATCCCCCCAAAAGATGTTGACCTACCTACGGAAAAGATGTCCCAAATTTTTTTTTAATCAATAATTCACCGAGAACTTGTGTTCAAACGGTTTGTTAAACCGCTTATCGTGTTATTCATCCGGGAAACAAAACCTTCACCGGAATGCCAAGTTACATCAGCTTTTTATAATCTGTCAATCCTGTGATGTTATGTACTGTAGATGGGGCGCTAGATAAATAAAAGATCACATATTTCCAGAATCACACTGGCAGAGCAGTTTATTTTCATCCCAGCTGCTATTTTTGGCCATCTGACCTGAGAAAAGCTGTTGATCAAGTCACAGTGCAAGTTGGCCTGCAGGTGCCCATGTGACTTCTGCCAGTCCGATGTCAGAGGTTGTTGAGTTTTTATGGTTCAGTCCGAATATTTTGTCAATACCCAGGTAACAGCAAACCCTTGAATGAACTGTCACACAGATTCCATTTCTCATGAAAAGCTGCACTAACGTGCTTATATGGCCTGTGCAGAACAGCCTTAATAATCATGTCATCCACTGCCTAATGCATGAACACACTATAGGGCTTTGCCATGGTATAGGATGTGCATTGATCAAGCAGAAAGCTTGCAAGTAATACTCTTGAAAATGTGCAATATTTACCTGTCAGTTTTTATTAAATGAAATAGTAAACTATGAGTCACACAGAATAAGTTTGTTTTTCCCTAATTTTAATGAAAACCAAGCAATTCTGGCATGATTTCTCGCAGCAGTATTAGAGTGAATTATTCAGTTCTCTCATTTTCATATATCAGATGTAGCATCTGAACTGGTGGTACATGTTGCATACGAAATGTCATGTCAGTTTAGTGACAAAAGCAATAGGTAAAGAAAAATACCTGTCATGCCCTTCTCCACCTGATGCGGTAGCACCCATGTGGAAACATGTCAAGTACCGCCTTGTATACTGATGTGTCCTCGTGGAGCAATATCCATCATCCTCCTCACTTGCCTCGTGCTCACATGGGAGGAGAGTAGGCACATCAGGAACACTGCCTGTGGCACATATTAAGAGTATGAAGGCTGCATGCAATTCATTTGTGCTTCTGTTTCCTCTGCCTTCGGAGATTTGCGCTGCATATTAGGCTAGAGTCTCAGCATTAACTAAACCCCATCATTACACCACCATTTCTGCATAAATTAGCATTTACGTTCGTTGTAATATGATAAGCAAATTGTGCAGCTGGCACAAAATAGCTGTCATCACAAACATCTGGATGAGAGAAATCGTGTTTATGTTTTGAATATTAGTGAAATATTCTTTCTAATTTGGTTGCGTGGATTTTGTGTCTTTGCATTTGGTTTGCGTCCACACATATGTTTGCATGTCTCAGTAGTATTCATTATTCATGTTGTCCATCCAGGGTCACAATGTGCAGAGGGAACATGAGGTACACACAGGCGATGCATGATATGAGCCTCATTTACCATCTCTCCAAGTCTTCCATGACACTGAACATAATCTTTACCAACTGGGAGCAGAAGACAGCGACTCTCTCTCACTCACACACACACACAACACACACAAACACACACACACACACACACACACACACACACACACACACACACACACACACACACACACACACACACACACACACACACACACATGCACAAACATGCAGAAAAGGAATCAGCATATCAAATTACTGAAAAAAATGATGATGACTAACAATTATGTGCTCCAAGGTCAGAAATACACAAATGGAGTTGGAGCTGTGCCACAGAGGGTGATTGGTAGTGCTTCTGAAATATGTTTCTTACAGATGGTGCGTTGCACTTTGTCATCTGTGTCCAGCTGGAGCGTACAAGAACACTCGGCATCCCAGTGAACTTTTCTGCTATTGTCTGGCAGGAAGATTACTCTCAGGGCTCTCACAAACTTTTGTTGCATCAGAAGTGATGTTACACAGCAAACAACTAAACATCACAGAGCCTTTTAAGATTATTGTGTCAACACATTATGCAAGGATTTCTTTTACTGCACTATAATATTATTATATGAGTTTTAGTCTCCACAGAGAACACTCTAAAGCTTTTGGCCCTATACATATTTACACGTGTTTTTTAAATGGATGTTATATGGGAAAAGGAAAGAAAATACAATTTTAATCACCATTTCTTGTACTAAAACTGTGTTTTCAGGTCTGTGTTAAAAGTGACCACAAAGACAGTAAGGAGATGGTCAGACGAGGATTTGAGAGGCAGCTTCAAAGCAAGCAAGAGTGAGCTGCAAGAGGAGGACATTGCAGACTGCCTGACTGACACACTAGATCATGCATAATCTTTGAAAACACTGTGTCCATCTGGGAGGTGCTGAACTGAAGTCTCTACTGAATAGCAGAAAGAGGTCTTTTATGTCAGGTATTAAGAAGAACTGCGGTGGGTATGGAAAAAGCAGAAGAGGAATATCAGGGATGGCAGAAATGGTTACAGGCTGAGACTGAAGACAGACTGCAGCAGAAGAATGTGAGCGAGTTTGTAAGAGCATGAAAGACATCTTTGGTTACAAGAAATCTTACAGCAGGCGGTCTGAGAACATGCCTCCCAGAGTATCTCTGGTCTCCCTCGAGGAGGTGGGGTAGAAAAAGATGATGGCCACATTATCAGCCATCATGGACGACACCTCACACCCCACGCTTGGATCCCTAAGTGCCCAGGGCAGCTTCTTCTCTGGAAGGCAGCTCCATAAATAAAGGGCACACTTGGCACATGTTTTTCATCTCTGCTGCCACAAGGCTCTACAATCCACTATTCTTAGCAGACCATAAAAACCGCTATTACATAACAATACTTATAGAGAATAATAGTGTTTTTTTTCCACCTATTTACATAGGTATCTACTATTATTATCATCCCTTGTGCTCAAACGTATATATGCTGCTTTATACTTTGTGGACACCTTGATCTCATTCAAATGAACATTTTAATTAAAATTCTACTCATAACATATTATTCATCTAATGGAGTCTGTTATCTATGAACACTTTCCTATTTACTTCAGTGCAATCTCATACATCTTTCATTATTTTCACACACTGTATGCAACACTGTGTGATAGTATGATTTTATATTGTTGCTGCGGACACTGAAATTCCTTAGACATCTTGAAATTCAATTTTGTTTTTTCTCTTGATTTCTATAACCAAGATAGCTCTTTTCCTCTGGATTGTTTGGAAACACATTGGGGCTTTTTCTTCTTTTAAGCTGTACCCATGCAGCCCACTTAACCCCCCAAACTGGGTACTCTTGCCTCATCTGCCACACCACTTCATCCTGACCCGCCCCAACCTCGGACATATCTCCTAACATTGGTCTGTGCATGTGGGCTTATTCCATTTGACCTTTAGAGGTGTTCCTGTTGTATTCTTATAATCGGCATTTTCCCAACTTCAGTTCCTATTACACCCTCAGTATTATCGCGTTGCCAGACAATCCAAACGCTGCGAAGTGGAGGAGGGTCTGGCTACTCCACAGCATTCCAGGATGGGAGAAAAACGTGCTCTGGTTTGTTGGCATTTCTTTAAACCAATCACAATTGTTATGGGCGGCGCTAAGCTCTGCACGGAGCCGCTGCAAAATAGTCGTGCGAGATAAATCACAAATTGGACAGATAGTCTATAGCGAACTGTCTCAATTTACCATGCAGAGGTCTGAGGAGCAGTCAACCATAGTCCTCGTAAATCCAACAAATTTTAAAATTCCAACACAAAGAAAGAGGAAGGAAACAGAAAATACATGCATCCGGCAGAATTTCCTGCGGCACCAGAGCAATCCCGGAAGTGGAACGCCAAGGATATAGACTACACCCTGGGCCAGCTGAGAGGGGATAGTCTCTCTTTGAGTAAGTGCTCCTTACTTTTCCAATGTCCCAGATTTCTTTGTTAGGGTGTTTCTTTGTCCTCTCAGAGAGCTGAGTCAGAAAGTGTTGCTGTTGTGAGCCTATAAAGCCCATTGAGATATTGATGTAGTATTAACAGATGCAAATAAACTTTATGACAATGGACAAGTGCAACTTAGTTCAATTTCTTGTTCACCTTAATATTACAGCACAGTTGTGTTATATTTCTAATTGGCATACCACATTGTTAGTGTATATTATTTTAAGTATATATTCTTTTTATGACCTATAATATTTCTCAGCTTTTTTACTAGACTGCCTTGCTGCTGTGACACTTTAATGTCCCCTTGCGGCATCTATAAAGTTGTTCTAATTTCATAGTAGCCATAATTTCTCTGACTCAAGATCATAACATTTTTATACCAAGGGCCCATCAATAGATACTCATCTAACTGCAGATGCCCGTTTACGTCTTAGAAAATGTTTTGTGTTATACTACCTGTTTATGATGTGAGTGGAAATGCTGTTTTTGAAGTCTTTCATCCTTTACAGTTAATAACCTTTAGCTCTCCCACATTTTGTCTGAGACCTCTTGGAACTGTTTCAAGGGCCGCTAGTGGTCCAGGAACCCCAGTGTGGACACAGCTGCTCAGAACAAAAATCAGAGCCTTTGTTTGTATGCTTGTTGCTATGGCACCACCTGTTGGTCAAATTTAAGAAATACAAAGGAAAAGGGGAGATAAAAGACAAAGTGAGGATTGTACCTGGTGGTTAATGATGACAGCATTCAGATGTATCCTTAAAAACACTGTTAGACACAGTTCTTCTCATTACCCCCTCTGATTAGAAAACATCATGACATCATACTCATACATTTCGAAGAAATCACAAAATGTAAATGACTGATTTGTCTATATTTTTCCATACAGGAATCAAGAGCATGGTACTTTGAAACATTTGCATTGAAATCATTATTTTTTTCATTACAGGTCAGGTCAAATGAAATTAAACTTGCGACATTAGAAACTGACAAAGAAAAACTGGCTTACTTTTATTTTATTATTTGAGGTGTGTAATAACAAATAACTGCCTGTTAAAGAGGTGAGTTTCAGTAGTGGGGTTAAGAAAAACCAGAAAACAGGCATTACCAGCAGTCATGTTCAAAATGGAAAAAAAACACGATTTGGTATTCTTGAGTATGACTATTTAATTACTATACTATTCAAGCAGTAAGTGGAGTAAAATTGCTTGCAGTTACTTCCATTTGCCTCAGTTTGATCTCTGACATGAAGACAAGAAAAGAGTGCTTCACTCCAACAGCTGCAGGTTTATAATGACTCAGAAGAACGTTTAAACACAGAATGCATTTTCACAGAAATCACATCTCTCAAATGAAAAAGTTTCTTATTTTTGTATTTTGTACACTTTTACCTTATCTTACTCTCACTCTTATGCTTGTTGTTAGAATTATATGATTGGGCAATTACCATGGGCGGTTTTAGACCCTTTTTAGGGGGGCTCAAGCCATTACAGGTTCAAAGGGCTTAAAACAGGTTTAATTTCCTGTGTTGCTGTCGCCGATATGCACCTGTAACCCAGTCAAGGAAAGGGTTAACAGAAATGTAGTTTTGGCCAAACGGCGGTGGTTGTGCCAGATTCCCGCCTTTGGCTGAGTCTCTATCTAATCTTTGAGAGGGAGAACAGGAAAGCGGTTGTGAAGTTTAACGTTGGTAGTCCCCAGAGAAGAAGTTGGTAATTTCATGGTGCAGATTAATACCCAAATTGAAATTTAAGCAACTAAAATTGCTGAATGTTAGAACATTGTGTCAAATTGGTCTGTCATTATTACTGTGACTTATAAAGTGTCAGGTTTAGTTCCATCATAGTGTTAATAGTGTCAAAAAGTGTTAGCTGAAGTTGATCAGTAGCTAGCTCAGAGATTATCGGCAAATTAAATTACAGATTTAGCGGGGGGGAGGGGGGGCGGGGGCTTGTTAACATTTTTGCGTGCACTATATCTGTGTCACATTCTCATCAGGGGCTGAGCCCCCCCTAAAGGTCGGATCCTAGGATCGCCCCTGGCAATTACCTTTTAACCTGAACCAAACCAAGCAATCTAAAACAATACATGTAATTTTACCTCAAACCTCAAGGTGTCACTGCTGACTTAGGTAAGGATTTTCTATAGTTTATCTCTTTTGTTACTCCGTTCTATCACTAGGATTTGGGGACATTTAATGATTCACAGCTACAATAAATATAAAACTAATTTGGACTGAATATGTCAAAAACAAACTAACAAATTCACTAATTTAGTGTGGATGGACCAACTCCAAAAGCTGTCATGTGATTAAATGCTTAATGCAAATATTTGATGCACTGATTTGCATCTCATGATGACAGTTTTTGTTTGAAGTTAATGGGACGATTGCTTAGCAGTAGAACATTGTAGTTTTTTTTTTTTTTGAACTAGCAGCACAGCCCGGGGGAAATATACTCTCTTAATTTGATAATAAATGACGTGTATTTCATTGCATTCTGTCACACATGTTTGGAAGCAAAACAGCAAAAAGTTAAATTGGTTGTGCAGAAGAAAACACGGCACGCATTAATTAGAGTTTAAGTATTTTAAAAAACACTGACAGGAAGCATAATGCCGCGTCACTTGGCTGAAAAATTAAATCCAAACATGAAAAGGCTACATGTTCTGGTAGTGGAAATCAGAAGGGCTGTCTGAAAGCATAGCTATTTACTGTCTTCACAGCTCCTGCTTAGGGCTGATTGGAGCAAGATAAAGTCTTGACATGTTCACTAAGGTCAATTGTTGTGTGGTGTCTGTATGTACCCTGATACCAGGAAGGCTTCCTGCCCTCTTAATTAAATACTACGTCCACCTTATCTCAGTTCCTCAAGCTGACAAGACTCTCCTGCAAAGTGAAGACATCTTTTCTTTGGCTGACAGATCAAATGCTAATGAATAAACAAACAAGCAGAAATGACCATGCAAGTCTGGAATCAACAACTGTGCTGAAGCTCTCTGAGGATTGCAAAAACCACACTGCTAATCTGATGCATAAAGGTCTCTGCTGGCTTTATCTTTTGACTCCGATGAATCAAGAGCCGAGGTAATTACCTTGGTCAGAGAGGTCGTTGTTGAACATAATGGAAAAGTAACTGTGTGGGGAGTTGAACTTAGTTACATTTAACCGAGTGGCAGCAAGGCCACTGAATGAAATTGCTAGACTAGAAAACAAAGAATACATCAGTTGTGTGAGAGAGACACAGCTGTGGTGTGTTATTGTTCAAACACTGTGACATACATATGTGACAATCAAAATAGGACAGTTTTGTCGTTTTGTCTTTGGTGTAATTGTTTTAAAATTGAATTCTGGCTAACACGGAGTTACTTTCCCCCCACAGAAACAGGTTGTTACAGAATTCCCTACAGAGAAGAGACAGACAGTGGATTGTAAAAGTGTGGCAGCAGGGTACTTGAGCTTTATTTAGCTATGTGCCTTTAATTCACAGGGGGATTGGGTGCAACGTTGATTGCTCACAACCACAAAAAAAAGAAAAAAAATGGAGGCCTCTATGATGTTGCCACGGTAACACACATTGTGCCTTTGACAGCCTCTGCTCACATCTTTTGGGGTGAACATTTCCAGCCATGATAGTATCCAACTCATACTGAACTGATTCTCTGTACTGAATACATTATGGGGTTGCATATGTTTACTCATTTAGTATGCATTTCATAATGACAAACATATTGTGTCATTCACTTGTTTACACATGCTAATTAGCTCTCAGTGTGCACTTTTGCTTGCATGTTGTGCCATGTTGTCTGACAGCGTGTCGCTGTATGTTTAAGAGGTTGTGTGTTTGCATGCATGTATCAACATGTTGTTTGGTGCTTGGTGCTGTGTCCCTGTTCCGCACCAACGATGATAATTCTGCTGACCATCACCTCTCTCCATGCTCATGTGGATTTAGTTATAAAGCAAGGAAGAGTGGCGGCTGAAACGACATAAGCATGAGCATTTCTATCACATTTATCAGACCATCCACCATCCAAACAGTTATGGAGTTGCTTTCATTTTCAGCTCATTTTCTTTGTATAGCCTTAGGCAGTAACCCAGAGTAATATCTAGTGGCAGGCAGGACATGGATAGTTGTACATCACTGACGCATTTATGTCTTCACTCAATTAAGGTGAGAGTGCATGTTTGTGAAATGTTATTCCACCTAATAGCCCAGGTTTCTTGATGCCATTCATAATCAATATTTTGTCTGGATGTGCATAGAAATAAGAGCATACGCCGGTATATTCATTTAGCTTGAATTCTCTGTAAGATGACAGCCTGTATTGCATACTTAATTGCAAGCATGAGGGGATAATTACTTGTGTGTGCTTGCACATGAGTGAATGTGTTAGGATCTGCAACCGGCAATACATCTCAAGGTCTTCCTAAAATAGAGACAAATTTTCATTTTAACACATTATCACCCCATTAAGTCTTTTGGAAATTGGTACCGAGCAGTTTCTTGAAAGCTCAATCTGTTCCTCTCACTTCTGAGCTCTATGGACTTTATTTATGCTTACCTTGAGGCATCTGTGTGTGTTTGTGCCGTCTCTTTAAAAGCTCCTTCAGTAAGCAATGGTGGTGTTATGAGGATTCAAGAGGCATACATCGCTAAGAGTTTAGAGATAATCTTTGGAAGTAGAATTTTGGCCTCAGTATACCTTTGCTCAAAGAAAAGATTTGTGTTTTGTTTAAGCTCCTGTAAATGACAAGCTCCTAGCATTTTCTTCCTTAAAACAATGTTCTTTTGGGGTTTATTTTGACCTGTTGGATTTTCAAAGAGAGAATATTCCAGCTGTGGGCTACCTCTAGGACCTCAAATACTTAAAAGGGCCGTGTATTCGCATGTTTGGGGATTGTTTTAGGGCCTTGGAAGACTTCAAAGAATAATGGGATAATTATTGCACTTACCACCAAAAGGGAGAGAGAAAGGGAGAGATGGAGACACACTGAGACAGGCAGACAGAGAGAGAGAAGGAGGGAGGGTGAAAGGGAGTAATGAGTGTTCAAAATGGACAATAAATCTAATAGCGTGCAAATTGAATGGAAATATGCTTTCACAGGAACATCAAATCTATGATTAATATTATCAATTTTTATGCTGTGATCTTGTCTTTTTTTGGAGTTCATTTAATAAGAATTTCATATTGTTAGAGTTTGAAAATGCTGTTAGACATTTTTTTTTTTTCCAGCACGGAGTGCTCAGCACAGGTAACACAAAAACAGCTGGAGCAAGCGTGGCTGATAGCAGCATGCTCACACTGATTAAATTGCAATCGATTTCTGCAAAATGTCAGGAAACGCCAGGGCCTTGTGCCATTTAATGTGCGTCAGATGAGGGCTGAAGGTAAGGGTCTGTGTTATCACTCATATGTCACAGAATGTGGAGAATGACAGGGTGGCGCCAGGGGTTTAATTGGCGTTAACACTTGTGGTGTAGAGTGCTGGCTGAGTCTCCGAGGCAATGCCCAGTCAATGTGAGTCAAGAGAAGCAATCAACAGGCATTGAAGGGAAGCAGTTATATTTACTTACTGAGAAGGGGGATTTGGGGGGATTTTTTTATAAAGCTTTACAACAGTCTGGAGAGTGATGGATGGATGGATGGATGCATGAAGTTCAAAAGAAATAAAAACAGAAAACAATAACTTGAGTACACAGACAGGATCAGTCCACACTGGGGCTCTCTTGTGCAAAAGAAATCCTTAGCTGATAAAAAAAAATGACTTTCATGACTAATAAACAGAGTCTAGACGCCACTAAAACTGTATAATTCAATGATGCAAAGTAGCCTTGCTAGATCTATTGGTTAGTTGTACCTATTCATACATGTGGCTATTATTGCAGCAGCAGAGACAGACTAAAGCTAATATATCATGTATCAAAACTGATGCAAACACAAATGAAGAGCAAAATGACAGAGCAATTGACTTCAAACATAAATACTAATTAGCTGAGTAATTGACCAGGAGGGGGTGGCCAGCCCTGGTCAACCTGCTCAGTTAAAGGTATCAAAGACATGAGAATATTGTTCTTTTGGAGTTGCTTTGCAGGGAAAGGCATTAATCAAAGGGACCCTCTGGTCAGGAAATAGCTCCATAGAAAATATCTACAACCTTCTTATATCAGCACAGAGATTTCTGGCAAAGCTATAAAGCACAGAGTCATGAATGACTGGCCCTACTCCAAACCCATTAATGATGAGATGATTGAACTCTCATTCACAGAATAACCCGAGCCACTGAAAATGTCACATCAGGTTTGTCAGCAAAGGTTGTTTTGACAGACCAAGGTCACATACTGGAGATGTCGATGTCTTGATGTCACTTGTTAACTTTTTGAGAAACAATAGGGCTGTAATCATAATTTTGGCAAATGATAGACAGCAGTCCTCACAGACCTGGACCTTTAATCATTTCAACCATACATAATAATTTCCGGAGCACATCAAGTTGTCCAGAAAACAAAACGTGACTCATACTGTATGTGGGTCCATTAACTGCTGTCAAACTGAATAAATGTGACATATATAAAAGCTGCACTGAGACAATTCAAAACATTGCACACTTCCTCCAGAGATTCAGAGACAATGAATCTTTTTGCCTTGAGAATTTGTTGTCATGAATTTCATGGTTATATGAATTTCCTGATGATAAGTTATTCTCTGCCTTTGCCAGCAATGCTGTGTTTCATTCATGTAAAACGCTTTCTTCTGGATGTTGTCGTCCTTTGAATCACTTTGGGGATCTTCAAAATCTTGCTGCAAGAGTAATGAGCGAGGTGGAGTGGATGGATGAGAGGGTAAATTGTATGTGGAGGAAGGCGTTTTGTGTATTATTTAACATGTATACCTGTCACTTGTAAAAAATACATTATCCATATCCCATGAGTTAATTTGAAGCTATACGCTATATGTTTTTATCAAGTTCCAGTTTTGATGACAGTTTCTGAGCTGCAAATTCTCTATAATTCTGCGCTACTAAGTTTGTCAGAAGATACAATGTTATTATATTACTTTTTCACTGAAATGGCCAATTACTCTCTGCACTGTGATGCTACTTCCATCAGTCTTTGGCCTGGGGGGGATGAGGACAACTACAAGTTTCAGGAATCAGTTATATCAAAGCCACATGGGAGTAGTAGTTGTTGAAGGCTGAGAAAATAATTGCTGTTTTATTTTAGCGCTGGAAATATGACGTGATCAAGTCTTGGTAGCGAGACTAAATTCAGTTTAGCATTTTGGACAGAAAACCCCCCAGTTATCATATTACACAGAAAGGCTATAAAAGAAACTCTACATGAGAAAATGTATGACGGAGCAGAGGCCAGTAGAACAAAGTCTAGCTTGGAAAAGAGTTGAGACTTCTGCGCTCCATGCAAAACTGCCTACAGATAAAGTTATTTAAGTGGCTGTCAGATTCTGCTATAGTAAAACTGCCATATAAGGCTCTTCAGTGCCTTCTTTTATTTCCTTTAGCCTGAGAAAAGCAGCACTGTCCTGAAAGGAAGGAAATATTGCAGTCCCCACATGTCCTTTCTCCAGCAATATTTTAAAGATGACACTCGATGTCAATTCAGGTGTCAGTTCCAACCATTGTCACTTCATTATATGCCAAGTTTTCCTTTAGCTGGATTATTTCAGCACTGTGGTTATCTCAACTCTTCCCAACTTTGATTTTCCTGCCACACTTGACGTGTTTCCATCAAGGTCAGAGAGAAGTGGTTGTGAAAAAGAAAACAAAAAAATACACAACATTGAATTCAGATACAGCTCTAATCTTCTTTCTTAAGATGACGGAGGAATAGGATCACATATGACGGAAAAGTCTTTATAATGGATTCGGAAAAAAAGATGACGAGAGCCCACGCAATCACTCCACCCTCTGGTGCAAGAACTAAATCCCCAAAGGAAACTCCTCATAAACATTCAGTTTGTCCGAGGCTGCTCAAAATGTGTTCAGTTTCTCATTTGTTGTACCTTTGGTGCATATCCAGGGTGGTGCTGTGGTAGCATGTCGACCAATCAAATAACCTGGGAACAGGTTTTCTGCTTCTGCATGACCGCCATAATTTCCAACCCCGTCTGACAGACCTTCCAATTTAATTCCATTTAATTTAGCAAAATTAAACATTGAATTAATTGTATATTCATTTAATTTGATTTGGGTTCAATCAGTGACACCATTTGTTTGTTTCAATGAGCAGGAAGGTTCATAGGGAGGCTGGATGGATTGTAGGATTTAAACGTCATGCTGGATGGTTAAGTTTTATATCCCTCACTAAAGGGAGAAAAAATAAGGGATCAAGGGAATGTAAATGCTCCCTCACCTCATCTAAGCCAGAATGAAACTCCACTTTGGCTGCCATTTTCATCCACACGTGGAGTTTTCAGGATAAGGGAATAGTGAAAAGAACACATTTGCCTTGACAAATTGGATGAAATCCTGCCCAGGATTTAGTGATAACGGCTTGAAGAGACACACACATTCTTTCAGTGAAGCTTTTGGTAGATGCCAACACGTTTTTATCAGCAAAAAAATAATGACCTTGATTGGGTAGTGGTCTAATTACCAAGGTTATAATTTTCAGAACGATTAGAACGATTTTTTTTTGGTTGTTGTTTTTGTTCGGGGTTAGATGCTGAGTCCTTGTTGCAGACAGGCTGTAATGAGGATTGAAATGAGAGTGAATTGGACAGGAGGTATTGCATCACTGTCTGATGCCGGGTCTTCACTCGGTGCCAGTTAAAGCATGCAGGTTTGAAATGGGGATGCAGCTCGTTTCAGTTGAGCCGCCTCTGCTTTTGGCTTTGTTCGGGCTTTATGTAAACAGTAAACAGACCTCACATGATCTGACTTTAGATGTTTGACAGCATCATTATTTCACAAAAGGACTATTTGTTCAACTTAACTGGAGAATGTTCCATTTTACTGTGACACATTCTGCAAGGGGAGCAGCCAGATGGACATGAAGCCGAACTCTGGATCTCAATGCAGCCGTGGCTCCAGGGGCAATATTGCAAACAGTGTTTCGGGCCCAACACAAACAATTTTGATCCTAGTGCTCCCACTGATCCAAACATTTACTTATCCAGATTTACTCCCAGTTATTGCCTGAAAAGACCAAACAGGCCTTTGCCCAGCAGAGTGCGGATGCTGTTAAAAGACGTGATATGTGATTGATTGCTTAGCATTTGACATGGTTGTCTGTCAACTAGTTCTTTGCTCGTGTCTTATGCTTTCATGCAGTGCGCCTACTGACACGAGTTTAAGATTCAGGTCAACATTGAGACCTTTTTAACCTCTAATCAGCATAGATGTAGCACTGCGCAAGCACTGAGGTTTCTGACTTTAATTATGGACTATTATTATCATTGTGGGATGAACACAGAGGTCACTGAATCTGTGCAAATTGACCCTTACAATTCTGTTTTTGTCCCTGGCTTAGACTAATAATCTTTGTGAGGTTTCAGGATGAAAGAGAAGCATAAAGAGCAATGCGTCTTTCACTTCTACATCTTACAATTATCTGCATAGAAATGAGCAGAAACCCTTGTTGAACGGGCATTTATTGTCAAATTATAGATACTTCTAAGTGTATGCAGGCTGTTGCAGGAGAACTCATATGTCTTCATCATTTTTGCGTTAGTTTTCAGTTGATATAGTGTCGATGAACAGGATTGAAATTAGAGATAAAACACCATTGCATGCAATTAGATTCAGACCCATGCAAGAGCTGAAAATGGATGATTTCCCAGACGGTTGCACTAATCCACTCAAGAGCCATGGCACCTTGTCATGCACTTCTTTAAACAAATCATATTTTTATCTTAGCATAAGGTCACACTGTTTACATGCATTTCTGCAGCTGCCAAAATTATTAGTTGGCATTACTGTCGGCTATTCTGGGTAACAATTTAACTTAACTGGGCATTCATAAAAAATCCATAACACATCTATAAATGCACTGTGCTTGTGGAACAACAGCACCATAGGACATCCATGTCAAGTCTGTTGGTCTCAAAATTGCATTGTAGATGAATAATGATGAATGCATTTAGCGAGACTCCATCATCAAGCAGCTGGTGGTGAAAATGAAAAGACTGCCAACCACATTCATCCACACTTGCAAATAAATTTGAGTGTGTATAGTGTGTTTCATGACTAGCTTACACATAATCATGGACACTGCAATAATAATGCGGTCCACTATAATAACACTGATGCATACAATGTGTCAACCTCTGCAGATAAACCAGTGTGTTGAGATGTGTCTACATGTATTTGATTCCCATATCACTTTTGTGCGATGTATCGAGCTGCTATAACTGGCCTATAATAGTTCATATAGACAAATTATCTCATTGTAAGGTTAAGAGGCTTGGCTTGCTGTGATATTTACCCGACTTGCACAGCGTTGTAGTTAACCTACTTTTGCTCATTCAAAGAGGGAGCGGGTAGCTGGCAGCCGCTTTTCATACTTTTATGCCAACTGACTGATCTATCTGTGGGTGAAACACCATGCTAGGTGGATAAGCATATTCTCTTTTAAAAAAAAAGAAAAGTATGATGACTGTGCTCTCATTTGAGGAGTGTATCAAAGTTGCATGAAGACAGCTTAACCTATACCCTAACCAGAGTATGGCTATTAGCAAGTTTATCTGTGGACAAAAAGCTGCTACAGTGTGAGAGAAAATCTCCATGGCTACACTTGGAATTTCCCAGTCTACTAGTTACTGCAACCAGTGAACCTTAAACTACTATTGCTGTTAGATTACAATGCTGATTTGTGACGAACAGATGACCCAGATGACTTAATTTCTGTCACAGTTTGACATGTTTGATGTTTTATTGACTGAGCTCTGCAGTGTAATGATAAAACTGTGACTTACTCATCTCGGGCTACCAATACAAACATTCCTCCTCAAGCATTATAATGCATCAAAAACTGTAGAACATCAGTAGAATGGAAACATCCATATCTAGCATGTTTAAACAGACAAACGATAAACAAGTCAAGATAGCCAATTACTGCAAGCACTGTGCTACAGCAGAAAGCTGTTTGTCAGATGGGAAGAGTGCTAAGGGACAGTGGAAGAAAAGGCAACTCAAAAATAATTTGAGTTCCGGTGCTAATTTAGGGGCTTGAAAACGTAATGGCAAAATAATTATTAAAAATAAATAAATTATTAGTGTTTGTTTATTTTCCCATAAAAGCACTGCTAATATGCCTATATATTCTATAACATATCAAACTTGTCTGTGACAAGTTATCCATTCAAGTGAACTTTCATCTTTGTTATATATATACAGTATATCTATATATCTATGTATATCTATCTATCTATATATATGTATATCTATCTATCTATATATATATATATATATATATATATATATATATATATATATATATATATATATATATATATATATATGTATACTATATATTGCATTCAGTGATGCTGATCATCCCAGACTTTACGGCGCTGCACAGGCATTTTCAGTTATTCTGGCATATCAGACCTCTGTTGGACGTGAGGTCCCAAAACTCTCATGTACTAATAATCATAAAGGTGTAAATCGACTGACTGAGGTGCAGTAAAACACGAAAGTGAGGGAGTCAGTTGAGCGCTCATCTGTACACACCCACACAGTCCTCAGCTCAGGCGAGTTTTAATCAGCAAAAATGAGTGAAAACACCTGGGTGGAACATTGGGGTATAAGGGCTTTGATGTCAGTCGAACTGCTGCAAAAGAGCAAACTTTTAAATGCAAGAACAAAAAACTGCTTTACGTTATCATCTTCACAACATTCATGTTGGCTTATTTTGTGTCTAGTGGGTTTGATTGCCTGACAATATGTGTCACAAATCAATATATTTTGAGAGCTGACTCTCAAATCAAGGATTTTCGAGTGTTTCTGAATGCACCAAGAGAGGTTTTGTACAATCGCAACTACAGTACAACACAATGATGAGTAAAAGTAAATAAATGTGCAATGTGACACTGTAGATCACCTTTCCGCTCTCTGGAAGTTGATTTACATAATGAATTGAAATGGATAGAAACCAATGGCTGCCTATTGGAAGTAAAAATCCAAATACTTATCTAGTTAATGTGCTAATGCATGCAAACTCATGCAAACCATAAAACAGCCCAACTAGCTCACACTGAAACTGCCTCCAACCAATTTAGCTGCATTATTGACTGCAGAGTTAACTCACAGTAAATGCTAATGAGAACTGTCCTCTTAAACAACTATAGAAGCTATACAAAAAGCAAAGCTCAACATTTAATGAGCTCTATACAGAACTTTAAAAACATCCTTACCTTTACCGTTACCTTCACAGAGTCCAACAGCTGAACAGTCTGGAGGCCTGCTGTCCCTGAAAACCCAAAGCATTGTGCACTTATGCCTGCATGACACTTAATCGGGGCACCCTATTCTACATCAACCATTTTCGTCAGACAACAGTTTTGCACTACACCAAACTGTGTATTGATTCAATAAACTGTCTATTGATTCTAAAAAAGCTGGGCATGTTCTATACTCCGGCTCTCTCTGTGTAGTGCTCCCTTTCTCTCTTTCTCCGTCTCACCTTTACATTTTCCATCTTTTTGTAATGGCAGACAAAGCATTTAAAGGGTGAAGCTTTTTAGACTCAGGACTTTTGAGCAGATGACAGAGCGCATTAGCTTTTCCACTTTATGCAGATATTGGCCCACTTTGCCACTAAAAAGGCGTGCAGAGGACTATTTTTGCCCAATTCAAAGTGAGGAAAGTGTGTCATGACCCAGTAACACATAGTGAAACCTGTGTGAAGTCCTGCCGGATCGTTTCCCTTATGCTATATCCTTTCTTGGCGTTAAACATTAATCATGATTGACAGATTGGCTGGCATTTGAACTCCTCCCAGAGGACAATGCCATAAGTTACACCTTTTTTTTTAACAAGCTCTCCAAACGAAATGGTTGTGCAGTCTGGAATTTTCTGTCAGACGGGGTCAATAAAAGGGGTGTTAATTCCCGTGGGTCTAAAATGAAAGCTAAATGCAGTCAACAGTGTCACACTCCTTTAAAAACGGGAGCAGAGCAATGTTTAATGGACAGTGTTTTGCAAAAGCCTCCCAGACTGCCCTGTCAGGTCTGTCTACAGTTACAAAGGGAAAATAAATTGTGAAAGTTCAGTTGCCTCAATACATGCATATGTTACAGTGCTACTTTGAATCCAAATTAAGGAAATCATTACTGAATAGTGAAAGTTGGCATTTAGCTACATTCATGTCCATGTCACTGTGATCCGTAGAAATTTAACAACACATTAATCAATTTGGTTAACCGTTTTTTTTCTCTGTGTGTTTTCAGGGGGGTGTCACAATCATCTCCCTTGACCAGTTTACTCTTAGTTTAGACATTTTAACAGCTCTATTTTCTCTCTGAAGAAAACCTAGAGAGAGACTACATAGGCTGTATTTCAATATCACCAAGTAACATAAGACTCAATATTTCTCTGGAATTATTATGGTATAACCATTGACTGTAACCTAAATAAGTTTTGGTGAGATCTTGTGTGGTTAAAATGAAGATAATTTTCTCAGCTTACAATTCTTGCAATAAAAAAGCATATTTCCCAAAATGTCAAGCTATTATTGTAATCCAGATTTAAGCAACCTGCTATTCATAAAACCTATTTGTTTCATGTTTTGTATCATGTCAAGGCATTTTGTCACTTGGTGAAAACTGTTGGTGAAAAAGGAATATGACAAATGTTCATACCAATGAGAATTTATAGCACACTTTAAATTCAGTCATTAAAAATAAATGCATGCGTCAATGAATGAATTAACAGTGTGTATTATACAAAGTGATTCTCAAAGTAACCCCTCTTTAACATTCAAGTCAGAGGCGTCACATTTACATTACCTAATTGGATACAGTTTTTGCTATTAATGTTAAGTTTGTTTTCTACGCTTAAAACAAACATGCAAATAAACCTAGAAGCAGCATTTTCATATTTTGCCCTGAAGGCATGCACGCTGTGCTCAATGACATCTCTCGGTTAAAATGAAAACTACACTCTCAATAATGCTTATGTGTTGTGTTCGCTGTTGTTTCCCCACCAACAGTTCTCAGCCAAGTGGAACCATCTCCCATAGCATTTGGTGGAGGTGGAAGACAAGCTCTTAATCGGCTGTGTTATTGAATTATTGAATTAAAAGCTTAAGTACTCAGGGTGAGCATGTCAATTTTTCACAACTGAATGCTACACTGCTCATTCCATTTTCATCTGAATAGATCATTTGTGTATGTAAAATGTAGAAGAATGGAGGTATTACACAGATCTGTTTCATTGTCTGTAATTCCCTTTCACTATGACTGTAATCATTCTGAGAGACAAGTCGTATTCATTCAACACCGCATGCTAGTCCTTAATCTGCATTCAGCTCCCCTTAACAACATACCACTTGTCAAGCATGTGTGCTTGTAGCACAGTGTTAATTAAGAAATGGGTTGGTTCAAAGCAAATTTTGCATAATTTGCCAGCAGAAGTGGAAGTTTAACCTGTTTTACTTCCTTGTGATGTAAAACAGTGATATAGTGTTAAACAACTGGAGGAGTAAGTGTTGCAGCAAATGGTTCAACCCTTTTACTTGACATTCTGCTCACCTGTCTTCATCCGCCGTGTTCTGATACCCTGGGACTGATACAGATAAAATGATGTTTCTGTCTGTATTTCAATGGGATGTGTTGCTGTGACCCACGCAATCTCTTTCTCAAAGAGTATTTCAACTTATGCAGATGAGCTCATCAGAGCTGCCTGCTGAGATGAGACATCTAGGTCTGGAATTGTGTCAATACCAGCACCAAAACAAATGCAAATCAAAATCCAAATTAATGTGTTTTCCCTGAGGAGAAACTGAGTCGTACTTATAGTCAGCTCTCAGTAGATGACAGGATTCTGTTATCCAGAGCTCATGAAAAACAAGGCATTCTGAAAACCGCTCACTGAGCCGGGGGTACAAAAGTCAGTGTCTCCAGATGGAGAAACTAAGCTAAACTAAGTTAAAAAAAAAAAAAGAAAGAAAAAATAAATAGGAGGCTTTTGTGTGATTGTTTTGCAGATGAAAAACAGAAATAATTTTTTCATTTCCAAGATTCCTAAGTTTAGTGATTCATCTTGGTAAACATACATCCATGTTTATGCTTAATCGTTCTATATAGACTATGTCCAGCAGATGTAGTGGATAAATAGCATTACTCTGGTCGCAGCAACATTCATGTCCTTGTCCTCTGCACGAAAGATTAAAAAAGGTTATGTTTGCAAAGAAATGTGGATGGATTGCAGCGGATCAGGCCGTTCTAATATGTCTGTGGACCGTGGCCTTCTGTCACTACACCCACCCTTTCTGCATTTGATTAAATACTAAATAGTGCACAATGCATATAGTATAAACTTATATAACATTTGCACATGCACCTTTGCAAATCTAATGTTTACTGTATGTGTATGTATGTATATTTGTGAGGCCCTGTACAGACTGTGAAAACAAATGTCCCCAGTGGACAATAAAGACAATCTAACTATCTGATAAAAAAAAGAGAGCAAATGATGGACCTCTGGATAATTCTCTTTTTCTTTATTTACTTGTGACTTTTGACCTTTAATGCACTACTTGTTCAAGCCTTTGCTGCTGTGATGACCCACTTTCCCCACAGTGATCATTAAAATTTCACTTAATTCATCAAATAATACATTGCAAAAAGTTATTCACTGGTAACTGCTATAGTTTAAGCTGATGTTAAATAAATAAACATATTATTACAAGTAGACATTAACTGACAGCAGCTCTGATTACTTTGAATTTTAGAGTACAAAAGCGTGAGCAGGATTCCCACCTTATGATGCATACCTATCATAAAAGCATTGAGCAGAGGAAGTCAACTCATATTCTCTTGGGTGCACAAACAGTGCCTGTTTTATTTGCATTTTTTTAATAAATAGCTGTGTAAAATGTTGATTGATTACTAGAATCTAGACTACTGCTAGATAACATGTGCTGGTATACAGAATATAGCTAAAGATGGCACATTTGCAGAGTGCTTTTTGTCATGAACACGTATTAAGCACCTTGTACACATAAATTCACTTCCCTCACATAAAAACTTGACAGCTTCAGAAGTTGTTACCAGTCAAAAATAATTGCCTTCCATGCACACAGTGTATACAAATTTAATAAAATACACAACAAGTACAGTAGCCCACATTCACGTGTAAGCTCCGCTTATTTTCACATAAACTGCAGAGGACAACAATAAAATTACAAATACATTCTTAAAAAAACTGTTTTTTTTAGAGGAACCTTAAATGGTGTTATGAAAAGGGACATTCCCTGTTGCACCACCATTAACAGTTCATAAGACACTTCACTTTTGTATTTAACATCACTGATATGTATTTCAGTTGTCTGTGATATTCAAAGAGATGTTGCTTATACACTAAATGGAGACAGGAAGCTTCACTGTACAAAAGCAGACAGGACTCGATAGCTTAACAGTAGCAATTTGTTCCACAGCCTCACAAAATTGGAGCTTGAAATGTGTAAAATACAGACACCTAAATTGACAGGTACATTACACCATGAAAACACTTGAAGTCAAGTAAGCACTGGTTTTCCCCCAAAACCTTCACATCAGTCAAGGACACATATTTCACCTAAACACAACAAGTCACAAACTAAAAAAAACAAACATACAAAGCAGATGGTTTTTGGTTATACAATGCGTGCCTGGACACCTCTGTGGGACAAAATAAATCACCTATTGGTCATTAATCTGTAATATCATCATCGCACCCCTGGCAGGTGAGAGCGAGCAGGATCACCTAGGCCTGTCAGTTACCAGAGTCCCGCGGGTCGAGAGCACAATCTGAACCCCCACACTCCTGGCTGATGACAGAGCTGTTAATGAAGCCGCTTGACAGAGACTTAGGCCTGAGCTCACAAGTCAGGTAGGAGGGCTCCTCCAATTCGGTGTGCAGTGGGGAGCACTGGCCATCTGGAGGGCCATAGGCACTGCTGTCTGAACCCCCCTCCCTCTCTGCTTTGGACTCTTGGTTGGCCAAGTCCAGGGGCATACTACTCTTGGTGGGACTACTGGACTCAGATGGACTCTCCTGTAGCGGTCGGCTTAGTGTACGCTGCGATTTTAAGTAAGGTTTGACATTGGCCACAAGGATTGTACTGTCCCGCTGTTCCTTTCCAAACGTGCTGAGGGTTTTTCTGCTGCTGCAGCTGATGGTGCCATAAATCTCTGTCTCTACCATGGCATCCATTCCCACAGGGATGAAAAGGTTGGTGCGATTATCGGCGCTGTCTGCTTGGCTTCCTACCCGTAACTTTGGCATCCAGCATCTGTCAGAATGTCCCAGTGCACGACATTCATCGGTGCAGTGGACTGATTTGTCTTGCTCTGCAAAAACAGTTAAACATTTGTTATTGGACTCTGCTGGGGTAAGGACAAACAACCAAGAAGAAAATGTAGATGACATTTTGAAGGATGAGCAACAATAATAAAACACTTCAACAAACACACATTTCCAGTACTATTCTTAAAATCCTACATATACAAAGCCAACAATAGTATCTTTCCTGATATAAGTTATTTAATATGCATCACAATAATTTTCCAGAATAAATAAGCAGACTGTTGCGTCAGTTATTGGAGAGTTCAAATTTAGCAATGCCGTTTTGATTTATTAATGTACAGGCTTTTCTATTCGAGACATTGCTCACAATATAACCTTTAAATGATAACATCATTATACATCATACAAATGTCATGCCGGTCAAGGTAGCAACTGAGTAAGTCAGGCTATCCATGAAACCTTTCCCCCCTCTGGTTTTCTCAACAACCTGTGTAGGTGTTTTCAGGAAAATATCATCTGGTGCAGAGGAAGTGATGAGTTGTTCATTTACATTTCCAGCAGCAGCATGTTTGTGTTGAATACACAGAAAAACAACTGTGAAATTTGCATGCACAGTGATATTTACACTTTTTTCTGATCAAAAAGTGGTGGGAAACTCTATATTCAGAATGTTGTTAGTCAGAATATTGTTAGGGCTCATTATTTTTTCAGTTTTGTAGTTTTCACAATTTATAGATGGGAATTTATGGGTGGTTATTTTGGATATTCAGAAAATGGGTGACAATCACATCAATATCTAAGATTACAATTCAAGTCGGATCTTGGGAATTTGTAACACAAACACTCATTAGTTTGACTTTAAGTAATTTTTCTAATTACTTTGAGGGATTCATTTCACTCCGTATTAATGTACCTATTCGACCTGTCCTTGCCACTAGAGGACCTTATTTACTATACACTGTGGTCAACAGTTTCTACAAACTACGTTTGGATGTGTGGAAACTGATATGAACTGATATGCTTTGGTGAAAATTGGCAAACATGAAAAACAATTAGCTTTAAATATAGTCCACATTGTAAGTATTAACTCAGTGTCAGTAGACTAACACTACTAGTAGTAGCATTTCAAAATGAGGGCTGGTCATTTATGTCAGTAGATGATGCATAGAAAACATATAACCTCATCTTCTTGACCACTTTTTGTTGATTGAAGTGGTTCCCTGATTATCCCATGCATGTTGTAGACGTCAGCTGCATTAGTTGATGGATGCAGAACACCAAGCCAAATGCCACAGGACTGTACAACATGTGCGAGTGACTGTATATTAGTGTCAGCGGTAAAAAGTGGAGCAATGTGTAAGGCTCTATCTTTATGCCATAAATCAGTCTTTTACATTTCACACCACATCTAACCCTGGTAGACATGAAATAAGCATAAAGAGAGCGGTGCATAGAATGAGCCAATTTCCACAGTGTTATGATGAAGAAGGTGTCATTTTTATTTCTGTAGCCATTACACAATGCTATCAAAATTAATTTGACAATCATGCATCAAGGTATTTTGCATGTAGAGACATGAAGCAATATCTCAAAGGTGTCTTTATGAATTGGTATTAAATGACAGTTTACCTGTTAATTAGAAAAATAATAATTCCTGTTGTTCTGATGACTGATCTTACTTAAATAAATGTTTTTGCCATGATGTTGTAATAACATTCTTTAAGCTAGATATGCAAACAAAATGAAAATAATGATCACTGAATCGATCAGAAATTGGTTATTTATTTAAGTTTTGTACATTGCGTATGAAATAAATGAATGAGCAGGTAAAACATAAAATATAACAGACACCACATCTGCAACATCTCCCAGATTTTGATGTCTCTCCCCACAGGAACCAAATGTTCTAATATTATGACAGAAAATATAAAACATGCTCACACAGTCACACATTAACACTTCACATCCGTTTTCTCTCATAAATCTGTCTCCAAAGATTCCAACCAAAACATTAAACCATTTTTTTTCTATGGGAATAATAACCAATCACAACATGGCTTGATACTCCACTGATCAGCTCCCCTAGCTTTGGTCTATAAAAAAGGCCTCCCTATCTTGCTCACATGTTATTCTGTGATATCAAAGACAATGAGCGAAGTGACGAATGAGGCACTTGATCTTATTTCTAAACCTAACCCTGATGAGAACGAGAATATCAGCCTGGAACGGGGGAATGCTCCACATGACGAGGCTCTTCCCGGAGGAGGTGGGGAGCTGCTCTTGTTCAAAGGCAGCAGTACCTTCCTCACACCGCCAGCCTCGGCCAGTTTGCTGGAGGAAGTTCTAATAAAAAAAGATACTGTATCTGCTCTACAAGCCCAAGAGATGTGAAAACCAGCACTATGTGCCACACATGCTAGCAAGCTCATTTGCAAAGTGGCACCACTATGTGCTCAGGTCCATGAACACCCACACACAAACACGCACACTTCCAGCCATATGACAAAAGGAACAGTTCATTATTCGATGACTGGATGGAGATTTAAAAAGCGAAATGAGGCTGATAATTTTACACCATAACTGTTTTAGAGATTTACTTATTACTATTATTTTTGTATTTCTTATTTATTATTATTCTATTATTATTATTACTACTATTATTCTTATAATATTTATTACATTAAAAATGTTAAAGGAAAATGCATTTCTACATTTTCTTCCAAGAAAGATCTATCACATATGTCCTTTATGGGCTACAATAATTTTGTTATGACATTATGTGTTTTTTTATGTGCGTAGTAATCTGGTATAAGATAATGGGTGCCCTTTTGTATCATGCAATCTAATCATAGGAAGAGCTTTTTGTTCACATGGATGTTTGCCTGAGAAAGTTTTTTGTTCTGCACCTGTACCCCTGGATGTGCACACTATCCACCTTCTTTGGTTTTCACAAAGAATGTTCACATGAAAACTGATGATTTACCTGTTAATGTGACATACCATCATAATCCATGGAACAGCCTTTATTATGATATTGTTTAAATAAGTTCCTCCTGTTGACATTTTACCTGGATACTGACTCTTTAATTGCATCTTATTGCGTATTCTTTGTGTTTACTCTTTTGCAATGTGTGACAGTCTGTTAATGCTGTTTGTATTTATTGTTGCAACAGTGTTTTTCTGCTGACCTCTTGGCCATTAACTGGTTAAACAAAAGAGATTGAAATAAAAAAAATGTGAGAATGTCTCATATGTAGCATACATGAAGTTGGTTAAAGGGTTTAAAATAAAATTAGATCAGTAATGAGCCTAATAAGGTGCATTGTGTTTTTGAAATGTATATAGAGCAGCTAACCAACAGAGAAGCTTGGTGATTACAGTTTAAGTTGTAAAATTTGTAGTAGCGTAATGGCAAAGTCTGTTATTTTTTGATAATTGATGCTGATTAACCTCAGTACTGACTTTGTAGTGCAACAAACTGTACATATAACTATAAGTTAAAACAATTGAAATTTGAAATAAGTTTAATTTCTAGGCTGCATACTGTGATTTCCCCACTGTTGTGTTACATAATCATGTGAACTTACATTGTTACATCCTTAGCATAGACCATTTTGGTGCTATCTCTGTCAGGACCAAGATCAAGAGAAAATACACATTTGAGTTCAAAATGCATTTTACATCAAAAGGGACAACTAAATGATGGCTTTGATTTGGCAAAACCGCAACACAGACCCTGCATATTAAAACTGATACGCTTTGAAGCAACTACACCTCAGATTACAGCTCTGTGCCCTGTGTATTTGTGTTTCTCCCAGATTTTTTTTTTTCTAGCGCCACAGAGAAAAGTATTTTTTAGGCACGGATACACAAGGCCAAAACAATAAGCATAAGCGAGGAGAAGCGGGGAGATGCTGAATTCATTTCCATGGTACCTATCACCACTGCAGAGGAGCTAACAGGTGACGCTGATGCAAAGGGATGTATGTGCTTAGAAGGTTAAGCAAAACCACAGTAAGGTATTATTGTCATTGTGCTATTTTTCTCGCTATATAACCAGGAGCAATTTAAGGATCATGTCTGAATGTTTACATTTAATTCTTAATGCTTACAAGAGATTACGATTTGTATTATTTTTCCTGTCATAATCACACCTTTATGATCACACACTAGAGGTTTTCTATAACATAATACATTATTTACATTTAACAATATGGGGAAAATACATGTGTAACACTACTGTTAGTATAATTTCTATTATTTAAAAACAAAAAGGCAGATGGAAGACGATGAGGAAGTTAGGGTGCTTTCATCTGTTGTGCCTGGCATTGGTTTACCATTTCCATTTCATCCCTGAATACAAATGTGTTAAGTAATAGCTCTGAAATGACAGAGTTATACAATGGCTTTATATAGTCCAATGCATTTACATAGTCACATAATAGAATGATGACGACGTGACAAAATAACTGTGATCTTATGAGCAACTGTGAGCAGAACAATGACATGTTCTCAAAAAGCAAAGAAACCGCCTGCCCATTATAAATAGAATCCGAGAAAGCCTAGCAACATATCCACGGTGCATCTGGTGTCTGTGAGAGTGAATAAATATTCAGAGTGCATGATAGTGGAAGCTGCACAGGTGCATATATTACCTGTATCAAAGCAGCCAGGAGACTAAAGGGATGGTAAAGGTAAAGACATAAAAGCAATACTGCTTAACCCACAAGCTTTTGTGTTGGTGCATTTGGAACTATAATTCTGTGGTGTCTCCATTTTGGATAATAGCGCTATCTTGTCAAAATCTGCAAACCAGTGGCTTTGTTGTTCAATAAATGTACCTGTGTGTGTGTGTGTGTGTGTGTGTGTGTGTGTGTGTGTGTGTGTGTGTGTGTGTGTGTGTGTGTGTGTGTGTGTGTGTGCGTGCGTGTGCGTGTGAGCGAGAGACAGAAGGAGTGTGTGGGTTGGAGAGTGATGTGTTGTGTGATCAGGTCTAAGGCATTATACGTAATATAGATCTTTCTTCTTGTACTAAGCAGACAGTGACACCATTTAATGTTCAACTGACCAACCCTGAGAGAAAACAGCATTTAACCTGACCGTTAGTTGTTTTTTTTAAATGTTTTTTAACTACATTTCTCACATGCAAACAGGAAAGGCATTAGAAAAAAACCTATTAATATTAAAGGCAATGCCCCACTTCTTTGCATTTCTCTTATCTAACAAATGCAGGTCTATAAATGAACTGACATTACTGTCAAGCGAGCATCAGCGCTGCACATGTAAATATTCAGTCTCGCATGTACAAAAACTGAAACTTTGATTGGTCTTAGAACTTGGAAATGTGCTGCAAAAAAAATTGTGATTGAATTTACACCTCCCACAGAGTCAAGTTTGGGCTGCCCATAATTCCTCATAGCGCACACACACAGTCACAGATAGAGTGAGAGATTCACACATTCTTCCGGCAGTCGCAAGAGTGATTCCATCTCTGCCCTCCTGTGCATCCCACAAACAAACAGTTCATAGCAATGTAAATGGTGTGGAAAGTACTGCATAGGGACCTGATGACCAGAGCCAGAATATCTTGCAAGGCTCACACAAGGAAATGAGAAAAAACACCACTTCACTCAAGTCCACCATTATCTTTTATCTCACCAGTGAGAGTTGCTTTCATATTTTCAGTTTATATCCACAATAGCTAAATATATCAGTCCCTATCAGGTCAGCCAGGTTGCAACAGATTGACAATCATCTATGATTATACTCCTGGCAGTGTCAGATTTGTGAAATACAATTTAACATTTCTATTTTCAGTCGCAAAGCAAAGCTCCTCTCAAAACAGTATAACCACGGCAAAACCGATAATAACTGAGAAAATCTTTCCAAGCAAAAGGTGGAAAACTCTGTCATGTTGCACCAGAAATACCTGTCATTTTGCACTGCAAGTGTCTCTCATGCTTTCTTGTCTCTGTCGTGTCATTCAAGACATCCATGCGACGAATCTGTGTTCAAATAATGACGTGATCACAAGAGACACAGACAGAGGTACACTTTGCCATGCATATGAGCTTGTTTGATGGCAAAATCTGACACAAGATGTTTGAACATTCTACCTTCAGCCAACGGACTCTTTCATCCTTTTAAACTACCATCTACCTTCCACTCTGGTGCCTTCATGTCATCTTTGCAACACACCTCAGGCTGTCTGCAATGTAAAGCAGTACAAAGTAACACAACCTGCATCTGATTACAGTGTGGATTTACATCTTCTGTGTTAACTATCTGTCTGCGTTGGCTGTATCCAGGGGCTGGTGGACCTCCACTTAAATACCACTGAGCTGCATGTTCTTAGTGCGTAAAGTACAAAAAAAAAACATGTGAGGTACAAGAGTCAGCTGAGCATCTTCAAGATGTCAGGAAGAGAGTGCATCCACTCACCCTGCTCAAAAGGCTGGCCATTAACTGCTGTTGCTTTCATCTTGAGGGCCTCCCTAGCAGACGTGTCGCAGTGTGAGCCTTTATTAGTATCCTGGTCACTATCAGCCTGGTCACTATCACCATGGCCACTGTCTCGGAGGCTTGCTCGTTCTGCATCCTTAAATGTTGAGCTGCAGCAGAATGGAGGGGAAAAAAAGAAACGTAAGTTGCCATTACCTCTGTGTGAGCGCTCTTATTTGATTGCCATAGTCAGCTGGCTTGATACAAATATGAAAAAGCTAAATGCACTGGTCAGGAAGCTTTTGGATAGAGCTCTTACCTTTGAACAAATGGCTGCCTGCTGCCAGCATAATTGGGCTCTGAGGGGAAATTTTCTGTCTAGAAATAAAAAAGGGAAATAATATTTTGCATTGGCCATGTTAAAATGTTCATGCAATTTTCAACAATAGCCTGAGTGACATGACATTGAGACAGAAAAACGAGATTTTCTTGTATGGTTTTCAGATTCTTATATCTTTATTATAACAATAATAACTAGTGTCAATGAAATCCATAGAACACCTGCCAGTGATGACGGCATGATAAGAACAAATCTCTATCGTGACCATATGTGCCGCCTTGGCAAAGCAAAAGAGAAAAACATTAGCCACTGTCATCAGCATACTCTTTCGCCTATCTTGACAATAATGTGTTTGTGTTGATCACACCCATATACCCCGGTGACTGGTGACAGTGCCAGGCCTTGTCATCTGTGTTATCATCTCCAAATGAGACTGTGAGACTGTCCTAGATATTTACATCGTTTACAACAGATAATTCTGCTGTGCTAAACAGCACTACAAGCCCATGCTGTCAAATTAGCATGTTAGCTGGCTCATGTATACAACCCTGCCATCTCTACAAGGCAAGGATGGACCCTATTAATGGCCTTCTCGTGCCAACTTTGGATGCGGATGGATGGATTTGGCCCATATTTGAAGGGAGCGAAAAATGCGATTGTAAGGTTATGCTGTGTGCATCTAGCTGTCTGGTGCACATTGGTTCAGTAATGTGATCGGACAAGCTGCTCAAACACCTGTCCAATCCCACATTTCAGACAGGGTTTTGTTTTCACTCTATAGGAGTGGATCTGGCAGGGTCATAGCAGCCTTGTTCAATACTCACACTGTTTGCATGTCTAACTGAGAGGACTTACTGATTATGCAGGCCACCTGTACACAAGTTTATAACGGAGCACTGTCTAAAATTATTCAGATTTCTCAAATGTAGAAAGAAAAGGTCTCTTTTGTGAAATGCAATTAACAACACATAAATACATTCCAGAACTAAGTTCCCATGTCATGCAGAAATATATTTCATTGTTTCAAAATGGAAAGAAAAAAGTGATAATGATGTCTGCTCATAGTGACAGAGTTTTTCTTTTTCACTCGATTACTTTTCTTTTGTCAGATTTATATGGCAAAGCAGTGGGTGCAGATAAGCAAGAATAAAGGGCAGATAAAGAACACAGTGCGGCATCCTCCTTACCTGTATCACTGACATCCTGTTCGCTGGAGTATCTGTGCTAAGCCCGGCAAAACTGGAGTGGCAACCTGCCCTGGGGACCGTCAGGCTGTTCGGGGTGGTTTTCAGGTACATGACCTCTGACCTGGGCAGTGTGAGCGGCAGAGGGCTCTGGTAGTCAAAACATATTGGTGAAGTGATGAGAGAAGGACTGCTCACCACATTCATCCTGATCGCAGAATCTCTCTCCTCCATCTCACTCTGCACCAGCATGATGTCACTCTTGTTGATCCTTTTCTTTTTGCCTTTCCCCACTGGAGGATTGGAGTATTCAACCATGCGGCAGTTATAATTCCCAGTCTCCTTATCTTGATGTTTGGACTTGACAGCGATGGCGGTCATGACTGCTAAGAGCATGACAGAGATAATGCAGAGGGTAACTATGAGGGGCAGGGATACATCCCAGTGCTGCTGTTCCCCGCTCGCGCTGGTACCCCCTCCTGCTGCCGGTTCTGTGTTCGCCTTAATGATCAGCTTAGCCACGGCAGATAAGGGGGGCTTGCCATGGTCAGTTACTTTCACCACCAGCTCAACCACTGGGGCGACCTCTTCCCAAAGAGCATGAGCAGTTCTGACCTCCCCTCCCACCGGATCCATCTCAAACAGGTGGTCGTCATTTCCCTCTGTGATTTCATAGGTCAAATGGCCACTTTCTCCGTGGTCATGGTCCAACGCTTTCACTGTAGCCACGATGTATCCAATACCTACGTTTCTGGGCACTGGGATTTCAGCTGTGTCATTCTGCAGAAGGGGTAAAATAATAACTGGGAGATTATCGTTTACGTCAAGGACATTGACCCTGACCGTTGAAGTGCTCTCCATGTGAGGGGATCCTCCATCTTTAGCCTGAACTTTGAACTCAAAGGATTTTGTTTGCTCATAATTGAAAGAGCGTGAGGCATATATGGCTCCATTGGTGGGATTAACAGACACATAGGTGTACACTGAAACATCTCCTATATGTGATGGCAGAATGGAGTACAACACTGTTCCATTTCGTCCTACATCTGGGTCGTGGGCCAGAACGGAGCCCAAATACTCCCCCGGGATGTTGTTTTCAGGCACCTGTAGCACGTACACTGTCTTTGTAAAGCGTGGTGCATTGTCATTCTCATCCAAGATTTTCACAGTAAACGACTTAGTGTAGTTCAAAGAGGGGATCCCATTGTCTCTCGCCACAATTGTTACATTGTATTCATCTTTCATTTCCCTGTCCAGGGGTCTGTCTGTGAGCAGCGTGTAAAAATTATCATTGTTCTCCTGCAATCTGAAAGGTACATTACCCAGCACCCTGCACTGAAGTTGACCATTACGGCCAGAGTCTTTATCTGTTACTCTCACTAGCGCTATGACAGATTCTGGAGGTGCTGCCTCACTGATGGCTCCCTGCCGAACAGAGACAAAACTTATTATTGGCGAGTTGTCATTTTTGTCAAGCACTTTGACAGTAATTTTACAATGGCCTGGTATTGGATTGGGCCCGAGATCCTTAGCCTGTACGTCAAACTCTATGATTGGATTCTCTTCATAGTCAATCTCTCCCTGGACCTTGATGACGCCAGTATTGGGGTCAATGGAGAACAAATCTTGGATTCTCTCAGATGCATATCCAGTGAAGGAATAGACCACCTGCCCATTGCTTCCCTCATCTTGGTCAGTGGCGTTTAAATCTATGAGTACTTTTCCGGGAGGTGAATTCTCCAGAATCTCAATCACATAGGAGGATTTTTCAAAAACTGGGCTATTGTCATTCGAATCAGTCACTCTGACGTTGATTTGCATGGAGCCTGATCTTGGATACTCCCCACCATCAATTGCTGTGAGGAGGAGGGTGTGATGACTCTGATCCTCCCTATCCAGTGGTCTCTGAACCACCAGCTCTGGATATATAGTCCCATCACCCCTCACTTTTAAATCCAAAGAAAATGTATTGTAATCATCTCTTGTGACCTGGTAGGTCTTTATCCCATTTTCCCCAGAATCTGAGTCATGTGCAATAGTCAGAGGGAAGCGTGTTCCAGCAGCTGCGTTTTCTGAAATATCAATATTAACATGATCTGAAGGAAAACTGGGCGAGTTGTCATTTATGTCCTGTATATCAATCTTGATCATGCATATTTCCTTGTCGTTGGCAAACACCTCCATCGAGAGCTGGCACTTTGGGTTGCGCCTGCATAACGTTTCCCTGTCAATCCTTTGTTTGGTGAAGATTAGTCCACTCTCCGGGTCAACATCCACCAGATGTGGAGCAGAATTCTCCAGTACTCTGAAGTTGGATTTTTTCCCCCTTTCCATTGTCCCATATCCGGCATCTTTTGCTATATTACCTATAACAGTGCCGGGTCCTTGCTCCTCCGGGACAGAATAATTGAGATTTTTCAATGTCAGGGCTTTCACCCACAGTAGAAAGAAAATGGGTACAGAGAGACGCATCCCTTCAACTGGATATGCGGTAGTGGCAGACAGAAAGAAAAAATCGTTGACTTTCAACCTGTTGATTACGGCAAACCTAGAGGACTAAAACCCAAACCAGGCAAGTGGTTGATGCCGATCCCACATTAATTGGGTATTAAATCGATGTGTAAATCCTTACTGCCTTTTCATCTGTATTTTAACCTCTTTCACATGCCGTTCGGCTATGATGAACTCTTTCTGTAAACAAAGATGACCGCCCGACGACACCTAATGCATGAATAAAAGATCAAATTCAACATAGTGAACGAGAAATGCTTTGTTTTTCCTCACGAGGGGGGACTTGATGAATAATCGATGACTATAAAGTATTAATATTCCCTACTGCATCCAAGGTTAAAGCCTTTGAATCTCTGTGGTGAAGGTTAGCCCGTCGCTTACAAAAGCGCATTGCCCTCATGCGACATCTACACCTAGGCTACAGCAAATACTGACATGCTCGTTCAAAATGCAGCATTGTCCGATGTTACCATTCACAATGCATTTACTTTTTCTCCTGTGCGGCACACTGTTGCATATGGGTTCTGCTCGTGTTGCACAGCCTGCTCATGCCACAAAGTAGAATAAAAGCAGGATATAGAGCTGTAAATCATGTCCAACCTTTTGTGTTCCCGTCATTCAAGAGCATCTATAGCACGGCTGCGACTTTTGCCCGATGATTGTCCTATAATCAGTCCAGTAATCCCATAATCCAGTCCAATTGGACCCAGTGCTCTTGCATTCCTCATTCGGACAATGTTCTTCTGCACTGCCCCTGTGAACGTTTGCCCGAAAAAATAACGCGAAAAGAGGTGCTGGAAGATTTCAGATCATCAAAATTAATCGCTTTCCCTGCGCTCAGTTCTCTCCGCGTCAACTGTTGAAACCTGCTCCCTTCGCAACGAGATCTGACCAGAATCCTCTCGACGCATTTATAAGAGACACCGGTGCATTTCTTGGTGCATTTACCATAGTTTCTGATCGTATTCCAGCAAATGAGTGAACAGTGACAGATCTTGCCTTGGGGGGTTTCTCCAATAGGTCTGGCAAGATCGCATGAAGAAGGGCTGTTCTAGTGCTACGTGATTCATTTACTGATGTGCGCGCACAGAGGAGTAGCAGCATCAGAGAGAAACGTGCTGGAGGATGTTGCTCCTAATGCATGTGGATGTGAACTAGGAATTGTGACTAGATCGACGAAATTGTACCTGGATTAGATGTAGTAAAAGCAGTGAGGACTTGGCAAGTGGTCACTCTTAAGGAAAAGTGGATCAGATGGGCAAAATGGTGTGGAAAATGTAAATGAAAAGATTAACTGGGTTTCTTACCCTCAGAGTGCTGTGTTCTCAATAAATCCCTTTGGAAATTCAGAATTACATATTCTTTTCAATAAATAAAAACAATACCACCTGTCTCCTGTGTTGCACCTTGTCAATAGTTTTGAGAAAATCCAGCTGCAAGATAAAATAAAGGACAGACTGTGGGTGTTTTCAGGATAATCTCTGTAAAGGACAAGATAATTACTTATGCTTCTGAAAAAAGCAAGGCTTATTTCACAGCTCAAATATCACAGCTGTTGGGATAACCTGCCTTCTGAAGCTATCACACTTTCCTCCAATGGCCTATCCACATCAATTTCATATCTCATATTGAAAAGATGGATTGACATTTAGTTCAGTCAGCATTTCAACAATATGACATTTGCATTTTTATTCTCACTTGACCAGATCTCAGCGACGCATGGGGCTCCTTCGGGATGCAGGTACACTATGAGAGTAATTCTGAGAGGAAGCTGTGTCAACATTAGGGCAAGCTCGGTGTGGCCTGGTTCCTCATTTAATTCCATGTTGCTCAGGATCTAAATCAACCTTGAGTTGTCCCTGAGTTCATTTCCATTGTTTGAAATGTTGCTGCTTTCCTCCTCTGGGGAGCATCAACTTTGCCTGGCCAGGGTGCAGCCTGCATAAATTGGCCATTTCTGCAGGTAAGAGATAAGGACAACAAAGGGAAACTAATTATCATTCCGTCTATGTTAAAACCTCAGGAAAGAACTCCTATTGACAACTGTATCTACATTGTCACAGTCATAGCATTTAATATGATCTGAACTCTGAAAGAGAGGGGGTTTCATATCCTTAATAAATAGGCCACATCCTAAAGTGTTGCTTTGCCTGCCTTGTATTTGCAGGAACTGACGACTTTGTCATGGGTAACTTTCTCTAATAAGACCACAGCACCCGCCCTGGAATGAACCACCATCTCTGCTGCTTTGTTGGCTGTAAAAAGCCACAGAAGCGTCAGTTGTTTCATGACGAATTGGTTTTTACTTGAAAGCACATTATTATGTTGGTGTGAAATCCTACCTGTGAATTCCACTGAGGTTGAAATGACAAACAGTAGCTGTGCTCATTAAAGCACACGTGCAATATCTTTGCATCACTTCCATGCGATTCACTTACCACTCCGCACAAGCATGATTAGAGGTGAGATTAGTTGCTTATTATTCTGTTTTTGCGCCCTTTGCTGGTTGCACCACACCTCAAGCAGCACTCTTGAATACTGATGGTGGTGAGTGAGAGTGATGATCAACACTGAAGTCACTGAATTTTGCCGCAGAGTAAATGCAAGAGAGAACAAGTCTGTTAGGAACAAATTTCTCTGTGAGACATTATGTAAACATGTTGATTTTACACGTAAAAGAGGAAGGTTTTCTTTTAGCAGTTAAACAGCATTTTAATAAAACGATCTTGGTCAAAGACAACAACAACAATAACAACAACAACGTAACTTCCCAAAGTTTGTCTAAGTAAAATTAAAAGTTAATTTTATTGAATACTAATCCTACCACTACCACAATACTATTCTGATGAATAAATATTCTAACCAGTTTCTGTCTTCTATACTGTAATAATGATCCATATCCCAGCACAATCCATGTGTCACATCACCTCAGCAGAGTACCCACCCATTGGTCAGTTGACTCTAGCCATGCATAATGGTTTAGTTCTATGTGTCAAGATGTTGATAAATTCACTTCTGAAACTTCTGAAGCCAGTCCAGTACAATGGGGTTAAATACAATTAAAATTTGTGCTACAAAGAGAATTGAAGACAAATTATAATATTATATATTTGCACCACTGCTGTCATGAACAATATTGGGTCAGGGAAGTCACAGAGGTTTCCTGCTTCCAGTCAGTCCCGACGAGAGGAATGTGATTGGCCAGGCATTTGGATTTTATGGGCGTGCCCTGACAATTAAAGTCCTTTTTAATAAAAAAATGGATTCATATTGAATTGTTCACTATGTAGGTATATAGTGTATGTTAGAAGACCATGAATGATATGCTTATTTACTGTATATTTTAATGATGACACTTAAAGTGTGGCTCAGTATGAATTAATTGAGACCGGACAGTGCAGCCTATAATTTATAAGAATGGCAAGGTATGCTAAGTCATGTAGTCTCACCCCCACTATTAAACCTTACAATTCATACACACACTATTATTTAGTTATTAATATTAGTGCAAAACAAACTCAACATTGTTACATTTGCATGATCAGCACCATGGACAGCACTACACATCAAATAAGAAGACTACGACAACGAGTAGCACAGGGGACATTGTATTCTACTCTCTCACATATCTATAACTCAATATTGGCAAACATACACTGAAAAGGATCCCATTTTTGACAACCTAAAAGCTGGAAGACTGTGACCTATGACGTATTGTCATATACTGATGAGTTTCATTATTCCGTTTACTGATTATGGTAGGAGGGCACTTAATTTAAACTTCATTTATTTGTAGCTGTCCAATGACAGGGGTACTGAATTAATGTTGCTGTGGCATATTGTGAAGAGCCTCCAAAACATCCATAGCCCCAGGGCCTAAAGTAATATTAAGCCAACTCTGCCTATCAGCATGTTTTTCAGAAACAGTTTCCCAGATTCTTTGGATAATCCTCAGAACATACCGTGCACACTTTTCATGGTGTGTAGATGTTTCGTAGAAAGTAGTCCACAGAGGTCTCGGACTATATACAGAGTGACCAGGACATTACAAGGCAGTTTTTTTTTCTGTTGCATGTCATTATCCAATGCTTTAAATAACAAAACAACATTTTATTATCTTGCATTCTGTCAGGATGGCGGCAGAATGGGACATCTTGAAACTGCAGCAGATAAAACTGACACTTCATGCATGGCTCAATGTCACTAGGGGCAAGTGGGAAAATGTTTATTTTGTGAACTGACCGAAATTCTTTTATCTGGTATGGGGGTGTCCAGTAATATTGCATTTACATCAACATGTGTCAATGTTTGTGGTGCAATGTGTGTTTTTCTTTCAAAGATATGTGCTTATCGTCAACAAATCCAATAACAAGAGCAAAACCAATATCCTACTCACAATGTATGGCCTGTATGATTAAAACCTTACATAGCTTATAAAAACTAAACAAATTGTTGATGAGTCTTTACATTAATATAGAACTATGGCCTACTGTAATGGTCTAATGTGCATGTCGTGTTATCGCATCACCCCTCGTTTGATACCAGCTGGAGACCTTTGTTGTCATTCATCTTGTGTTCTCCACTCATTTTGTGGTCTCTCTACTGTAGAGAGACCACACAGTTACTTAAATGCAAACATGTCAAGAAAGAAAATCTTGTTTGATTGTAAGACTAGATATAGGTGTAGAATAGATACATGTTTTCTTTACACAGCATGACCAGACCTTGGCCTTCCACGAGTGTCCATTATGCCTGCATTTCTGGAGATTGACACATCATGAGTGACTTCCACAGAGAGGCAGATAAGATGGCCTGACTGTGAGTGCAACAAAACGAGCCTCACACATCTCACAAATCTTGTTATCATGATACATGTCTAATAAATAATTGTTGTTACAGACCAGCTGTGGATTTGCATGTAAATGCAAATCCTCAAAGGTCAATGTGCCAATTCTCCAATATTTCCAATAAACTCAGGAGTGGAGCCTTGCTCTCCAGAGTGTATGGGACCAGGAGTTGATGTTGTTGCCTAACTTCTCTCTGGGGCTTCAATAGCTAAGTCAACCTTCTGCCAAATTCTCAAAACTGAAAGTCCAACTTGAAAGCATTTTAGATTTGTATAGCCTCCAGTGGAGTTTCGGTTGGTGGTCGGTAAAATGGGTTTAATACATTCTGAACCTAATCTGTATTGGGGGGGAGAGAGTTAAGATTGTGACTGTCTGTAGAGAATTCTAAAGGTTTTATACAAATATCCTGAAATGACCTGCTTGTCAATCAGTCCGGAAAACAAACATGTAATACGCTGCTCTGAACACAAAACACATTGGGATTGAACTTGTACTCTCTGGAACAGAATTCACAATCAATTCACATCAATCATTTGTGACTGGAATAATGAATATAATTATGAGAAACAAGAAAACAAACATAACCTTCGATGAATCAAAAGACAACCCTTTGAGTTTCTGCTCTGACAATAAATGACAGGGAGACTCTGAACAACATACTGTGATGTTAAGTGGTCATTTGGTTTTTAAACAAACCCAAATGTCATTAGGTCAAACATGTTAAATAATTCTTTTGTCTATTGTTCAGAACACAAATTACTACAATAAAATACAGTCAATTACAGTGAAATATTAGTGTCTGTCTTATGATAATTTGTAAATGAAAGATGGTCACACTATTGTAACAGCGACAAAGCATTGTACATATTTCAGCCAATCCATACTATTTACCATTTAATCAGGTGGGTTTTATTAAAGAATCTGAATTTGTATTACAAATTAGTCCCGTAATTGTAAATAGCCTGAGTTGCAAAGACTACAGTATTGCAGGCGTCAGGAAGAATCACCCTTCCAGAAATATATTGATTATTCATCTGAGTAAGGACCTCATGTCCTGACTTGTTAGACTTCAGTACTCTAAAAACCTGCAACACAGCTTTAGAGGCAACACTAACAGTTTGATACTTACATTTCAAAACAAGCTTATAACACATGGTCACAATTACTGAAATAGTATTTGTCTTTGATGCTCATAGGAATATCCTATAATATTTGTAAGCTTAACATTTTGAGTAAGGCTTTAAACAACAGTTGAAAGCTCAGTTGAGGGCATTTCGTTTCCTGTCTGACACGTCCATTGTGATTTCAAAACATCTAGCCAAAGTCTTTAAGTCACAAGGCGTCAGCACTTACCACAAACCATTCAACACCTTAAAATCTGTGCTGGCACGCCCTAAATATAGGAACCTCCCTGGAGTGAAGAACTGAAGTGGTAAATGACATACACCCCATGTGACATCTGTGGGGAGGACTGTGTTGATAAAAAAAGGAGGAACCTGGACAAGAGACTGAAAGAACATTGAAAACAGACAGCATCAGCTGACTGTAAGACCAAAATCGGTCAAAGCGTTGACTAGGAAGGGGTCAAAGGTCCTTATACATTCCGATTATTTTGTCAAACCTTTGATCTAAGCTAGCTGTTTCTTCCTGCTTCAAGTCTTTATGCCAAGCTGAACTAATTTCCTCCTTGCTTCAGCTTCACACAACACAAGAGTTTTGTGTGAAGAAATTTTGAGAAAGCAAAGGGCTTTCCCCCAAATGTAGAATTATTCCTTTAAGACTCACATAAAGTAGAGAGTAAAGCTTATCTATTTACCTAATGGGACTTTGGGAGTACACAAGTTCAGAGTAAACTTATCAAAAACGTATTGTGAATGTAAATGTTTAATTCTATGTATTTTCTGTTTTCTCAAACCCTGTGCTCTGTATCAAAGAGTGAGTTTGATTTGTGCCACAAAAGATCCATATATTATTAAGAAAAATACAAGGTGTGCCAGTTTATTTTTGAGGGCCTCTGTCTAAATTTCACTCAGCTGAATCTAGTGCACAGTCTCAGGAAGGTTGTGCCAGATGCCTTGTCTCACTCTTAGCTCAAGTGTCCCACATACAGTGTGAAAGAATTGCTGGTTACACTGCTCTTAGGAGAAGCAGAGAAGCAGCAGGTTAGAAAAAAAAACACCTCCCAGGAGAAATGATTCAAGGTATTGGATAGCCGGAGAGGCGAGTAAAGTGAATGCATTTTCAAAGGGGAAATAATGGAGGTCATGGTGTTTGATGTTCCTATGCTGGCTGAAAATGACTTGGTTGATGATGGAATCAATCACACCTCCATGGCACTGAATGTTAATGAAGATATGTTTAGTTGTTTTTTGCATTTTTAATAACAGCGTTAACATCAAACCTAGTCATCCATTGCTCCAGACAGAGTGAAGTGCAGTTATCTGCCGGCATCCCAGGTGATATCAGCTGACTGAGCCAATAATATTTGAAATGTGACAGGTGTGTTTTTCTTTTTCTTTTTCTTTTTTTTGGTGCTGTTTTTCTGTTGTGTTTTTGTTGTGATGAGTGAACACAAGGTCAAAACAGAGTTTATCCTCTGATATCACCTGCCAGTCCAGACAAGAGAAATGCTCACTCAAGGTGACATTACTTTGGTGTCTGTACTCAGGGCGCCACTACATCTTTCATTTCCTGTGAGCTAAAATTTACAACTTATCCTTTGACAGGAGGAATAAACATCTCTAATATGACCCAGGCTGTGATCTTCCTGGATAAACAAAAGAAAACCTGCCTCTTTCTCGCCGATCCTTGACAATCCCAAAGAAAACAAGAAAACAAAGCCCTTTTTTGTTTTTATATATTTTAAATATTAGACATGAGCCAGGAGTCCTTGAAAAACAGCTTTAAGATTTCAGAGTATAAAAGAAGTATACAACACTATGTTGCATTCATTATAAGAAGTGTGATGATGACAATGACTAGATTTCAGTATTCTGTTTGGGATTTCTGGAAGGTGAGAGCCATGGAACGAGCAGCGCTTACATAATTAGATGGAAACAGTGGTAATAGACAGATACACTAGCAGTGTGATTTAGGAGAGCTCATGAAATTTCCTTATTCTTTCTGCAGTGGCACTTTATCTAAGGCCGGGGAAGTTATTTAGTATGCAATGGATCAATCACCATCCTCAAAAGTCATTTAAATTAACTTCTTGGGCAGATATCTATCCAGCAAAGTGGCCGGCAGAGGCAAGGGACTATCAGAAAATTAAAAAGATGAAAACAATGTTCCTGTGTGAAATAAAAATGGAGCAAAGCAACAGCTATGCAAACATTCCAAGATGTTCCCTAAGTAACAGATTGCTTTTCCTTTTTTTGTTGTTGGATGTTTTTCTTATGATAAATTAAAACAATGAGGAGCAGACTTTTTCTCACATACACGGCTCATCATCCTCGTTCTGACAACACATTCCATCTTTCCATTGGCAACTGGATTGTGTCCCATAGCATGCCACTGATATGCTAGTCATCAAAACCATGACAGCTTCAAAACACTGTCCAACTTATTAACACTTAATAAGAACTGAGGGTAGAACCCCTGCACTGAATCTCTCGTTTCAAATGAAGAGGATTCCAAAGTGAATGTTTGATTCTCACTAAATAAAAGTTAACCAATGGCCATACACTGGTTGACACCTGACCCTTCTCACTTGCAGAGCAAATCACAAATTTGCCAGAAGTCCGTCAGGGTTTACCCAGGCTACAATGGCCATGCAGTGCATGTCTAATTGCATATGAAACATCAAATTAAAATGTCAGGGACTAGTTGGAGAAGCGTTGGCTGCAGAGTTAGTGTATACATTTATATTTAAAATGATGCCATTTTTAAGGAAGGTGTAATTTGTGCGGCAGTATAACCAGAGCAACACCATGTTATTAGTTTCGACAATTCTCAGTCATGTTAATGTCGGGAAGGAAGGAAGACAGCATGCCACCTAGTGGGATGTGAATAACCCATAAATCTCACCACCAATTAGTATTAGGCTGTACTGTAAAGTGACAGGAAATTAATTCATAAATACTAACATAAAAGTGGAGGGAAGCCATCCAGAGAAGAAAAATAAACTAAAAGTCCCATACAGATAGGGAAACATCAACAAAGCCTTTCCAATTACTTCAAGGTTAGCTGTGAACCACTAATAACTTCAGGGAAACAGAGAAACAAAACATTGTTAGCTAATTACATACGCAAGTCATTTAGACTGATTGATGCAACATATTATTCTGTGCTCCTTCTCTTGCCGTCTCTCTCTCTCTCCCCTCTCTCCCTAATTTTTCTCTTCCATAGCCTTGGCAGGAGAACAGCATAAAGGCTGTTTCCTTTGGCGGCTGTCTCCATGACAGCCCACACTGACACAATGAGACACTCACCCAGCTCAGCAGTAAACCACAATCATCAGATCAGGACCGAAGCTCTATGTGTGAGCTGACACACTCCGCAGATAGAGAACTACAGGCACTGCCATTAGTGTTTAAGACAGAGGTCAAGCAGTATGTTACTGAGGTGTGAGAGCAGCAGTCCCTCCATGTGTACATCTGTGTCGTGATAAACTGAATTAGTACTCCTTTGGTTGTCTGCCTGACGAGATGAAGCATTCTGTTTTTCAATTAGTTTATATGGATGCTATATAACAAAGAGGCTTAAAGGGAGATCATTGATGTTTATTGTTATTTTTATTGCCTCTTCTTCTGTCACTGAAGTAACATTCTGAATACTCTGTTCACTCAGGCATGCGAAGATATTTGTTATTTATAAAGACAGCTCATCCTGGATACAAGCTCAATCGGGATTTGAGCTTTTGTTGTACAGTATTGTAAATGTGCTCAATAGGAATGTGAATTAGTTATCCCCAGTGATTCTATGGAATCGTGAATATAATTTACAGTGAAAGCAAAGAAACTAGAATATTAATTTGCGTCTGTACTGTGTGTGGGTTTGGTTCATGGTTCTATTTAGGATGAAGATAAACGAGCAGAATATGGGATTCATAGCATTTAATTGCTCGTGGATGTGCCTCAGCTGAAAATGAGCACTCAATGGTCTGATTGCCAAAGTCCCACAAAATGTACTTATCATTTGTTTGTTCACTGGCCTTGAATGCAACACATATAAACTCTCCAGATGATGCAGTCCTTGGGTGATCATTAAATCACTGGTACCTCTTAATGAAATTATGTAAACAGCAATGAGACTGCTGTCTGGTGAACTTGACACTGAAAGCACTCATACAATGAAAGAACACATTTTAGCAGCGTGCATATAAAAGTACTGACACAATATTGCTACATTGCATGATGTTACTGTTAAACACAGGCTTTGTGTGTCATTAAGTAGAACTCCATTAAAGAACTGGCATTGTGTAAACAGCTCCTAAATTACACCTCCCAGCTTTAGCAGAGACAGATCTTTGAGTTCCAATAAAGCAATCCCGATAGCAGTACCTTCAATATGCTGCTTAGTTTGTTAAATCATATTGTTCTTATCGAGATTCAGCCAGGTTGCTGTATATAATACTGTGACCCCATATGTGTAAATTATGTTTGGGTAGCCTGTTTTAAGGTTGCATAGCATGATGTTTCCCCCTAGTGGTACGAGAACTCAAATAGAAGAGACAGACATTGGTAATGTTTCTCAGTGCTGCTATAGGCTACATACAGTATCTACTGATTAATCAGACAGTAATATTTTATGTCTGTGTAACTTTACTTCACCTGTATGAATGTTTGCCTCACAGTTCTGCACATAAAGGAAACATAATCAATGTTTAGGATAGATACTGTATAGTTGTACTTGTATACGCTTTACTTTATATCACCTGAATAATTAAGTCCAAATAATGGATAAGGGTCTGCCTTTTCACTTGTCTATGCTTGTTTTAAACATTTATAAATGTAGGAAATGCCTAACATAATAATGTAAAAACAGCAATGATTGATGGAACTGCTATAATGGCTAGAGGACTTCTATATTACATCATCTGACAACATTTCCTTTAAAATGGGTTATTTTTACTATGATGAATTGATGTTAGTGTCTTACTACTTATCTCTCTTTGTCTTATCTGACTTTCGAGATACAAAAGAAGTCTAGCACGTCATATTAATGCAGCAAATATACCACATCAATCACATCAATTGAGTATATTCAAACCCACAGAAGCACAGATGGCTAGAGAGAATGTCACACAGCACCTCATTGTTCATGCTTTAAAAAATCTTCATTTTAATCACATTTGCATCCTTGTATGTTCAGATGCCTATTATTGGTGGATTTAATAAAAAAAGATGCAGAAACATAATTGCTTGTGTTTTATTCATAGCTAGAATTGCTTCTGGATTTATCATTGAGTGACATAACTACAACATGTTCAATCTTGCAATCATCTCTTCCAAGTTTAGTTGCACTTTGCACTTCTAAGATTAGGTAATATCACACTGTAATGTAATGTTACGTAACACATTATAGTGTTTTCAAAACAAAACAATTCTCCACATTTCCATAAAAAACACTACAGCTGAACGAAAATTCTTATATAAAGATATAATTGGCAATTCATTTGACCACCCATACTATGAGTAGCCTTTACTTCTTATTTTATTTCACAGAATTTAGAAAGCTTTCCTTACTTTAAGTATTGCTCTACTCTAAATCTTGTTTTTGCAAATATTACAAATGTAACCGCATTTAAAGACCACAGAAAATCCATGTGTGACACGGTAGCTACTGTACAGATAAAATAATACAACTGAGAACCAAAATGATACCTTGAATCATGCAGCAGTGCCACTGAGGGCAACATCCTGTGGCCGCAGTCTGATGCTCTGACATGTGTAATACAATGAGCTGCCTGGTGCTTGTGATCCAAACCCTAGGCCCAGACTACCACTTGAACAGCTTTGTACTATGGCAGGCACAAGCATATGGCAAAATTTGGCTTAGAGAGAAAACAATGTTCTCAGCTGAGATTAGAATATGTAGATCAAAACATTTATCGAATGATTGCGTGAGCAAGAGAACAGAGGAAGGTACGTGCTTAATCCATTTTAGGAATAATTCCTCATTTGGGGAATTAGCCCTATTTGCTGTCTTTCCGAGAGTTAGATGAGAACATCAATACCACTTCCAAATAAACATTTTTTCCAAAATATTGAACTTTAAATTACTTCTAACATCTGCACTATAGACTGAACTGTCAATGATCAAACCAAACCCAATGTGTTGAGGTGACAAAAGACCAAAGTATAGCTGAGTCCAGGCCTTTACAATTGATAAGTCCTGCCGTCTATGACATGCTGTATGTTTAGACAGTAATTACATAAGGATAACAAAGCCCAGCGATAACATCCCATCCCATCCCTTTAGTAGAAACTGTTGGTTTTGCCTTCCTCATGTTGTAACTATTTTAAAGTATCAGATTTTGATGGGATTTTATTGCAAATGAAGCAGACAGCATCTTAATGGCAAATTAAATAGACAAAGCTTCTCCTTCCAGATAAACTGTCAAATGGAAAACAAATGGTGTTATTTTTTCACACACCAGCCCCTCAATTCAAAGCATCCAAAAGTCAATATCCACACTTGAAGATGTGAATAGTACAAAACATTGCATTGTGGGATGGGCCTTAAGCACCAAATGAAATTGATTCAGAAAGGCTCCATCATTACACACTTACACTGGGGACTTAAAGTTGAGATGCTAAGAGGTTATAACAACGTAATCACAGTCATACATTTGTCAAAAAAGACCCCAAACACCAACAGGTGCGGAGGCTAGAAATGACGTTTGCAGATCTGACTCATTTGTCAGTGGACCGCTGATGAGCTGAAAACCGTCTCTAAAACACTCATTTTCTATTACCTCGGGAGATTTCAAATGTGTTGCGAGAGCTGCTGGAGGACATTAATGTGAAGTCCATTTGGAAATGAATGAACACAGTGCCTGCCAGTCGTGACTTTTCAAACAGAAACACATTGTATACCAAACTGTGCAGATGAATATACCTTGTGGCACAAATTGCCAGGTCAATGCACAACTATTTGACATACAAGGAGCATACAAAGCAATGATGAAGGGAATCATATTGTATTGATTGATAAATGCATTTTCCCTCTATGTGCAATTGGCTACCTGTCAGACCAGTTCAAATCATTTGGGGCACAAACATGACCTTTCTTCTTGCTTGCCTTTTGTATCACATGGCCTTGAATTCTCAGCGAACTGCATGCCTAAAATAAAGTTCATAACTTTGTAATTTCCAAACTGTCGTGACTTTGCAGACTAGGAGTATTACATTTGAAAAGGTGATCAGAATTAGTTAAATAGGAGAAAAAAACTAAGTTGAACACTGTGCTTCTTTCATGAGTCATATTGTGGTACCGTGTAAAAACTCAGTTTAGTGCTTCACAGTTATGTAAAAAGGTATCTAATCCTCTCAAAAATCTGGTATTTATGTGTATGCAAATGAACACTGCTTTTAGCGCCCTTCTCCTGCAGATGAACAGAAAACAGACAAATGAATTAATGAATTAATTAACAAAATGAATGGCTTAGTCTGCTGTCAGCTTTCACTAACATCTCTTCCTTGGCAGCAGCTTTGGAAACTATTTATTTTCTCTTCAGGACTGGCCCTTAGATAGCTATTATGTAGTTTGTAAAAACGCTTTACTCTTGTCTCATTTGCTTTCATACATCAAAAGCTCATTTAAAGTGACCTTAAAAATAATGAGGACAAAATACTGTGGCAAACTAGTCCATGAGATAAAATCAGCAGGTATTTAATATGATTTAAAATGCATATTGCGAGTTAGCCTTTCAGTTACTTAACTTGAGAGTCTAAAATGATGAAAAGCAATATTAAAGCGGGCTTGTACATTTGAAGTTGTTGATGAAAACCCCATGCACCTCCCCATGGACATGGTCCCTTGATTGAGAGATGTATTTAATTGATTTTATCTTGCATAATTTAGTTAGACTTTCTGGTTTCTTGCATCTATGTGCCCTGGATTAACTAAAATTCTGTTGATGCTCTATTTTGGGAAATCTAAGAAAAATAATGCAAATGTTGTATAATTTGTATTTTTTCAGCTGTGCTACATATAAAAGCTCAACATTTACTAACCAGTATTCAGGGTCAGGGTGATGTTTGTCAGTGTTGGTAATGGTTTTTACACTCATCAATGTCTCATCAATAAATCATTCGTGACCAGAGACAGTTTGTACTTGCCCTACATACCCATGGTTGTATTGAACTTAATAAAAGTGACATTTTCTGCAAATAGGACAGTAAAACTAGACAAGCAAGTGCCTTATCAATGTCAGAGTATTCAGAGAAAGAGTTACATGACAAAACTGTATTTCATCTTGTGTATGACATGTTATGTATTGTCTCATTTCACAGTTAAGTCAATATAGAAGAACTAAACATTTGCCCCTCATAGCAACAAATGACAGTCAGTAATTTGTCAAGCAACCTAATATGTGCTGTACTGTGTTATGTAAATGTATGGAAATCATTTAGAAGAGTCAAAGCAGGTGTGACAGCATCCAGCATGATTTTGTAGGAATAATGGTTTATACTTTATTTTCCACTTGAGTACCAGCTCTACTCTCTCATTTGCATGCAAGAAACTCAACCGAGAAACCTAGTCTTCAAAGCCAGTCTCCCAGGTAATGCAGCAGCTTGAGATTTTACATCTGATCATCACTGACTGGAGTCTAGATCATGTAGAGTCAAACTGGAGGGATAGTTGGACTGGAGTTTGGAGTTTCAATCAGCAAGGGAATGGTATTTAATCTTCAAAATGGAATATGTCTCAGTTAAACTGATGTATTGTCTGATCTAGCTATATTAGTCAAATCATTGTATTTGAGAACACTGTTGAATAAATGACCTGCTTTATGATTTCAATTACATTTTTATTGGAAAAATGAACACCAGTGTGCATCATAGAATACAGTGAAATAATGTAACATGAATAAACATAATACAGTTGATAATAATTCCTTCCAACAAACAATATGTACACCTGTTGACAGTATAGTAATAAGCAGTTTTACAAATATTTACATCTTCCAGGTACATCTTAATTAGTTTATCACAGTTTTTAAAAGATAGTTGCAACCTCTAATTCCGTAGCCACAGTTACAATTTTTGGTCTGTGGCTGTGGATTTCAGCTCCTCCAACACTCGCCTCACGCTGCTGCTGCTGCTGCTGAGGGAAGTAAGGAGGGAGGGTCCCAGTCCTGGAGAAAGTCTGTATGCTGCTCCTCGATTTTGGGCAATTCGTGCCATAACCAGAGTCCTTCCAAAAGTGGAGATACCCATGAGGATTGTTGAAGACTGGTACTGGAGAGAAGCCTATTGTGTATGCATTGTCTCTGGGGCCTCTGAAGCTCTGCGGTGGTACTGCACAGTGTGTGCCTTGGCAATCCCCAGACACGCTGTTAGCAGCGCTGGATGAACCTGAAATAGAAGTGAAATAGATTTAAAAAAAATAAGGATTACAAAATGTCGATATAGGTATGATATTACCGCCATTTGTCATTTGTGTCATTCTGGTGAATATTAATGTTTAATTCAGTTGTGTGTACTGTCAAAACTTCAAAGTTTAAGAGAGGAAAACTTACTTTTCATCCTTGGCTGGAAGGTGCTGAAGTTCTTTTTGCCTCCGTCTCCACTGATATCAGAGTCACTGTCGTTAAAGTCACTGTCCCCTTTGCCACTGTCCTTCACGCTCAGCTGATCGCTGTTGCCAATGCCACTGCACATACAATCAACAAAAACAGTATGAGCCCCCACTGAACCACATTAGCTTGATTATTGATGTCTTTTTTCACATACAAGGCATGTCTCTATCCTACCCATCTAACCTCATTCCACAGAAAAGCCACAAGCAGAAAAAATGCATGCATGGTGCATGTTAAGTACCCTTTGTGTTCAGCTAGATTTGCCTGTGAATAAAGTATATTCTATCTGAGAAAAGAAATTACATGTAGTTGTCTCACCTCACTTGCAAGCAGTATTTGTCACCTTGCCACACAGATTTTGCTTGGAAATGCTTGGAGGGCAGGAACATCTAAGGAAACAAACAAAATGACAGCAGAGAGCTTAGTTCCAATTTCTGGCATAAAGATCAAGGCAGCACTTAAGAACATCACATGAAAATAAAATGTGAATAAAAGGAAATAATCTTGTAGTTTACTCACCTTTGTCTCGGAGTCCCCACTCCTCTCCTCATACAGGCAGGGGTCATCCAGAGACGAAGAGGTTCTCTCGTGGAAGAAGCCTTGTTGGCCTGTGTAAATGTTTGGTTCTGTTGAGCTGAGCATGGGCATGGGCCTGCCATCAAACAGGCTATGACACACTTCTCTCTTGGAGCCACCGTTTCGGCTGAGTTTGCATGTCACAACAACAACCACTATTGCAATCAGCAACAATGCACAGCCCCCGCTGAGCATAATAATGACAATTAGCGAGCCATCCAAGCCAATGCCTTCTTCATCACTTGACCGCAACACAATAACGACTTGGTCTTCAGAGGGCTGTGTGTCTGAGACGATAAACCTAATGGTGGCACTGCTGGAGAGTGGGGACCTGCCATTGTCACTCACGGCGATTTTCATTTCCAGCACGTCTCCAATTTCAGATGTCAGCCATTGTTTTAAAGCAATCTCTCCAGTGTCTTTGTTCATTGTGAAAAGCTGTGGGTCACCTTGTACAATTTGGTAATAGAGCTCGCTATTCACTGCCTCGTCGTCGTCTTCAGCTGAGACACGAATGGCAAGATAGCCAGCAGGTGCATTGAAAGGCAGAGGGATGTCAGCAGAGTCGTTCACAAGGACGGGGAAGGTGAAGTATGGATAATTGTCATTCAGATCCACAACTTTAATCCTTATTGTTGATGTGCTTGAAAGAGAGGGGGAACCTCTGTCTTCAGCTTGGATGACCAGTTCAATCTGCTGAAGAGTCTCATAATCAAAGGACCTCAAAGTGTACAAAGACCCTGAGAGTGAATCCACAGAAACATAAGTGGACATTAGAGCTCCTCCCGGCACCTCTGAATCTATGAGTTTGTAAGAGACTTTGGCGTTCTTTCCAACATCAGGATCTCGGGCCACAACTGTGGTAACATATGAACCTGGGATGTTATTTTCCAGGACTGAAACTTCAAATAGTGACTTACTGAAGAGAGGGCGGTTGTCATTCTCATCTGTTACACGGATGGTGTACTGTCTGACAGTTTTGAAGGGTGGGCTTCCAAGGTCCTCTGCAATCACAGTCAGGTTATACTCTGGGATCTTCTCTCTGTCTAAAGTGGTGCTGGTGATAATCATGAAAGAGTCCCCATATGCCTGCTGGAGGGTGAAATGCTCGTGCCCGAGCAGGCTGATGCGCACGTACCCGTTGGAGCCAGAGTCTCTGTCCGAGGTGCTGATCAGAGCCACGAAGCTCTCCGCAGCTGCAGCTTCCGTGATGTAGGCGACTCCATCACTGCTGGAAGTCATCGGTTTGATGCTGATTTCAGGCGCATTGTCATTCACGTCCACGATATCTATCACAACTTTGCAGCTGGATGGGACAGAGTTCGCGCCCGAATCTGAGGCTTTGATGTCCAGCTCGTATGACCTCCTTTTCTCAAAATCAACCAGCGCCTTCAAGTTCACGTCCCCGGAAAATGGGTCGATGTGGAAAAGGCGTCCAGCTTCCGGTGATAGCCCGTCAGCAAACGCGTACGTCACCTCGCCGTTAACACCGTCGTCGGGGTCAAAAGCGTGAACTTTGAGAACTCTGTGACCCACCGGGGAGTCTTCATTCAGCTCAACCTTCAGCGAGCTGTGTTCAAACGTCGGGCAGTTGTCATTGAAGTCCAGCACGCTGATATGTACAGTCATTGACCCGGACTTTGCAGGCACTCCTCCGTCAGTTGCAGTGACTTCGAATGTGTAGGAGTCCTCCACCTCCCTATCGAGCTCCCTCACCAGCACCAGCTCAGCAAACTTCACTCCATCTTCCCGTTCGCGCACTTCAATGGCAAAATGACTAGAGGGGGAAATGTTGTAGCTCTGAATGTAGTTTTCACCCACGTCCTGGTCGAGAGCAATCTGCAGTGGGAATCTTGAGTCCAGCGGAACATTCTCCACTATCTCCAGGTGTGTCTGGTTGCGCGGAAAATGAGGAGAGTGGTCGTTGATGTCTTTTACCTCGATCTCCACGTGAATGAGTTGGAACTTTTCTTTGGAGAAGGCCACAACGTCGAAGGCGATGAAGCAGCGCGGAGACCTGGGGCAGAGCTGCTCTCTGTCAATCATTTCTGCAACACTCAGACGTCCGTCAATCTCCCTCATTTCAATCACAGAAGAGTTGTTTTCTTGCATGAAGCGGAACGATGTGTCGGGGTCATCAGCTGGATCAATCTTCAAATCTTGGGACAGATTTCCTATCTCCGTCCCCGGGGCATCCTCCTCATAGGTGAAATACCGTGTAGTTGTACACTGAACAGAGTGTAAAAATAAAGAAAGCACCATGCACAGCCCAACTCCTGCAATCTTGCAAAATCCCATGTTGAGTGGTTACAAAGTGCTGCTAAAAAAAGTCATAAATGATGCAAACAATCCACTACTTGTGCTCACTACTTGTCAGGTCAAAGCACAGCTGTGTTAAACTCTGATTTTGCTGTGGGACTATAAGACCCGGTATATGCAAATAGCCTGCCCCATCGACCAATAGCCTTCCAGTGGTCCGCCAACAGGGGAACGTTTGGCTCTGCAGCAAACTGCTGTCCACTTTTGTGGGAGCAAATGGTTTATTAGATAAACTGATTGTGGAGTTTTAATCGAGCCGATAACAGTGTGACTTAAATACATCTGCACAGGCAATTAATTAACTGACTAAATCACTTAGATGACTGTATTAAATAGGACCACGAGCCATCAGAGAAAGAAGAAGTCTACCTGTTGAAAGCCTAAAGTATTGATTAGGTGTTAGTCAGTTAGGAAACCATGCAGTGAAATCCACGTGTCAATTAAATTAAAGTAAGCTGATAATTGCTGCAAAAGTAAATACGAGCTATCATGAGCACCGTTGGTACCCTAAATGTAGTTTTGCTTTGCTGTACTTCTAAAAATGACTATAGGTTTCTTATAAAGCACTGATGGAGGACGTTCTGAGGTTATTTTCTTTCATTATGTCTTTCTTTGTTGTAGAAATTCTCAGTTACAAGGAAAAATCCTGCATTCAAAATTGTACTTTAGGTACATGGATTATCAGCAAGATGTACTAAAGTATCTAACTAAAAGCACTATAAATCCAGAATGACTGCTTTTATAGTGCTGTATGTTACAGTACATAAATGCACTTAGTGACTTTCCATTGCTGGGTAGGAAATGCAAAATCGGAAACTGGAGAAAACATCTAATAATGGAGGATCTCAGAGCCTGATGACTTTCATTGTTATTCATAAACAAGTATGTATTATAATCACACATCTACATCAAAATCCTTATCCTGAGATTAAGGCTTAATAAAACCCAAACTATGAATCAAAAAATATTTATTTCTTAAGTTGTTTTCCCCCCCGCACAATCATATCTATCCATATAAATATTGCCCATAAATAATTTACATAATAAAGGACAAGCAGAAATCTCTCTTTCTGTGCAGCTGTAGAAACTGTCTCATCTGTTCTAATGGCGGAGGAGGAATGTAAGCAGCTATATTCCGGTAAAGAAAACCCACAAAGCCAGACAAGTGTCATTTGATTAGTGTTGTGTTTTGGACACCCACACTGTTAATTACACATAGAATATCAGTGTGGCTCCTTGTTAGAGGAAAATCCTGCCTGTGTAATCAAGACCATCTGTATTATAATACACTCAAATGCACTTAATTTACCCTTTTCAACAACAGTTCTTAAACTAGAGCCTTGGAAGTCAGAAGAACAAAGAAGTCAGGAGAATAAACTACATTGGATGATTCTCCCTGACACCTCAAACACACACAATAACACACAATAACACACAATAACACACACACACACACACACACACACACACACACACACACACACACACACACACACACACACACACACACACACACACACACACACACACACACACACACACACACACACACATTCAAGCAACAGCTCCCATAGTGATAACAAAAGAGCATGAGTCAACCAGACCTTTGTCAACCATATGGGTGATTAGCTTGTGCTGATTAAAAGGCGTCTATGGCCCTTCAAAGGGCTCTTCACACCTCACAAAAGTTTGGGTTAAATCTGTCTGAGCCCCCAAAAGGGCACATACAGGGAGGTGTGAAAAAGCACACAGAGCCAAGGAGACCAGATATACTTGTGACTCTGTCAGTGTGAGAGGTGATAAAGAGCTCTGTGCTTCCAAATGTAAAGTCTTACACATGCCCAATTTTGGTTTTGGCCCAATTTGTCCACCCATCCACACTTGGATGGATTCACAGCCGGCGAAGGAATGCATTCCAGATGTCTCTCTCCCCAGCAACGCTTTCCAGCTCCTGCTGGGGGATCCCAAGGTGTTCCCAAACCAGATGAGATAAATAATCTCTCCATGCCTGAAAAAACCTCCAAAGAAAGGCATCTTGATCAGATGCCTCTACTCCAAGCTCCCTCAGGATGTCTGAGCTCCATAACATCTCTAAGGGTGAGCCCAGCCAACCTACAGAGGAAACTCAGTTAGGCTGCTCTCATTCTTTCTGTCTCTACCCAAAGCTCATAACCATAGATGAGGGTTGGAACGTAGACCGACTGGTAAATCAAAAGCTTTTAGCTCACATTACTCCTGACACCGCACAGATTCTCCTGTCGATCTCACGCTCCATTGTAAACAAAGCCGCAGCCCTTCTAGCCTCCTGGTACCTGTTTGCTGCTTTAAGAGACTCCCTAGGCCATCCAATCCGCCGTCATCAGCATGACTGTCTCCTTAGCGGGTTCTCAGGTTGCCACCACCACAGGCACCAACCTTCTGACCACATCTCTAAGCAGCCACCTCCACAATGGAAGCTTTGAACATGCCCCACTCAGATTTAATGTCCTTAACTGCAGATCTGATGATACGACCACAAAGTCGATCATTGATCTTTGGCCTGAGGTGTTCTGGTACAAAGTACACTTATGAATCACTCTATGCTCAAACATGGTGTTTTCTATGGCCAATCCATGACCGGTACAGAGGTCCAATAAAAAAGAAAAAACAACACTCAGGTTCAGCTCGGACAGGCCATATTTAGCATATATATACATGTAAAAATGTAATATGTTGCCTGCTTTATCCTTGGCAAGACTACTAGGCAGTGTGAACAAAAAACAACAACAAATTGTTTAAACACTTTGCAGCAGAGTAGGCCAATTCATAATTGAAAGCTGCAGTGTTTACATACTGAACTTGGAACGTGCTTCATTCGCATCAGCAGGAGTGTCAAGTGTTTGTTCTCAAATCCACAAGGCATCAAACCAACAAGTAATTTTCCCCCCACATGCTGAAGCTTGTATTATGTCACAAATCATTTAATCAAGTGTTATTCTGGCTATACGCTAAACCGGCCAATATAACTTAAACCATTAATCTTGGAAGTGCAACAGCATTGCATCATCACTAGTGGTTTTCATCATCAACTGAGAAATCTTCTGATGTTGAGTTAAGTGTAAACCAGAAATGTAGCCTCTATCACTCATTAGATCTTGGTTATTTCTTTTTCATTCTCTATCTCTATTTTATAAAAAATAAAAAAATAAAACCCGAGATCACACTGAACATATGAACACTGAGGCAGAGGGGGATCAAACATAAGATATTATTCTGCCATTACCAGACATACAAAGCCTTCAGCACAGCAGTGGCTGGGTGTTGAAATCCAGGATTTGGTGGCTACAAGGAGTCAGAAGGTAATGCAGAATTATTGGCCAAATTAGTTGTTTGCCACTAAGAGGATTACGCTTTAATCTTATCACGCACTTACCACTTTGTGTTGCAACGGTTTCAAGGTAACAGCTGAGCAGCTGTAGATGAAAATATTTCAGTCAAAAATGAATAGGCAGACATAATGATTAAAACAGCTGCACAGGTAGTGATGACTTGTTCACTTGTGAGTTTCTTGTATGTCTTACATGGTGTTTGAGCTAACTGCCTCAGTATAAAACCCCACCTTACCATGTCCAAAGTATATCTCTGATCAATACATCACTACAAGGTCACCAGAGGCCTTCACCACAAACAAAGCCTGACTAACACAGGAGTGATACTTGTTTGTCACTTAAATCAGGTGATTAATGCAGATCACGGCTTGATTAAGACGTGTGTGGTGACAGTAAGATCATTACAGCAGATTAATGGGTTTGGCCATCTGTTCTCTCACAGAGGTGATTTTAATTAATGGTAAGAATATTGTTAATCTTTCCTTGGAAGTCATCATTACAGTAATCACAATGATGGTCAGAAACCAGTCCGATGTCAGTCAGGGTTTGACATCATTTGAAGGCTGTTTGGAGATTCTCCACCCCATGCCACCAGGTAGGAAGTCAGGAAAAGCATTTGGTGACACTGGGAGCAGTAATCCTGGCATATGCCACTGGGAACAAATGTCTCAAAGGCCCACCTTTTGGATAACAGCCACCATGTTACCCACTGCTAGAAAATCATCAGCCATTTAAAATGCTAAAAAGGCTTTTTGACATGTTTATTGTTTTATATTTTGCATGTTTTACAGTCTAATTTTGTCAGTCTCCCTGAGGAAACTGTTGGGAATTTCTAACAATGTAAACATATACAGTTATAGTGATCAACAGGTGAACTGGGAACATTAGAGTTGTATCTATGAGTTTCGGTTTGTCTGGAGTTATTTTGTCATAAAACTATACAAATCATTTACCTGCTAATATATACACAACACACCAAAAGGCAGAGTGACACAGATACAGGGAACCATATACATATATACAGGTATGCACAGAGACAAAATAGAAAATGAGCATCACAATCAAGCTATTATGCAGAAAACATGACAGAAAAAAACACTAATCAGCTTTGTTTCCTAAGTTCTGGCTCGAGTTCGAGACAACAACAGATGCTGCTGTGTCACATGTTACACCATCTACTTTAATCACAGTTGTGACATGCAGCTTTAGTAAACACAGGCATTGCATGCTGCATGCTACTTCACAGATAATGCATGTAAGATATATAGTAGTTAGAACATTAAAACAATTCATACATCTTGGGTCATTCCGATTGCATGGTTTAAAGGTTTTTTACACTGACGGAATCTGAAAATCATCATTACATCATTCTGTCAGCTGTTCCAAAACTTACTCCTACAATTTACATTTTTCTAATTTCTGCTGCTAAATACTTAAATGGGCTCTTTTGAATAAAAAAATATAACATTGAGAGATAGACATAAATTCATGACACTGTGTTTATTCAATTTATAGATAGGCACATACTTTTTTGCTAAGGCTGGATAGCCATTTTCAGGCCAGCACCCTATCAGTTTCCTCATCTCACTTTAACCTTAGGTGCTCTAATAAACTGGGGGTATACATGTCACTGCTCTGGCCGTGAGGGTCATGTGGAGGGTTTAATCTCAGCCATTTGGGCTGTCTGAAAGGCAGATAAAACAAGATTATCCTGTGCTTGGTATTGGCCTTTGGTGAAACGAGAGGGTGGAAGCATGTGAGCAGCAGCAGCTGTGGAGGTGCCAAATGCTCAGACTGGCTATGGGTCTCTGTTGCTTTTGGCACCTCCTGCAGAGCTACAGGCACAGATAACCCCCCCAACCACAGCTCATCCTCACAGCTCTCCAACTGATTACAATTGGCCAAATGTTTAACATACTGTCCCTAATCACACTTCACATTCTGTCACAATATGCTCCTAAATAGCTTTAAGGGCCATATAAATCACATAGGTACTTGTAGCCTTGATGTTATTAGGTGTTTTCTTTCTGTTAGTTTCCTGTTTTGCCTCAGTTCTGTAATTAATGCATTCAGATCAGTACAGGAGGGATGAAATCTCTTCGGCACACCAGCTATTGAATTTAGGACGTGAGGAAAAACTTAAAAAGATTTATTTGTAAAACAAAGATCAATTATGGAAATAAATGCATAACATAAGAAAATCCTACGACTGCCTTACTATTTTATGATAAATTAATTAGACTATTAGGGCCAAACATGAATAATACAGGGTTTCCATGTAATAAGATCTCAGTGGACTCGACATGTTTTAAACAAATGCAGAACATTAATATGGATGTTGTGTAAACATGTTTCTAGGTTTTTTCATGTTGGCCACAAAAGGCTGAGTCTATTAAGAAATTTTGGAAGACAGATTTTGTTGTTTAAATCTCCTAAAAGCCGAGGCAGATCAAAAGAGGCATTAGTATTCAGAGACAAATCATGTTTGGCTGAGGTTCCTCTACCCCCACTCAACTCCACCATTCCCCACTGTGTAACTAATGCTCGCTGCCTGAGACGATTGGAACAACAGTTGCTAGCTGCACTTCATTATGCATAATCATTTTTGAATGCGCTTTGGCCATATGTACCATCAGGTATGCTAACTGCTGCACACAATACTATTTCTCATTAGAATGTAAGCACTGAAAGAAAAAACAAAATCCTGCTGTTAACAAAATACCTGCTAAAGGATCATAACGACAAACAGCAAAACAGGTTTCTGGAATTGAGGCCAGTCATTTCAAAATGGGGAGTCGACCCTAAAGGTTTGGATTAAAACCAGGGATGAGAGTGCCATCTACAGGTGGAAACTTTGCCATGGTAACAAAAGATGACTTGCAAGCAATAGGAAATCCTGAAAGCACGTACACGTTTTCACAAAATACGTTTAACACACACACACAGATCATTAACTCTCTCCCTTATGAATGGTAAATGAATGTTTGAATCACCTGTTTAAGGGAACACGCTGACATAGGATCTAACAGGCCAATTAGAGCAGAGACTAGCAACCTCAAAATAGTTCATCCAAATAATTATATTCTACTAGAAATCCACTCTCCTCCTCTGAGTGTGAAGTGGCCTTGGTGTGTGCTGTATACTTTCTGTTGGTAAAGGACTGTGGGTTTCAATCCAATTATGATGACTACTTCACATTTCATGCTTCATATTAAATTTCACCGCCTTTAGCTACATGGATGAGGGCCCCAAAAGATCAGCAGGCCTGCACATTAACCTCCAGTAATATTCTGTGTGTGATGATTGCAGGCACATATTTGACTTAACAAATACCTACCCAACTTTCTCTTTGATTTATATTTTCCGCATCACCGATGAAATGGTCATTGTAGCTACTGCTAAAAAATGTCCTTGTTTCAGTGTGTCTGCAGCGAGGATGTCCACGCTTGTAATCCATATTTCCGTGGCATGTTGGCTGTTACAGGTGAGGTAAATAAGAATTTGCTTCTTAGTCCAGGCTGTGAATTAATTTAATTCTCTCTTGGACGGTTATATTATTCAAAGCAGGGAAGATTAAGTATAGCCTTGTCGCGTGTGTGTGTATGTGTGCATGAGTATATTTATGTGTGTGTGTGTGTGTGTGTGTGTGTGTGTGTGTGTGTGTGTGTGTGTGTGTGTGTGTGTGTGTGTGTGTGTGTGTGTGTGTGTGTGTGTGTGTGTGTGCAGGTGTATGTCAATGCTAATTTGTGCTTTTCAAGGACCAGGTCCCTCTCCTCGTCTTCCTTGAATATGTTTCACATCTCCATATTGCCATCCTAGGATGTCACCTCCGTGAAGCAATTTCCTCTCAGCCATTATCTGATGGGTGAGAACTGTTTCCCATTGGCAGGTGCAGCAGACACTTCGGCTGGGCAGAAGCTGGCTGTTAGACGTGGGACTGGCTCCTTACCAAGCTCCAGTCTGCCTGGTCCTGACAGCCCCCACAGGGCTGGCCACTGGGGGCGGACTGTTGGGCCAACTGGCCACTGAGGGGTGTAATCACTCCCTCTGACATATTTGGCTCAAGCTATCCATTTGCTCCACAACAGAAAGCCCTATGTGAGCGTATTCCTTAACCCTGTTAGGCCAGGAGATGGCAACATTGAGGTGAGAGATAAACTTTTGAAACACATCAACCCTGTAATGGATCATGTCATATGAGAGAAAGAAAGCAAGTAAGGATTAAAGAGTCATGACAATATATGAAAAACCTTATGATTATTTCCAAGTAATGGTCCTCTATTATATTGCTTTACTGTAGATGACACATGTTCACCTTGTGGAGAAAATTGTGTATAAGCTGTTTACAAAAACATATTTAATTAATTATTATTACATTATTATCTTACAATATAGTATACAATGTGATATAATAATAAAACAAAATATGACTCACAAGTTACAAGTATAATTGACACTTTATAAGCTTCACAAATATTGTATAAAGCCTGTTGCAGGGCTATTACATTTAATTGCGTTATATTTAACAGCGAGTGGACACACACACTGTGTATACTGTAAGGGTACACATTCACAGACAAAAGCTTTTTTAAATGAAAATGGTTGAAGATGCAAAATAGAGACACTCCTTTACTTTCAGCCTTTACTCGTAACATACTTCTCTCGTAAGAATTTACAATTAGGAATGCACAATCGCAACAAAGGCACTAAAAAGGATGCCTATGGTGTATAATGTGTGTGTGCATGTGCACAAGTGCATGAGTGGAGCAGAGAGATAGATTAACGTTGAGGGGCATCAGCTCAGAGGATGTTTTGTTTCCCTACTGGGTGTCGGGTGCAGAGGGGAGTTAAGGGATTCCAATCTGGTCGTCTAGTCCTGCGGTGCGAAGAATGTTTGGAGTGTGCTTGGTGATAGCGGACTCCATTACGGGGCTGAGTCTCAGGGTAGCCTGCCATTGTGCCGGCAAGCGAGGAGGTTAATCAGATCCCAACTCCATTATGAATGCTTGCTATTTCTAAGGGCTCTATGAATAGAATAGTAAAAATGAATCTGGGCTCTGTGCTTTTACAGAACAAGGCCTGATAAAGAATAGTGTTGGTTTACATTTGAAGAGATTCCACATTCTCTAGAGCAAAACCAAATGAGTGTTTTATGGGGGGCCTAGTTATTAATTATCTGAGATTAAGAAATAGTCTTTGCAGCTCTGCAGCGATGCTTTCCATGTCTGCTTTTGTTTGCTGTAAAGGGCAGATTATTGTAATTGATTTTTTAAGTATTACATTCATTTCATGTTGTTAGTCAATGACATCTGCTCGCACAAATTGGCCAGTATGTTATCAGTCTCTCCTCCTTACACGAGACACATTGCTAAATGTACTTTTTAGGCTTTCTTTTGTTACAAGTAATTATTTTATTTTTTTATTTTTTGCAAGTTATCCTGTCCTTTCTATGTCTTGTAGTAGCTCAATTAATAACTTTGCTAACAACCTACAGTATTAGTAGCAGGACCTTAGGATGAACCTTATTCATTTTGATTCCTACTTTTAACCCTTGGCACATAAACGGAAACACGTGGTCGGCCGCTTAGAGCCAAACTCAACAAAACATCAGTAAGGAAAGCACCTACTTGATAACACCACTGACATGCCTCGAATCAAACACTCAGCTCTAAATCTTTTAGATTAGGAGGTTGGTGAATGGTGCTGTCCTACAGATTTATGACAGTGTACCTGATGTCCTGTATGCACCTGAGCTTTTGATCCACTAACGATCGCCAAGGACTATGGTTAGACTTTCTATTGTTTTATTTCTTTTACTACTTTGTTTATGTGTTTTTGGTCATTTTTCCATGTCTAAAATACAATTTGAAGAGTGCATTATAAATAAAAGGGCATTACAAAGCCTACAATTACATAATGTGCTTTTGGGATGGAAAATATTTACCATGAATCACAATTCATCTCACAGTGTAGCAAGTCTGAGTAGTAAATTGAATGAAGACGACAATAAGACATGACTTGAGGGAATAATACAAACAGGAGATTCAGCAGTCTGCCATCAGGACAACATGCGCAAACTGTGATTTAGAGAGCAATAAACGTACGCCTAATAGGACAGCTCACATTTCACACAATTTGTAGAAAATCTAATTTCTTTGTGAAGGCACAGAAGCTAAAATCCAAGCTTTACAAAACAACATAGCTCTTATATGGGAGGAAATGTGTTAACAGGCAAGACAGTCCTATTCTCAGCAAAGAGGTATTTAAGTAGTGAAGATGAAGTGAGATGGAAAATCTCATTTCCATAACAGAACAGGGAAAACAGTCTGGCAGAAGGTGTTTTCTTTTTTTTTTTACTGTTGAATTGTCAGAGCAATCATGGTTGAGCCAGAGCAGCAGACTAAAAGGAGTGGGGGTTGTGGGAGGGGAGGGGAGGGGGTCGAGCCCTCTTTCCCAAAACACATACAAATGGACTTGAACAATCTCACGCACGCACGCACGCACGCACGCACGCAGGCACACACACACACACACACACACACACACACACACACAGTAGTAGATGCACGTAGATTCAGGGATGCACAAACAGTTCTTAGTCTCAGAGGAGCAGACAGTGAGCACATTATGCAAACAGAGGCTTTGTGTGTATGGCGCTGAACGTGCCTGTATGTTGGAGAGAGAAATTAGACTGATTAAAAATCAGGGGAAAATCACAAACTGTTAGATGGATCTCCTAGGGTCTAATTAGCATGTTGAATTTTGAGCCAGAAACACAATGTTTAACAAATCTGGAAATGTAGGTGCATCCATGGTTTGTTTTCTGAACTCTATTTTAAACGTCAGCCATGTTTACAAATGCAAACCTTCGCTGCATAAGCGTAACAGAAATGTGTTATGCATTTCAGCACCATCACTTTTTTGTTTTCCACACACAATCAATTTGTGTTGCAGTATACGGAAGCTGAATGTGTAATGCAATGCTCCTTTGTTCCTTTGGGCTATGAGTTATAGGCATATGTGAGGCAGAGAGTATGGACAAAGAGCAGGAGTCCGTCTGCAAGAATGAGATCAACTTTCATGTTAAAACTCAGGTAACAGTGAGATTACATTTTGGTGCCTCAGGAGCAGGCAAGGAACAATTGTTAGCGTTTCCATTGTGAGTTATGTAATAGAACGACTAGAGGAGCCTGCAGAAGCAAAATTGAAATGACCCTCCTCACAAAATAGAATAAATATTTAATTCAAGCCGAAGAATGGACTGTCCCACAATGTTTTGTCCTTGACCATAAGCTAAGCCCTGAAGATATTAGTTCAGGCAGAGAACAATAGTCAGCGCACGAGTCAATTCTGTTCACCTTAGAAAAGGGAAATCTGAACCGCTCCCTGCTTTTCAGTCTATCATTTATAAACGTTTGCTTTTTAATGCACTTACTATCAACACAGTCAGCCAGCCCATATGAATATATTCAACAACACGCAGAGATAGTCACCAGGGGGAGATCTGTTTTATGTTTGGAATACAGGCGGAATTCTGGTTTAATATTTAAACATTTTCCACAGTCTGGAGCTTTCAGTGCTCCTCAGTGGGACTTGTCAATCCCTCCTTGTTCTCCTCATGTTAACAGAGCAATGGTGACCAGTAGCTTTAATAGCCATGACATGACAATCCATTGCACAGACATATAAACCCCAGATGAGAAAGGCTATCGACTTCCATACATAATGCATCCAAATTTTGTTTCAATTATCCAGTGTTTTAGACTAGAAATGGAATGCATTTACGGTAGCATTAATAATAACATGCATTCATTCTAGTTTTGCTGCAACAGATAGAGTGCCGATTTCACTCCTGCGACCCCAGCTGTAGTTTACAAGTCTACAGCAGTTTGCATTGCAGAATAGAAGTATGCTGTGTGTTTTAGAGCACAATTAATTCTCTGGTGATGTTGGTTTGTATTTCCAGAGAAAATATGATGTTTGCAGTGAGTGATTTCTTCGCTGGGAGGTGGTGTCTTTAGTTAAAGCTGTATGGCCAGCAGGGCTCACATTGTGTGGGGTGCCAAACGTAAACATTTAGATCCAATTTTGCGCCCATGGGCGTGATGGTCTTACAGGGAGGTGTGTTCCGGTGAATTTATGGCGTATTGCTATCTTGAGGCAGCGGGAAGTGATCGCGCTATTGACCAACAAAAACCTTGTCTAAAATCAATAGTGCAGCATTTCATTGTTATTTTAACAGCAAATTAGTAAAATGCGCCTAGGTTCATGTACAGTGTGCGCACACTATGCTTGTTACACACACAGGGATACGCAGCAGCACACAAACATGCAAAAGATTACAAATAAAAATATTACGGTGCAAATCTGCCATCATGATAGCAATGCGCTAAGGTACAAACGCGCCTGGCTTTTCAACTGATTGGTTTAGTGAATGTTTGTACACGCCCTAAACACACCTGTGCCATGCGCTTAGATCATTAAAATAGGGCCCTAAATGTTAAATCCAAATCTAAATGTTAAATTAGATTTAGATTTAACAGTTAGATTTAGATTTAACATTTAACATTAAGATTTAGATATAATATTTGTATTTGACATTTAGATTCAAAATTTTACATTTCGATTTAACATTTAGGTTTAGATTCAATATTTAGATTTCATATTTAGAATTGACATTTAGATTTAACATTTAGATTTCATATGTAGATTTCATATTTAGAATTGACATTTAGATTTAGATTTACCATTTTGATTTGATAGTTTTAGGGATTGTATCTGCATTTTTACATTTGGCCCCATACACATTGAGCTTCAGAAAGAGCCACGAGCAATCCAGCTGCTCAGCGAAGCACACCAGTTCCTAATCAACCTTTGTGTGTTTGTTTGCATGTGTGTATGTGTGTGTGTGTGTGTGTCTGTTTGCATGTGTGTGTGTGTGTGTGTGTGTGTGTGCGTGCGTGCGTGCGTGCGTGCATGCGTGTGTGTGTGTGTGTGTGTGTGTGTGTGTGTGAGTCGGAGTAGAGAGAGGGCTAAGGACCAAACCAGGGACAAATGCTGGTACATAGTAGCCTGGTCCTACCAGACTCTCGTATATTTCATTTGTAAAGAGAGTCTGGCCACTCTCCATTGACAAGTGTTAACTTCCTTGAAGGCGGGTACTCTGTTGAAGTTTAAAACTATTGGATCTGCCCAGAGCCACTCTGGATCTGCCATAACCAATCGTTAACGTTTGGTCGTGACGTCGGCTTAGCATCGCTAGCGTTCACCAACTCCATCACCATTAACGGAGCGATCTGGAAAATCAAACTTTTCCCGAACCCCGTGGGGAGGAGGGCCACAACATCATGGCCACCAACAAAACTCAGCAAAGATTGTTCTTGCTCGGGCTTTAACTTCTGGATATTTCGGCAGCGTTGCCACAACGGACCGAATGGCTTTGCTCGCATCTTTCTCCGGCGCAATTACAGAACTACAACTCAAACTAGCACACAACCTCAACGTCATCGTTCTCAGCCACTCCCTCTGTTCGCTGATTGGACCGGTAAAGATTTGGCCGGAGAAAACCTGCGAATATACCGCAAACCATGCCGCAAACCCAGACGGAGTACTGAAGAAATTGAGCGCAAGTACGTAGGAGGGCGGAGCCAGGCAAGGTACATAAGGCTGCTACAAGAAAATGTTAGACTAGTTAAAAAAATTGAGGTAGTGGAGCAGTTATAAATATAATTTATAAATGAATGCAGCAATCAGATAGTCGACTGAAGCGCTGTTTCAAGCAATTTTATTGATTAGATGAAGATAATCTGCAGGTTCCGCAAGAAAAGGGAAGACAAGCAAGAAGTGTACCACAATGAATCAAAACACTCATATGTGATTTACCACCTCACACCTCTCCTCAGAAAATGCCATGTGCCACACATGAATCGAAACTGTCCCCAATGCACCCGCAGTCTGCCACCAGGAAATACAACAGAAGAACCAGTCTTAAAATATTAAAAACCCACACTGCTAAAACGCAATCTAGCAGATAATAATCTGCACTTGACTGGGAATAAAAGACAATGGCAGTTAGACAGGCACACAGCATAAAAATAAATTATTTCACAAGCCCTCTGGCTTGTACATACTGTCTATTTCACAGATATTCACCCAGCCCAGGCAGCCACATGTCTGCATGTCCTCGAGGCACAACAAATCACAAATCGCACACAAGAAAGAATACAATCAGCCAACCCATGCTTTACATTTGCAACATATTAGGAAATATTTCATGTTTTACCTCCACAAAACACCACATGACTTAGATAACGACCTGTACAGCTTTTCTTTTTACAGATTTTAAATTGTTGCTGCATATTGCTGAAAGCCTCACAGCAAATAGTTATTATCAGTGTAAAATAAATGTTTACCAAGCTCACATGAGGCTCCATTAAACAACGAATTACCTACTGAGCTATGTGCATTGTCTAAACCCAGCTTTCTTAAGGGAAGTACAAAGGTTTGGGTTCACTATTCAAACTTTGCATTTTGGATTTATGAAACATCCTGCAAAGCATTTCCCTTCAGTCAGTGTCCTTCACAAATTGCTTAAATTGCATTAAAAGAGGTCTACTTTGTGTTGGCTTTATCTTAGTCTATATCCAAGACGTTCCACTTCCAGAATTGCTCCAGTGCTACCGGATGTCCATTACTTTACGCTTTCTTTGTGTTGGAATTTTAAACTCTGGTGGATTTATGAGGACTATGGTTAACTGCTCCTCAGATCACTGCAGGGTAAATCCAGACAGCTAGCTAAAGTAGCTGTTGGACCTGAGTTTTCTGTTGCACGATTAAAACAACTTTTGAACGTACACATGTTCTGCTAAAACAAGTTCCTTCCCGAGGCTATTTTGCAGCAGCACCGGGGCTCTGCCGGGCGCTTACCCATGACGATTGTGATTGGTTTAAAGAAATGCCAATAAATAGAAACAGTTCGTCGCACGCGACATAAACGGCCGTAGTAGTAGTAGTAGTATACCCAACATATATAATTAACATATTTTCTCATGTCCCAATAGTGGTATTCAGTCAGGCACTGTCTCTGGAAAGACACATTTGTTATTATATCATTATAAATAGATACTGTATATTGTTTTTATTCGTATTGTCAACAAGTATTGTTTTCAAAAGCTAATGCTAATTCCTCTGTGTCATTTTCTTCCATTTTTGTGTTTTTATGTTCCCTTATTACAATACATGAACACTGTTTTTGAGTCAATCCTACATACAGTACAGGTATACCGCCCTGGTGCCCCAAATACTTGCTAGCGTACCAAAGATATGGATGAAAATTACCCCCAAAAAATCCACCATTGACTGTGGTTTGAATAAAGTTTGCTAAAAACTACCATGCTCAACTGTTTTTTTCTCGGTAATGTGGGTGATCCAAGCCTTTAAAGTGCCACACAATCCTTTCAGTTCATGTTTGGCAACACGTTTACTTTGTACAAATACTCATGGCAAATTTCTCCACTCTTGTTTCCTACCTGAGCACTGTCACAGCCTGTCACCACAAAAATCAAGCAGAGATCTCTCTTGTCAGCCTAAATCACTTTATCTGATGCTCCCTCATGTTCAGCGTCTCTCTCTCTCTCTGTCTCTATCTCTCTCTCTCTCTGTCTCTCTTTCTCTCTCTTAGTTGCATGTTTCCATACAAGCTGCTGTGCACAGCTAGATACCACGGAATCTGTTTGCTTAGGCTATGTGGACACAATGTGTGTTGAATAAAACAAAAACAAAAAATACCAAAAGATTTTGTTGATAAAGGACTGATCATCTTCAAATCCTAGTTGGTGTAAGTGTTGATAAAGCACTGAAGCTGAAGGGCTGAAGGAACGTTTGTATATACTTATATCTGTGTGCCCTCCAATGTTTTCCCTCTTAGCTTTTTGAAGAGCAAGCAAATCTTCTCAACACCACAAGACATTTCAAATAAATTCTTCATTGGCCTGTCAACATGCTTTTCCTCTCCCTTCAACACCAGCAAGAGACTACCATGATCTACTATGAAATGGCCTCATTGTGCAGGGCATCAAGGATTTCTACGGCTCCATCTCCGGGTGTGCTCTGAACTGTGAATTTCAGATTCAGACAGCCCAAGGCCCAAGGCCATGAGCCGCTAGCGCTGCTGAAGCACTCTGTTGCTTCACACATCTGAAATTGGCTGACATGTTTAAGTGTGCCGCACCTTTGCTCAATCTCTGTGTGATTGCTCTCTGGAAACCATGCAAAGCCAAGTGACTCAAGACCTACATGTGTCAGGGCAATGAAGTTCTCCCTTCTCTAATTTTAGTCTGCATTTCCAAAACTGCCATATACGCACATTTTGATGAGATTTATGGTTCATACAGAAGGGCTGTTAGACACATCAGCATGTAACACGGTAATCTAAGAGAGGATATTTGACAGATAGTTTTCCATTCCGTCTCAGTATCCCAGCGTGCTTTAATCCCTTAATATCTTACCAATAACTATTAAGGATTTAATGTCACTCCTACTCTGTCGGGGTTTGACTCGATTCTCTCTCATTTTTCCTGAACCCAGGACACAGCTGAGACTGACTGAGCCCATGAACTCTTTAAAGTCTCCACTCAGGTGTCACAGAATCAGCCTTGCAGAGACGGGATGTTCAGATGCTGAATACAAGGAAGTCAAGGTGACCATTTCGCCCTGAGTCAGTATATCCATGTCAAGTTAGCCTCCTTTGACTTGTTTCTGTGGAATATGAGAATAAAACATGAGGTAATATTCAACTGTCACATAATAAATGATAGAAAAGAAATTACCTTAATATCTTGTCTGAAATAAAGTGTTTTTAAATTCACTTTGTTGGAGATGCTATTGAATGAAGCATTGTCATCCAAAGTGTTTGTATTTTAGCTCAGACTGAAGCCAGCCTCAGTGTAAAAACATGTTGATCACAGCGGCTGAGATAGATGGAAAAAAATACTCCACATTTTAGTTCTCCTCAAAAAACCTGCAGTTAATTTTTCATAGCCGTACCTTTTAAGAGACTTGTCAGTTTGATTTAATGTTCGGCTGACAGTTATTGGTTTTTGGTGTTTACCTCTTATCACTTCAGAAAACTGGGGAGGCCAATTTATACTCTGGATGCACATAAAGTGGCATAAAAAATTAAGATCTTGACGCCCTTGAAACATTATAAAAGCTTTCTATAATGCCCCTCTGTGTGTAATTGTGTTGTGCTCTTTTTGTGTGTGTGTTAAGAGGATGGCAGATGTTTGTGTTTAGTGTTTAGACTGACATATCCCTGCATACTGTAGATATGTTTCAAATGCAATTTCTTTTCTTCCTACTGTCTCATCTGCAGCTTCACTCACACACTGGACAGTTTGCACTAGAGTGATGGAAGTTCAGACTGGATGTTGTTGTTTTTACTCCCATTACCAATGCCCAGAGTTTGCCTTTGTCAAGTTAGAATTTTAAATAATAAACAACCAAGCTGCAATATGTGTTCATTGACACATATGCTGGCACATTTGATGAAGAAAATCTTTAAAAGGGGGCTTACAGTGAAGAAATTGTCTCAAGTGGTTCAAAGGATTTAAGTAGAAGAAGAGAGGATTGATGTTTGCGCTGCAAGCCCCTGAGTCAAACTGGCCCAAGGTCTAATCAGAGACCAACAACACAACCCCTCCCCAGCCCCCCTCCCCCCACACAGCCACAGGATTTTCTCTCACTATTCAGGGGCTGATAGATGAGCCTCTCTTTGTATTTCAGCCATGCACTTTCTTAAATCTGAAAAGCCAATTCATCTTGGGCAAATGCAAGAGGAGGGAGTTAACGAAAAACGGCAAAAGTAATTTTTTCACTCCTTGCCAGCACTCAAGTGTCATTCACAAGCTCACTAAGCTCTTGTCTCTCATTCATTAGTTATCCCAGCTGCTTCACCTACATCACGTGCCTCGACTACAACCGAGGTTTCGGAGATAAATTCACAATAGATAAGGGACAGTCTGCACAGACTTACATTGGGGGAAAGATATCATCACAAAACAGGGGGAAATGTGGTTATGCTTCCTGATGGACTGGATTCATCTTTGCTTCTCAGGTACAGTGCTTTTCAGACATTCAGGCAAAGTAGTTTATCTACGCTTGCTGTCAAATCAAATTCAAGCATTTAGTGGGCCAGACAAATAGCCAGTGTAATAAATCATCCTTTTTCATGCAGTAGGGCATCAGAGAGGCTGCTGTGCAGACAGGCTGTTTGAAGTTTAGGCGCTTTCATTACACACATGTCAACAACATGTACAAAGTTTAATGATCTTGTAGTGAACTATGTGGCGCATTTTTTACACTTCCAGTGGCAAAATAAAAGACTCTTTTTCCAAGAAGATTATTTTTCAGCCAGCAACACAATGTACACCAGAGTATTTTTTAAATCGCAGTGTTTCACTGAGCCCATGTGTTAAGAGAGAAACGGTGTCATGTTTAATTAGCAAATTCTCACAGTGAATGTGGACACCTTGTTGACACATCCATTCCACATGAGCTATTGCTGATTCCTTTGAATGCAATTTACATAATTATACCTCATCCAGTCCTGTAGAGCACATGCCTCAAACACCATGTTGCTCGCAGCAAAACAGCATGAGGAGAAACAGCCATATTAACGCTTGTGGCAAGAAAACACTAAATGTTGATGCGCCTCCTCCATCTGCATTGTATGAGACATGATGGTCTCGCTGCATTACAGATATGACCCACAATCCCCCCATATGTGCACACACAGACACACACATGACACTGCCTCCTCTTAAAACATACACAAAGAGAGAAAATCGCACTGCCTGAGAAAGATGACCTACATTTCAACAATGCTTTTCACCTACTGTACATATTTAAGTTGATCTGCCTTCAATATGCAAAACCCCATAGCGTACCACCTCATTCCAAAACGTACATTCTAATTTACATTCACAATATTGCAAAACAAGACTCACCACCAGTGAGTCTATAAGCTCTAAGGTAACATTCAAAGTCAAACAATACCCATCTCCCCCAAAGAACAATGAAGCATGACAGTCTGAATTGCCAGATCGTACCGTCAGAGGGCTCCTCCAAAGCTCTCAGCATTGACTTTCCCTCTGAATATTGTCTTGCTCATCTATTAACTTTGTTTATGTCTGTTATGATACATGTCTGGAGAGACACCTTGAACACTGGGATACAGCTCTCCGTCCAAACATAAAGACAGGAATGAAATATTCATCCGCTTGATTGTCTCCAAACTCCAGGAGAAGAATCAATAAAACATAGCATTGGCTTCTTTCTGAGTTTAAGACTTCCGATGGGGTTTGAAATCCCCATGTGACGTCGGAGGCTTTACTCTCGCATATGAAAACACCAGAGTTTTATTTTGATGTTTGAATTAATCAGCAGAGAGCATCTTCTGAACAAAAAGATCTGATGTTGCCTGTGGGATCTGTGGCCATCTGAGATTTCACAGCCTGTATTTAAAAGCATGTTTTGAAGAATGCACTTTAACAGCCCATAATGAGCTAAGATCCATAGTGCCCCTCATATCTGGTCTACATAACTCAGCCAGTCTTGTTTTTCTTTATACCACATATTTTGACTGTCCTAATCTATCACCTTGGTGAGTAAAACTGACTAGTGTTGAAAATGAGTGTTGACTCAATAACCTCACTGCAGCAATACAATGGGGCAATTATGTGGACCAGGTCAACATATGTACCAATGGAACACAAAGGACAAGGATAAATAGGAGGCGACTGTGACCCCATTACCATGTTGTCTTAGAGGTTAAAGAAATCCTTTCAGTCCCAACTCTATAAATAACAGTTTAACAAAGACAGAAGACAACAATACTCAGGATTTGTCAACATATACATTAACTGCAGAAATAGCTAATTTTACTGTGAAATGTCTCGATTACTTCAGGCTGTTCTCGTGAACCATATGCACATATATTGCCACGCAAGGTAATGCATTGTTATTCGTATGTATTCCACGTATTTATTACTGTAAGCCCAACATTGACGTTTTCTGTAAGGTAGTGCCCTCTATTGGTTGTAATAATATTGAAAACATTGACATTGAAAATCCACATTGGCAGGAGGCTGGATTGGTGGATGGGTCCCAAAACACAGGACTTTAAAGCAGGGGAGTGGTGTTCATGTCCCAGAAGAAGTTAAGGCCTTTTTACAGTCGCCGCAGCCAACCTGTCGCACGCCAATGTGACGTCACAATGACATAGATCTTGCTGGTGCGCCAGGATTTTGAGTGCGCAACCAGAGGTCGCGCACCACTGTATTTTTTTCAGCGGCACACGACAAAGCGGAAACAGGAAGCATGAACGAGTTTGAGGGCAACCGGATGCCAGGACTGTCATAGTGACTGCAAGTCTCTCGTATAAGATGGGTTAAGATGAGTTTTTTTATGGTGAATGAAAGGCTTTATCCGACGAAGTAGGTAATCAAATCAAATCGAAACATTGACATCAATGCTGCTGCCAGTTCTGCCATTGTTTACCTTTTTCTTCTTCTAGTCCGTAGAAATAGCAAAGTCGGTAGCCTTTCCTCATTAGCGACACCTCTGTTCAGGAGAAGACTGCAACTAATGTTGCGACCACCACGTGCGAGTATAAATAGTTACGCCGCTCCCATGACACATGTCACATTTGCGCGCGACAAATTGGCTGAGGCGAGTATACCTTAAGGGGTAAAAACAAGACTTTCACCAGGGAAATGGATGTCCATGTTTTCTAATCTATTGTCGTATTGGTGGCTAAATTTAGGTACAATTGGCTGGTGTAATCGTGAAAGGTCGCTATAATTTTGTGAAATATAACATGAATTTTTGTGTATATTTTTCCATATGACATCATATGAACCCGTTAATGTGAATATGTTTATGGGGAAAACACATTTGTACATACAAACACAATTGCCGAGAGTTAGATGACAATATCAATACCACTCTCATATCCAAAGCTAAATATGAAGCTACAGCCAGCTTACAGTTAGCTTAGCTTAGCACAAAGACTGGAAAAAGAGGAAACAGCTAGCCTGGCTCTATTTGAAGGTAACATAATCCACCTACCAGCCCACTAAAGCTCATTAATTAACATGTTTCATCTTGTTTGTTTAATCTATACAAAAAACAAACAATGCCAGGCTAGCTGTTTCCTCTGTTTCTAGTCTTTGTGCTAAGCTAAGCAAAGCAGCTGCTGGTGGTAGCTTCATATTTACTGTACATATATGAGCATGGTATTTATCTTTTCATCTAACTCTTGACAAGAAAGCAAATTAACACATTTCCCAAATTGTGAAACTATGCCAATTCCTCCTAAGACGAAAGTACACTTGATTGAACCGTAATATAACAAGTAAAGTAACACTTTTCAGATACATATCATTGTAAAAGATAACGTTACAAACTCACATTTGTGTTCTTTCAATACCAAGTGCTATTTTGTACAAATGTGAAACGACTAATTTGACTTTGAATGAATGTTGCACATTGATACTTTCTAAATAATAACACATTTAATATGCTCTATTATTTGGATTAATTTGATCTTTTTTATTCATTGTCACAGTTGTGAGAGATGTAGTTTTCTGCCTCATGGGACCACAAACTATGGACGAAAGAAACATTGTGTTCTACCGCCCTGACAATGACTCCTGACATTTAAACGTGACTTGCTTCTCTACTGAAAAACTCTGAAATTGCAAGGGGATTCAGGATGTGGGAATGTACTAAATAATCTGTCAAATGATAATGACTGTGACATGAAACAATGAACATAACTTAAAAAAATAAATAGTGAATTTGACCCAAAACCACTTTCTGGGTAAAACACTGAAAGTATGACATATTCACGCATTTTTTTTTTTTTTTTTGCAGTTCTGTTAAGTGTTGCATGCTGTGTGTAGAGGGCATATCAGACTCAGAGAAAATTGCCCTTTTCATGCCACCTTGCTTTCGTACCAGCTCTCCTCTACACATTTTGCTTATAAGTATGTGCTAATAGCTTTTGCTAATGTTTAAAAAGACCCACTTAAAATTAAATGTAACTCAAATTTGAATGTTTTTTAATGTCAAGTTGTACATGGGTAGAAACAAAAAAGGTTTGAGGAAGAGAGAGACATACATACAGAAAGAAAGAAGAGAGTCTGGATTCTCTGAGACATGGAATAGCCTTTTGAGTTCTTTGAGGCAAGTGATCTCCCACTACAGCAACATTCAGTTGAGCTGAGCTCCACCACAGTATAATTTGCCTATGATTTCTAATCTTTGTAAAAGAATGCGAGACTAAGTGCCTTCCACAAATGCAGACTATCATGGCATTTCTTCAGGCACATTATGGACCAGAGTGATTAGAGACTTTAAAATGCAAAGGCATCCCTTGAAACTGAATGCATTTACAATCCCATTAAATATGGAATTGTGTCTGTGGGCCAACAGTAAATTTGAAATATCTTTCCCCTTAACAGTTTTTTTCTTTCTCTCATACATTTTCCGTTTGCCGCTTGCTTCCTTCACCCTGTTGTTGAATCTGTTTGAGGTTGTGAATAATTTGCCAGTAACTGTCCTGGACATAGCTACACTCTACACAATTATATAGCATTAATCATGGAAATACTATTATGATTTACCATCAGCATCATGCAGACATTTTTATGACCGATGATTTTGACAGTTGGTTGCTTTCACCGTGAATACAAAACAGTTATAGAAAATTCTACAAAGGTATCAAATCAAATAGTAATATAATACAGCTTGAATTTAAAGGATGGGATGCAGTATCAAGTCTCCCCGTGGAAAGGACCTTGAGCTCATATATTATATTTTTTTTAAGTATCACATTCTGCTCTCTGTGTTATTTTTTATTTTTAACTGCTTATCTGAAAGTCAGACATGCATGCAGCTTGAATTTCTGACAGGTAATAATGAGCAGAAAATCCATTGCTGCAAAAGCATTCAATTTATTTTATGTTTTTGATCAGGGCACAATTCAATTACATGTAATATGTAAATACAGCTGTACAACCAGCTATGGGATTTGCACACCACAGTGAAAACAACCATCTGCTGAATAACCTTCTAAACCATAAACAACCATTTACGTATCTTAAATTCACATAAACTCCTTCGCGTCCCAGTTCAAACTAATGCTGCATTGTAGTATAATAATCCATCTATAAGCACAGCCATTTGACCTGGTTTAATGTAATCCAAAGAGAATCACCCACACTGAATCTATGATCACCTCTGTTCTCATTAAAGAAAAAATTACATAACAGAAAAAAACAAGTGTTTATCCAACTGAACTGTCCTCAATGGTTTACACTCATTTCTTAGCTGCGTTAAAATAACATTATGCTGTTGTGTTTTGCCACTTGAGCATTGAAAATATGACGATGTCAGTTGTAAAAAATTAGCCTGGGCATGACAATACCTTGTAGAATATTATCACAACAATGCATATTCTTCTTTATTTATTATTTTAAGAGTTCTGATGTGATATAAACTCCACCAATCAATGTTATGTGTATTTCAACTATCATAGCAGAGTTAAGTTTGGATTTTTTGTTCTGTCACCTTACAAAGTTGATATGGCGAGTTAGCATAAAACACTTGCCTACGTACACATCCAGCAGATATAGACCAGCATTCACCTTCATTTGGAGTCATGTTTGTGTGTTTTGTGTTTTTTTTTTTTTTTCCATTTCACCCTGAGTGGAGCACCTCCAAATTTAGCCTCTTAATGACAGCACAAGTTTAAAAAAAAACATCACACATGGACTCAGGTGTAAATTGGTACCTGCACAGAAACCCAGTAACAGAAAAAAAATAATAGTTCTAACTTAGACTAATTGTTTTATACACTGGAAGCTTAAAAATATAGCTAGCATTATTCAGCATGGGAAGAAAATGATTTCAGGATAAGACAAAATACGTTGACAGCAAATGTCATGCATTTTAGCAAGAAGCCTGAATGAATGTCCTGTACATTCCTCATTTTTTTCACATCAAATATTAAGTTGCTGGACTCAAGTGTGTAGGAATCTTAACATTCTTGGTCAATATATCCAAACCTCTGCACGCTAATTACACACATTGGTGTGAATCTGATTAGACGATTCTAAATATCAATTATTGTCTGTATTTGGAGCATTTTTAATATATTACCTTATTCCAAAACATGATCTAAACTGAGCGTATTGCAAATGCGACAACCTCTGCTTGAAGAAACAAATACAATCTGTCACAGTTATTCTCTCCATTAGCTGGAAAGCTTATACTGTAATGTTACCCACCTACCTTTTTTGTTAACTGCAGCCTTTTCCCTTTCAATGTGTCTCTGTGGGCTTTGCACAATGTTTCAGATCATTATTGCTTTATTGTTAGGGTTGTGTTGCAAATTATTGTTAGTGCTTTAACCACAGCTCGCTGTGAACTGTATGGCTGACTAACGAAGTGTTCTGAGCAAAATACACACAAGCTGTCAACAACTCTCCTCCATGCCCCATTAAGATATATGGTAGATGGAGAAGTTGGAAGTAAATACAGATAAATTGTGAGCAGAGGCCCCAAACATGTGACTTCAGTATCCAGATGCTGGGTAGTGGAACAATTATTCTCTGGGTTTCTATCCTATGTAGTCTCCACAGCAGATGAACAACAACACATAATTATACTGGAGAGAAAAAAATCACTATTAAATCTAATAAGCTCCACTAGAGGTTGGACAGAACAACTAAACAGAAGGAATGGGCATGGACACGTGTTTGGTGGAAACAAATCAAGTCCTTAGTGAAGATTTAGAGCTTTATTTTTAATATGACTGCTTAAATGTATCTTACACTCCACTTTCAGCTATTATGTTTCAAAAAATTGGGAAATTAGCTTAACCTGGATTGTATATGCCTGTTCCAACACCTCACAAGTATTACAAAGAGGGGGCATGTGTTGCATTCCATTACAGTAGTCCAAAGTGCCAGAGAAGTGTCGCTACAATTCTGTGGTTGGACTTTGAAGAGATTATGGTGGTGTTGTATTGTGACCAACATAAGAATATGTATAGAGTTCACTACATGGCCAAAGCTATGTGGACACCTGAACAAAGCATGCAAACAACCAACTGTTACATCATTACACAAGTGATTGTTGAACATGTAATTCCAAAACCATGGGCATTAATATTCTGTTATAAAACTATCTGCCCTTCTGGGAAGAATTTCTACAAAAACTTTGGAATTTTTGCTCCTATTCAGCTGTAAGAGCATAGAAGAGCGATAAGACCTGCAGTCATCGTCCAATTCCTAGGCCTACAAATACATATGTTTCCCATAAACCAGGAGAGAGGCAGGATGTAGTCTAATCTAATGATTGGAAAGATAAACAACTTCTTGATCTCACATATGAGAACATTTTCTCAGTGAGACTCTTGAAAACATCCCTGTCAGATAACCAGAAAAAAAAAAAAAACATTCCTCCCTCAGAAGTGTTGTGGATGTTTTAAATAATTAAGCCATTTTTTTTTTTTACAAATAAATGATGAACAAAACCTTGCTCGTCTTACCAAACAAAAAAGCAATTGAGCTTGCCTTGTGAGTGCACGCACACGTTCGCACGCACGCGCCCACACTTACACACATCTACCCACGCTCAGGCACGCTCACTAGACAATAAACCAAACATCAAAAGAAGAAGAAATAGGCTTTTGCTAAGTAAAACCATCACTCTGTAATGGCTGTGAAAAGACGATAAACAGAGCAGGGACTATCTCCAAGCAATGGCATAGCGTTCTCCCCTTTTCTTCTATTTTGCAACTTTCGTAAGTGTACACTCAAAAACAGGCTCACAGTTTTCTTTTTTTTTATAAGGGGATATTTTTAATTCTAAAGCGAGGGATTGGTCACACTTCGTCTCATTAGCATGAGGAGCCGTATAAACCCCGCCACTGCAGAAATTTGAGCTGTGTTGAAGGCGAGGCAACAAGCGTATCTGACTGGCTGCGCGCAAGGAGCGAGTAACTTTCACTTCCAGCAGTTCAGTTCATACAAGCGGGAGCTGCATGGAGAGCTCACTCCAGAGGTGAACTGCTCTCATCTGTTCAGCACACAATGAGGCTGCCCACCGAGGGAAAGATGACTAGGAAGATGATACGGGGCAAATGTATAACTTATTGGCACCGGTGGATTTTTATATTCTCAATCTATCAAGGTGTATTTGCCTCACCGGCTCAGTCCGAGGGAAATACTATTCGATACCAGACCAATGAGGAGGACGCTCCAGGTACAGTCATCGGAAACCTTGCCAAGGGCATGTCCTTGAGTCCGTCTCATTCCTCCAAGACCAATTTCAGGATGATGAAACAATTCAATGATTCATTCATCAGGGTAAGAGAAAGCGACGGGGAACTCACCGTCGGGGAACGAATTGACAGGGAAAGAATCTGCAGACACACTCTACAGTGTCTCATCACTTTTGACGTGGTGAATTTCTCCAAAGACCGCTACAGATTGATTCACGTTGAGGTGGAAATAAAGGACATCAATGATAACTCTCCGGAGTTTCCAAACAAGGAATCTGTAGTGGAGATCTCAGAAAACGCAGCATTGGGGTCCCGTATCCCTTTAGACCCAGCTGCGGACGCTGATGTCGGGTCAAACTACATCCAAAGCTATCAGATTTCTGTCAACAGTCATTTTACCATTGATGTGCTCCTGAGAGCGGATGGGGTTAAATATGCGGAATTGGTGCTAATGAAAGAGCTAGACAGGGAGACTCAGTCAACATTCACTGTGGAGCTGGTCGCCACAGACGGAGGAAACCCTTACAGATCGGGGTCGACAAAGATAACTATCAAAGTGACTGACTTTAATGACAATAGTCCCGTTTTTGACCAGAGTAGTTTCTCAGTTAGTTTGCCAGAGGACGCACCGGTTGGCGCTGTTATACTGGACTTAAACGCAGTTGACGCTGACGAGGGTTTGAACGGAGAGGTCGTCTATGGGTTCGGAAAACAGGTTTCTCATGAGATCCGAGGACTTTTCCAAGTGGATAACAAATCGGGTCGCCTGACGCTCAGGAGCCCAGTTGATTTTGAGGACAAAAGCACATATGAGCTAGACGTCCAGGCGACTGATCTGGGACCCAACCCGACCCCCTCCGTGTGCAAAGTCATAATTTATGTCACAGACGTTAATGACAATGCCCCAGAAATCAGCATCACCCCGATGACCTCAATCACGACAGGCATCGCATACATCAGCGAGGCGGCAGACAAGGACAGTCTGGTGGCGCTGATCAGCACCCTGGACAGAGACTCGGGTGTTAACAGCCAGGTCCACTGCACATTATACGGTCACGACCATTTCAAACTCCGGCAGGCTTACGAGGACAGCTACATGATAGTTACAGCAGCAGTCTTAGACAGGGAGAGGATTAGTGAGTATAACTTGACGGTCATGGCTGAGGATTTTGGGTCACCTCCGCTGAGAAAGATCCTTCAATATACCATTAGACTCAGCGACGAGAATGACAACGCCCCTCACTTTACTAAAGCTGTCTATGAAGTTTCAGTGGTGGAAAACAACGCCCCGGGCGCTTATATCACCACAGTCGAGGCCAGCGACACGGATCTGGGCAATAACGGCAAAATTACGTACAGACTTGTGGACAGTGTTATCATGGGGTCCCCAGTGAACACATTTGTGTCTCTTAATTCAGTGTCTGGCTCTATATATGCACTGAGAAGTTTTAATTATGAAGTGATGAAACTGCTAGACATACACATCCAGGCAAGTGATGGGGGGTCACCACAGCTGCAGAGCACAGCTGTCATCAGGCTCAAAATAGTAGATCAGAATGACAACCAACCTTCTATCATAAAGCCACCCCTTTACAAAGGATCTGCAGAGGTTTTCCTGCCCAAAGATGCACCTTCAGGTTATGTGGTAACCCAGATAAAGGCCACAGATGCTGATGAAGGTATAAATGCACAGCTGTCCTATAAAATAACAGAGGGGGGACACCTGGGTTTCTCTATCAACAAAGACACAGGGAAGGTGCATGTGAGCCGACAGCTGATGTATGATCTCACAGACAATGTCAAAGTCACAGTGTCGGTCAGTGACAATGGATCCCCGGCGCTTACCTCTACAGCCATTATACACTTCAGCTTTATAGAAGGAACTCTACCCAGTATGCCTTCCTTGCCTCAAAATGGCAGCGAGGAGCTCTTTGAATGGGACATGTCCATAGCCATAATCATTGTCCTGGCAGGGAGCTGCTCTCTCCTCTTGCTGGCTATCATTCTCATCACAACCATTTGCAGCAGTCGGAAAAAAGAGACAAGGGAGGGGGGCTATGATGAAAAAGAAGACATACCAAATGTGGAAAAAGTGGAAAGTGGTCATGTTGATTCATTGATTACCAACCACAAAGGCAAAGTGTTTGATGCCCATCCATTTCCAGAGAATCCTCCATTGGCCAGCAGCAACACAACAGAGACAGGCTGTGAGGATGGCAGGCAGACAGCGGGCATCTTTGAGTCAAACAACAGGGTGATGGAGGGTAAATTAAAGGTAAGTCATTTTTTTTTTTGCACCAAGTTTGTCGTCTTTTGAATCTTCACTTAAAATTTGTGTTGAATGTTTTGTCTTCGCAGGGTTACTCTACTCTTCCGGGATATGGGAAAGAAACAGTCAGACCAATAACCATATGGAAGGGGAATTCATTCACAACAATCTCTGCAAGAGATCCCCACATCAGTGGCAAGGACAGTGGAAAAGGGGACAGTGACTTCAATGACAGTGATTCTGACATAAGTGGAGATGTGCACAAAAAAGAGTCGCCGCCAACAAACAGTGAGTGTCATGAAAACATTATAAGAAATAATAATAAAATAGAAATTCAGAGAAATTAGTTAAATGAGACCGGATGCAAATGTGAAATCCATGCAATGATGTGACACACATTCTTTTTTGCTTCTTGTAGTGAGGTTTATATTTTAGTCAAAGCCATGCACCAGATTGTACCCAGTTACAACAATGCATTTTCTAATACACTGGACACATTATGATTGATCTTACCTGGGCTCACTGGGCCAAGGTGAGCCAGCAAATTTATTCGTATTACACACTGACAGCAGTGCTGTTTTCCACAGGTCTCTGGGCATGTACAAGCGAGTGCAAAGTGTTGGGACACTCGGACCGATGCTGGAGCCCTTCAGCTACAAGGCCCAACACGAGCATGGCCTGTGGACCGCATCTGTCAACTTTCAACAAGACTGCTTCCCTTCCAAGGAACACCGGAAGGGAAAACTACTATCCAGCACACATACCCAAAACCAACGGTCTGCAAAGTGTGTACGAAAAAGTCCAACACCAGGAATTTGATTATATTCTAGTTGGTCCATCGACACCGGCCAGAATACAAGAAACAGATGAGATGTCCATTCCAGAGTACACAAACTCTTAAAGATCAAAAATACATCCAAAGTGATCCTGTCTTTATACTGTACAGTACTTTTATCTTAATTGACTCTATGTTGGATTGTTGCAGTGTTTTGTAGTATGTTGTGTGTCTTTTGGCTCATATAAGACTGTTCATTATATTATGTGTAATATGCAATATTTTGTACATTAATAATATATTTTTCATAATGATGTAATGTAAAGAAGATTTTATTATGAATTTTCAAGAGCATGTTTTACTATTTAAGGGGCATGAGCTATGGACATTTAGGCCAAAATGGGCCTTTCTTCTGTGGAAAACAATCAATATGAAAGATTACCATGTTTGTGGTAGGTTTTGTCACATTGTTGCACAAATAAAAAGTTAAAAGCTAAATTGTTTTGCTGTTCAACCACAGTTTAATAGGTGAGCCATCTGGGCTTACAGGACGCAAATGTAATCTTTTAGGAAGAAGACAACCTATTGTCCTGAGGAAATATTCAGAAAAGCACACAGAATAACCTCAATTAGCCAACTGAATGCATTTTATTTGCCTTAAAGGCTTATAAGCCACAATGAATAAAAAGTGGTCCTCCAACAATCACAGTTAAATTGATAGCAAGCATATGACAATGTCATATTCTTTTCATGGTACACAATTTAGTTACTGGGCTGCCTCAATTTGCATGTAAATATTGCAATTTTGATCAAATGCTCATACAATTACATATTTTTTTCCAAGGTCAAAGAATCTCCGCACCCTTTCTGATTGCCTCCCAGCTTACCAATAAACAAAAAAAAATTGGCTCAATCTGTTTCCAAGCAACAGCAGCACTGCACATTTGAATCTTTTTTCTTTATATGTGTCTTCTTTTTAAGTCCTGATAAGGGCCGAGCAACCTTGACCACCATTGTCAAATCAGAAAAATGAATAATTAACCAAAGGTTATGTCTGTGTGTGTGTGTGTGTGTGTGTGTGTGTGTGTGTGTGTGTGTGTGTGTGTGTGTGTGTGTGTGTGTGTGTGTGTGTGTGTGTGTGTGTGTGCGTGCGCGTGTGTGTGTGTGTGTGTGTGTCTCGTATTGATGGCATTGCAAGGCATTCCATTCTTGTGGCATATTGTAGGAATATAAAGACCTGTATGCAAGTTTGACTACAGGGAGTGCAAGTCTGTTCATTTCACACCTGTAACCACAGAAAAACTGAAGGAAATCTGCAGTATTCATATACATTTATATCATGATTGACATGCAACTATAAAAGGTGGGTTGATTTAATGAAAGGCATGAAACATAACTGACTTATATGCAAGTGCTTATATGTTTTCCTCCTAACACTGACTGAAAGATTAGTTAACGATCTTTCTACCACCCATTATATTACTGCCTGTACCACATGACACTAGCCAATCTGAGCTCAGAACTTGTTTTAATTTGGTACCACAGGATGGCCACCTTGCTTTAGACGACCTGGACCTACAGGTAACATTCAGATGAAGAATTTAGCTCAAACACTTTTCATCAACTGTGAGTCATTCACACTGAAATGTCAAAAAGCCTCCTGGTGGATAACCTGATTCTCCAAAGAGAAGCAACAGTATTACTGGAGGAATTATAGAGGGCATCACGAGAGAGACAATGGAAAAAGTCCAAAATACCACTCATGGAACTGGCTGTTTTGAACACCGTACACCTCCGGTGAGACAGGCTTAATACGTTTTTGATCAGAAATATAATTGACAGCAATGACATGTAAATTAAACTGTAAACTCTGCAGAACTTATACGTTTTTCAAGAATGTTATCAGTTGTTTTTGTTTAGTGTGCATCATTTCTTACTTTGCACCTTCTGAACTTTGTGAAGGAACAAAACAACACACTGACATCTGCTGCAGTCAGTCGCCTCCTGAGATTCGGAGCCGTGGCTCTTATTGTTGGCGCAGTGTTGATGTTGTGTGCATCCATGGCCGCTCTCTACCTGTGGAAAGTCAGCGATAAAAATGTAAGTGTCAACTGAGGATTATGCTGTAGTTATTCAACGCAGTTATTACAGTATCCCTTCAATAACTGATATCTAAAGTGGAAGTAAGATGGGAAATGGATTCAAAGTAGATCCTCTGATAATAAAAAATGTTTGAATGTAGGCATTATTGCACAAGAGGTATTTATGTAAATGGCAGAGATACCCTATAAATAATCTTATTCATCATCACATTTCAGACTGTGAAATTGCATCTTTAATTCTGTTACAATCCATGCAAACAACATAACTTGCTCAATTTTATATAAAATAGTGTTATGTTTATGTGTCCTATTGAGCTCACCTGTAGGGCAAACATTCCCACCAAGGTCTGCAACTGCATCTCCTGTAGTGCTTTGCTCAATTATTGTATGCTTAAAATACAAGGGATTTCTGTAAGAGAAGCAACACCAATAATTACTGTGCAGGATGCAGCATGAACATCGTAAAGCTTGTTTTTCTGTATCTCATTTCTATTGTGTTTGTCACAGTGTGATTTACATAACTTGACTAATCAGTCATTTTAACGTTCCACCTTGAATGCTGCCAGGTTTATAATGTTCGTTACAGTATGAGCATCAATGGGGAGGTGAGACAGGGCTCCGTGGAAATTGATTCAGACAACAACGTGGAGAGATTTAAAACTGGGAGTGGAGCTGAGGAAGCTGTGGAGATTCATGACTTTCAAATTGTGAGTGAATTTGTCCTTGTTCTTTCTTCCTGGGGTAGTTCAGCTGAGACTTTCTGTGTGCTTAGCGAAGTAGCAAAGCTGTGAGTGTAAACATGGCATCTCTGTGATTTGGTGCAGGGAATAACAGGAATCCGCTTCTTTGGAGGAGACAAGTGCTATATAAAATCCCAAATCAAAGCCAACCTTCCACACATGGGAGCTCACAACAAAGAGTCGCTGATGTTTGACCTGGTATGTGCACACTACTTGATACAGAATGTTGCAAATTGAAAAAATAGAAATGACAGTGTTGTTAAAAGCAAACACATCCTCTGCTCATTAATTTTTCTAATTCAAGGACCTTATCTTTTTCTTCTTGCCAGACAGATGAAGCTATTCCAGTGAGTTCTGACAAGAATTTCCTCATATTGGTTTCTGCCGAGCAGCCGCTGAAGGACACCAGCTTTCTGAGCAACAAAATTCGGGGTCTTTGCGGGGAACTTCCCATTTACTGGCTCCAACCTATCTATCCTAAAGGTTGGCCTTCTTCTCTTCTTTCTAGATATTATGTATTGATTCACTCCACCTATGAGCCTATAAAACTGGCATGCTAACATGGTCTATTCTATTTAAAGTATTGTACATTCTATCATAGTGTATTCAAAGCTTGGTTGTGATTGCCCTGCTTATCTGCTGACACACTTGGTGAAACACTTGATGTCTTGAACATACTCTACATTTAGAGTACACCAAAAAAGGCTCCGGTCTTGTATTAAAAAAGAATGATCTTGAAATATGCAAGAGTGCTTGAAATCACGGCTGCTAATTTAATTATTCAGGACATCTGAGACAGCCCCAGCTATGTAGGATTGAGCTCTGAGGACATGTATGGCATCTTGTGGATGTTGACCCAATACTCTTGCCTCTCGTGGCTGATGTAACAGATGGGGAGAGGAAAAAGAGAGACACACAGCGAGCCAAACGGCAGTTTAACATAGAGGAGTTTGAGGCAGCTGCTGAGGAGAGGAACCCGGTGAGTCACGCAGAAGATGACACCTCCAGAGTCGGGGAAGAAGAGGAGGAGGGGGCACAGTCTGCTGCGGGGTCAGCATACAACCCCGAAAATCCCTATCATGTAAGTACCAACTTCATCAACAACACTGTTGATATGATAAACAAGGCTCCAGAGCTGGTGAATATTTGATTAACTATCAAGAGGCATATACTGAGCCCTGAAGCAACCCTTAAAGTAACACTAGGAATTAAAGTTTCTCTGTTTTGTCAATACTTTTTTTCAAATGACTTCATAACACCACGCGTAAAATGCCACCCTTGTTAAAAATGTATTGTCAAAGAAATAGAAGTGCATGGTGTGGAAATGTGCTAACCTCTGCCAGCTGACATACTACTGCTGCTGCTGCTGTTGAGTACGTGCCATGTTAGTAGCTATGATTACAGGTCACTGGGGTAACAGCGGCAATTCCACATTGATGAACTTGTGAACTGAAGTGAAAATTCCCATTGCTTATAAAAATTCATGTTGCCGAAAATGTTTGTTTGGGAGGATGAGAAGTTTTTGAAAACATTTGAATTGCAAATGAATATGTATATATATATATATATATATATATATATATATATATATATATATATATATAAAAAGATTGCTCTTTAGAATTAACATTGCTTTAAAACTCCAGCGCAGTGGAGGTGCTGGAGAGGAAGGCGCCATGACCTTTGACACCATGTTAGACCACCAGGGGATCTGCTGCTCGGAATGCCAACGCAGCTACACTCACTGTCAGAGAATATGCGAGCCTCTGCATGGCTACTGGCCGTGGCCTTACAACTACAGAGGATGCCAGGTAGCTTGCCGAGTCATTATGCCCTGTCGCTGGTGGGTGGCACGTATTTTAGGTGTTGTGTAAGAAAACACGCTGCACTTGTGAGAGAATAATTTTTTTGTTTGTTAGTAAGACCCCCAGGGTCTCTAAAAGTTCAGCTTCTATGCAGTTATGCATGCATGTAGGTATTTTCTGAGTTTGACTGTAAATACTGTTTAGAAAGCTATGCATGTTAGCATGAAATGAAGATCATGATGTATGATTATCTGTACTATGATACACATACTGATAATTGTCCTCCATAAAAAATCTTACATATAAGCAGGTGCTTTCTCTTCAGCTACTTCTTTTCATATAGCAAAACTGGAATGCATAAATGGCATATTCCTATTTACAGCAACAGACTTACAAATGAGCACATTCATTTCTGTATCATGTAATACTAAAGCTTAATGTGCTGTACTATGTTTAATGGAAGGTATGGGACTGAGTCCAAAGGCTCAGCAGATCATGTACCTTTCCTGACTGAGTAGGCTTTAATAAATTCTAATTACAGTATATGCTGGCTTTGATGTCAATGTTTCTTTTGTGTCACATCTTGTTTCCATGGTTCCAGTGGGTGCATTCCTGATAAAACTGAAGTGACAGCAATGGTTGCTATAACTTCCATTCACAGCTGAGAATCAGTTTGAGGGCAATGCAATTTGTGCACACTGACATCTGCATTGATGTGAACTAATGTGAGATGAGTGTCATGGCATTGATGGAAAATATTTTCATAAAAGTGACATTTTTATTAAATAAATAAATCTATAGTTTTTTTTCTATTATAAAAAAGAGAGGAGTGTTTTTACACAGCTGTTATTTTGGCATGTGGTGTAGGCTATTCTAAATACCTCAAAATCAAAAGAAATCAGATTACGATCTCTAAAGCCATATGCCAACTTTCTAAATAATTGAAAGGAGCCATGTTGCGATCAAGACGATTTCACAGAGGGTGATCCAGGGACATCAAATTACAACAGATGTGATATTGCACCATATCTGCCAATAAAGCCGCATTGAAACTCTGAAGCAGTGTGAGCGAACAACACAAAGAGATGCTTGTCGCGTTTCTTGGAGATCTTTCCTGGTTTTCATGGGGGTAGAGGTGCTTATCACATCTGCAGTGCTGATAAGACAGCCTCTGTGCTTCCGTAGGCTATATAATATTAATTCCTCTCCCACGTCTGCAGATGCACTTAAAGGAAGGTGACAAGCATGACATATCCAGGACCTCCTGATGGCTCGTGCTCTGGAGTGCAGCCGCTAAAAGAGCCCCAAGTACCCTCAAGTGATGTAAATTTGCAAGGGGAGTCCAATTTCCATCGCAGCACTGTCACTGCCATGGTCATTAAACTAAATCATCCCGCTGTGTGTCACACAGCTCCCATTTTAAAGTCCCCTCAATAATGGAGTTATACTTGGACTGCAGATTGCAGCACAACAGTGGAAGGTCTGACCTGACAGCAGCTGGAGAGTACCGTGCACATTATTTCATCTTTAGAAATCACAGGCAGACAGTGTGCATGGATGTAAGAGATAACTTGAAATTATGAACTGAGATACCTTTGTATATATTAGCTCCAGCTGTTGTTTAACATGACTATGTATATGATCTCTAAAGTTAGTAACTGCAGCTGAAATGTAAATATGATGTGTGCCTGTTGCTCTCTGCGGTTTCTTTGGGTTTCAGAATATGTTGATACAGCAGTAGAAGACACAGCGCTCTGAGTCTAAGATAGACAAAAGGAGATGAAAAAAACAAAGTAAAAAGCAAAAAAACATATCACCACAAGCAACAACTCAAAATGGCATTAAACTGAGAAAAAATACATAGCTCAGAACAACAACAGTTTTGTTATCCTGAGGGCCTGTTTCTAAATAAAAAACTTGCTTCCTTTTGCCATTCCTCTCATAAGAAGAGAAATGTATTCCACTGAGTGGAGAAGATGAATGTGTTGGAGAGCAGCTTCAGTGTGTGAGACAGTGGAGCCTTTTTGTTTGTCTCCCCTCTGGGGCCAAGCTTACCCTGGGAGCCCTGCAGGCCAGGGAACAAACAGAGCTTTGTGAGCACTGACCCACTGTGCCCAGCAGCCAGACTGCAAACCTCCACTCCTGTGCTAATAGGAAACCACAGAAGAGGAGTCCGCAGCAGCCAAGGGAGGGGAAGCTATATCTCGCATCCACCTGTGCTTTCATCACCATCAAAACAAGCACAGTCAGGCAGGGGTCTGTGGTACTCTGGTGACCACTGAATCAAAAGCTTTTTCACCAACATCCTCTTGGCACCAACACTCACCAGATTACATGTGGGATACCTTAGCTGGTGATTTATTTTGTGGCATGGATTTGTGATAATCAAGCCCATGCATTCACTGGAGCTGCCTATTAATACGTCAATAGTCTGTTATAAATTTGCCTGTTGTTGCCTAAAAGGCATTAGAAGTGTGAATAGAAGTGTGAAGTGAACCACTCTGGTAAACGTGTCCTACATTTGATTGCATGTTTTCCATTACATCCAGACATGAATGAAATAAACAGTAGTGACAGTCCATTTTGCACCTTAACCAGAACACAGAAACCCTTTTAGGCTAGCTCATTATGTTTTTCTGCAAGAAAGCACTGCAATATGTTTATAGATGCTGGTGTCGTGAAGAACCTGTAACCCGCAGTTTTGCACCGGCAATAACCACCCAGGCACCGAAGATTTGTCTTTTCTTTTCTCCTGAATGGCCAGAAATAACATGGCTGAACGAAGGGGGGCTGGTACAAGGCTTAAATGCTTTTTAATCCCATGGTTGAGTGACCACTTGCAGTTCTGCCCAGTAGTCTGACTCTGCCTGCCATTTGAAGTTTCCTTGCCATTGGCTGGAGTCTCTCTCTCTCTCTCTCTCTCTCTAGCTGTCTATCTATCCTTCTCTCTGTCTCTCCTATTTAGTATGCAAGCCTCTAATGGCCATTAATTAAATCCCTGCTGGTATTTGTTTAAGGAAGTCTGTCCTGTTTATTTCACCGAGTTGTAAATGTTGTCTATAGACCTACATGCACATAGATAACACGTTCTATGCCATGAGACATTATAGCAATTCTCCCAAGTGACTTTACTTTGCACACACTGCAGAGATTTCTTCTTTTCCTGTGTATTGCACTTGGTTGCATGGTGTCCTTGTTACATTCAAATAAAAAAAACCTGTAGTGTGGTGCAGGTCTAACTTGGACACTGTGCTGGAATCTGCACCATTGTTTTCTTAGTGTCACACTGTATGTGACATTAGTGGGCTGGAGGCATCCAACCTGCAGTGGATGTCAAGAGTTCCTACAAGAGGTGGACAGTTATCTTTACAACACAGCAGGCATGGTTATCTGTATAACCAATGCAAATACAATACTTCCTCACCCATATCATTTATTTTACCCTGCCAGTGAAATATAATTTGAAAAACCATACCATGTCTGATGGGATCAACATTAGAAGAATCTTTTTTTAAATATGGCAATTGTCAAAACTTTAGTCACCGTAGGATGTACCCCAGAATGTATACGTCCTCTAGTGGGGTGCTTAAAAAGAGCTATAGATAGCTCAAAGCAGAGTCAAATCAAGACTTCACATCTACAAACTGTAACTGTAACCTCCACAAAGCAATGTCGAGAGGCTTGTCACATGAAAGGAAAAGTTGTCCAAAGAGTTGTGGGTAGTACTGACAAAGTTTATGGGAAAAAAGTAAATGTGTTTTTAATCCTCAGCAGCACGTGCAACAATGAGGGAGCCTGAGCCCTTAGATATGCCACCCCGGGGGCAGGCTCTATACTTAAGGCTTACAACAGCCTCATTATCTCCCTCAACTCACATCAGATCTTAGCAGCAGTTTGTCACAGGCAGGCTCCTCTCTGCCAGTAGGCATCAGACCAATCCTCCTGCAACACTACTGTACATAATTGCCATATGGACAGCATTTTGAGCCAGACTGAAGACTAAAAAGCCCTCCAGGCAGATTCCCCAGATAACTAAATGAATATTTTATCTCATTTCCATCTAATTTGCACCACATTATTATACAGAACTGATTTTTTTAATTAATTGATAGAACAGATCAAACACAGGTTTACACTTTGATTTTCGCGAGCTGTTATTTTGATAATTTGCATGGTTTTTTTTCCCCATGCCAAGCTCTTTAATCTCCCAGAAATTCAGCATCTCTATATAGAAACACTATAATAAAACATACAGCAAATTAATAACTGTCAGCGCACATGAAATGCTTGTCTTGGTTGTGTGAATAGTTCTAGTGAGAAGTCCGTTTACCTGCTACCCAACTGATTAATTAATTTCACACTGTTTAATTAAATCCACAGTCTGGGGAGTCTGGGCAGCACCGTGGGGAGCCCTATCTAAGCCTTGTGTGTACAGAGATTACCAAAGAAGGTCTCAGACACCCGCTCTTTCGCTAATGTTGACACTGACGTCATTCTTCTCTGGATACCGAAGCATGATTGCGTCAGTGTCATCTGGCAGTTGTTAGCCTTTACTGCTGGGGACATGATAGCATTGCACCATTTGTCGAACATCTGCCAGTATTAACATTAACTAAGGAGGCCGGAGCATTTGACACAAATTAGTATCTGACAGAAGGATCTGATGAAGTGTGCTGCTGCAGTATGTAAACCTTGGATTCAGTCAGTTAACTGTACAAAGAAAAATTAAAGCCACACTGTAGTGCCATAAAAAGTCTAAAAAACACAAAATCAGAAAAAATAGGAGAACCAAACAGGACAGATTCCAAAAGATATATAGATATACAAATATACATGAACACATAAAACACATGGACCGTGCTGTGCTAGATCAAAAACTGTGCAAATTGGCTTCAGCGCAAATGAGCATATTGAACTCCCATATCCTGTCCAACACCGTTGTATCCAACAGTCAAAGCCTCAGAGACACAGAGCCACTGTCTCTCTTATGTCAGAACAGAGCGAGGTGCATGAGTGTGTAGCGCAGCAGGCAATACGACTGTGTGGGCTGGAAAGCACGCATGTTACTCTCTCTGTTCTCTTGAAACATATTTTTGGCATCTCTAATCACAAACACATATTCATAAGTCAGACGGCTTTTTTGTCTTTACAGTACAACTTAAAAATAATTTGATTTGTGGCTAAATGTACAATTTGTATGGACTACTATATATGTCAACACTAAAATTTGAAAGGATTACATTGATTCTTGCTAATCTGTCATAATAACAAACCTGACTCCAACTGCTGTTTGCTCAATCTAGTGTTTGTTCGCCGAGGAAAGCAAGGATAATCGATTATGTACATAAAGATGGCAGCTTGCGGGTTTGATGTGATGTGATGTGGAACCAGCATTTCCTTGTGCTCTCTATTTGATGTGCCAAGAGCTATTAGAGAAACAAACACTTTGCACAATGACACTCATGAAAAAAAAGCCATGATATAAAACAAAGCTAGTGTTTTTATTATATACATGGTTTCATTTGAAATTATGTAGTTGAACTGTATTTATTAAAATCCTCCTTCAATTATTTAATGTTTAAATAAAGTATCTTTCATGCACACGTTTATGCAACATGTAAATTATAACTAACAGATGGATGTTTGTTTTGAGCTGTATACAGTACTTTACTGGAAGGTTTAATTAGCTTTAGATTTAAAAGATTAAATTTTAAATTTAGAAAAATATGACAGGTTCATGTCCTTATTACACGTCTCTTCTATATAAGCAAGACAAGCATCACAAGTATTCCCACGCTTTTATTCAAACAAACAACTGAGTCTTCAAACAGCTGAGGGTTGTGCTCTTTAATAAGACACGTTAAACTTTTAATAGGCATTCCAGCTAACAGCATCAAGACAGTTTTGCCGACTGATACAGCATTAGCTGGAAGAACAGCGCTCTATTTGTGCTTGCCTTGTCCTGTGACAGGAGGACCTATCAGGTGCTCATCTCTACCACCCCCCCTCCCATCCCTCCCATCCCTCTCTCCTCCTGACCTCATTCTGTCATCTTCGTTTTCCTTCTTCCCCACTCTCAGGTCTTTTATAAAGTGTCTCCATGCATTACACATTTAACAATGCATTAAAAATAGGCCACCATCAATCAGTCATTCAGTGGCGGAGACAGAATCTACTTGTGGCACCAATTTGATATGTTTCTCAAGGTTCAAGAACAAAAAGGAACACTATAAACTCTTTGTGTATGGGGAAACTCAACATAGATTAAAAAAAAAAACACATTTATGTGCTAATAATACACCGTAGCCCATAAAACACACCGTAGTCATTTTGAATTCCAATTTGCTTGATTTCGTATGGCACAGTGTCCTTCCAGAATCCAGAAACCGAATCAAAATAATACATATGCAGGCGGTAAGCCGTGACAAGATTTCTGTTGATGGGTGCCAGGTTAACATCGTGCCCAAAACAGTGATTTGAGAACTGCACGCATGATACAGGATAGGTACTAGGTAAAATCTGATGTAATGGTTGGGAGTGAGTCAAGCCCTGGAGGCAAATAGTCAGAACAGTCTGACTCCAGGTTGCTCATACTAAAGCAGATGTTCAACTGACAACAACAGTACAAAAGATAGTGCTGCATGTAATTCACAAAGTATTTTATAGTATTAGGTGGCATGACAAGATTACTGAGCTACCGATGTTTTGGTAGCTGCTTTGATAGCATATATATATATATATATAATAAAGATATACTAAAGCACTCACAATGTATTTTCCCTGAGTTTTGTTAACACAGTAAGTAAGGTGTTCTCCTGCTCAGGTAGAGGTGTGGAAGTCTGCTTGTGAGCTTTGAAGTTGCAGCTCTGCTATGAAGCTTGATCCTGCGTTCTGGACTTTAAAACAGACTGTGCCTCGTCATGGGGAACGGCTCGAAGAGGTAGACACCGACTGCACAGACATGCCTGAAGGACCACACACACACACACACACACACACACACACACACACACACACAAACAAAAACATTTGGTCAGAGAACAACAAACATTTATCATCAGCTTCACATGCAGAAAATGGCACGTTATGGAGTTTTTTTGTGCGTGGAGTATTCAAACATGGAATGCAGTTTTGCCTATTTGTATGTCTTTGCAAAATGATCAACAGTAAAATCCTTTTTGCTTTAGTACAGAATAGGTGCGTACTAGAAAGCAGTTCTGTCTTTTATTTCTCTGTGTAGAGACATTTGTTGAAAGCAATCTCAAGTTGGATCGTCTTTTAATCAAAGAAAATGGGATATATTAAAAGGAAAAAAACACATAAAATGTAACAAATGAAAGGGATATAAAAACCATTACTGCAAAGGGAGAGTAGTTCTTCATGCACCGTGGTGCGCATGAGCCCGATGACAGCCAAAACAAACCAAAGTATGTTTAAGACAGGTCCTTCTGAGCTTGTAATACAATAAAGGCGTTTAAAGAAATTCTCCCTTGAAAATTGCCTTGAAGCCATGTTTTCTTCTTCGTCGTAACAAATCATTCTGATTCAGTGACAAACTGTCTGCTAGTGGTAGTGGTAGATTGCCAAGTGTCTGTTTTCTTTTTCTGACTATGTTTTTCCAGACCATTCTCACTTATTACCCCCTCGGGTCGTTGCTTGCTGCAGTCCGGCCATTTCACAGACATGACTCCATATGTCCTTGATGACACATATGATAGCTCATCCAATGTGGATCACAATCCTTTCACCCCAACCAGACTTGTCTGAAAGTGAATAGTGCCCTACATAGGAACAACTGGAAAAAACAAAAAGTCCATGACAGTGTGTATCTTACCTTGAAACATCCTTTAAATCTCTTGCTGACTGTGTACAATGCAATAGGGTTGATGCACGAGTTGAGTGATGCCATATTAATGCCAAAATAGTCCATGACAAGAAAGACACTGAAAAAGGGTAAATATTAGGTATCAATTAGACATAAGAGCACAAAACAGGTACTGAACAGTGACCTCAAAGGTACTGAATTCTTCATGCTCACCTCAGTAGCTGACACCTATTAGGATCTTTCTCATCGTATATGGTTAATTTCAAGATTCTACTTAGGTATAGAGGCAACCAACAAAGTGCAAACACAATCACCAGGCAGAAGACGGTTTTCGCGACTTCTCGTCTCTTAAAAGGGAAAAATATCATCAATATTAAAGTTGAAAGTCAAAATATGAGAAATGTGAAAAAATTAAGTTGCACACCTGCTTGGTGTGGTCGCTTATTGTATTGTCGGTATTCCTTAGCATTTTCCTGGTCATGAGTGTGTAGAAGACGGCAGTCCAAGCCAGTGGCATGCAAAAGTAGAAGCCAAAGAGCCACCAGTCCTTTACTGATTTATAAAACTGTTGATTAAACATGACAGAAGCCCAGAGTCAGTCGGTGCCACAGATGACATGACATTCCCTGGTTGCTACGTTATTGCATACATAAAACAATATACGAGATACACATATAGGCCTATAGGTTTACGGAGACATGTACAAGAATGTGTAGGCATCTGTTGGATGAAGTTATAAGAAATAATATTAGAGCCATTATTCATTTCATTTCCTGTCAACACTTAACCTAACTAAATATTGCTGTATTTTGGATATGAAAAGACACATCAAACAAATCAAATCAAACAAATGTTGCACTGGGTATTACCTGCATGAACGGTGTGGTTTGCATGGGATGAAGCAGACAAATTCTCAGATGCTTGTCTTTATAGTCCATTGTTATCATATCAAAGCCGACAACTTCAGGGACAGCCAACAGGATAGAAATAACCCATATCAGAGTTATTTCGATTGCTGTCCAAACTGGAACCCCAATGCCTTTGATTCGATTCCAGGATACTACAGCTCGGTATCTGCAAAATCAATGGGAAAATGTTATGGCTCGGGGGACTTTTTGTCTGTAACATTAATTCTTTTTTAAGATCATTTCAAGGGCTAATGCTAAACAAATGTGTCTGCTTGATGAAATACAGATAGTATCCAGCAAACACTATTTTCTTGTAGGGCACAGGACAGTGCTGCTTATCTCCGTACCTGTCAACACTTAAAGCACATAAGCTCAACACAGTAATTCCAACTGTGGTTTTCTGTATGAAGGGGACGAGTTTGCACAGCACCAAGCCAAATGGCCAATCTTCTGCCATGAGCTGAAGAAAAAACAAAGAACATTTTCAGTGGAAACAAACCACCTACAATCAATTCAAGGTGAGATTGAAGTTTTAAAAAGAGCAGAGAACAGAATAAGGTGCAACATTGTTTTCTCACTGTAATTGTAAGGTGTATAACTCACCCTGTATGCGTTGATTGGAATGTCTATCACAATGTGGATTAGATCCCCCAAAGCAAGACTCGCAATGAGAATGTTTGGTCCACTTCTCATGCATTTGTTTACATATATGATTTTCAGTAAGGCTGAATTGCCCACTATTCCAACAACAAAAACAACAACAGACACCACAGTATGGACATATTTGAAGGCGTCTCTGATTCCAGCTGACTCCAAGCACATAGGAGGGTATGGGGTTTTCGGTCCTGCTACGTGAGGTGGATGAATTGAGCTATTGGATTTCTGTTTTTCCAGTATTAAAAGACCAGGGGAGGTGGTTTCAGAGAGTTCAATTACAGAGAATGGTTCTGAATGCTGATCACTGGCCTCTCCTGTGATGAGAATATTTCCCAAACAAAGAACGAGAGTAACGGTCCACATTGTTGATGATTTCCTCAAAAGGCCCTGAAGTGTTTTTCGCCGGCACTGGAGTGAAAATGAGAGTGAAAATAATTAGCACAGCATCCCAGCCTTGAGATTTGCATCAACGCATTTGGGTGAGGTAAAGGATTTATTTAATTCACTGATCAAAAGGCAACAATAAATAAACAGCACTGATACAATATAATACACTGAATTGTGCCAGCTTACCTTTAGATGTGCAAACACAGACTCTGTGTGAAATGAGTCTGTAATACCTACAAAAGCTTTATTTTCAACACAAAGGACTGCTCTACTACTACTTTGTTGCAGCGCTTGCTATAAATGTTAGAACACAGCAGAGGGAAATCAGGGTTTTATAGACTAAGGTATTGTTGTCAGCGTTAGTCATCGATCTGTCAGCAGTGACTGTAATTACTTGACGCATCATCCTCAATGAAAAGGATGGCGTTGACGTGTATTGTCTGTTATCACAGAGTGAGATCATTTTATAGGCTTCAGTAGGGATATTATGTTGCAGTTGTTTTCCACTCTTGCTCTAAAAAGTTGGCCGCTAACTTGTGTGACATAAAACTTTCACAGAAAATCTAAATGTAGCGAAATGTCTATTTTAGTAAAGACATTTATTTTTTTGCTTGAAGCCAGAGAGTCTCTATCACTAAACTTAGAAGTCATCATTAGTGAATGAAATGGGAACAGGAAAATTGTCTTCTGCAGCTATATGATATTTTGGATGTACATGAGTTTGATGCAAAACTACTGCCAGGCAACTGCACTTGAACAATAACAAAAATGATACAAATGGAACTGTGCAATATTCAGATACAGAGTGTCCTCTGATATTGCTTCAGATGACATATCACATTTTTTAAAACATGAGTCAGTCTCCATCCTACCAGAGAGATTCTTCCTCTGCATCTCCTGAGAGTCCTAAAGAAGGTGACATCTCCCCTCGACAGCTTTATGACAACCTGAAGAGCCTGGAGGAGCATGAGACATGTGACGACCAGAAAGAGCCCATTGCTAACATCGTAACTGACAACTACTCCAGCTCTCGTTTAAACACTCCGCTAGCGGCAAATGACCTTGGGAAGCTACGTGCTGGCATTGTTCTACAAGAACAAGCGATTAAGAAAAGTGAGTTGGTTGAGTAGGATGTGAAAAAGTACTGTGTGACAACTGTTCATAGCCAGCCTATCTATGTGCTCTACACTTTTGCAACTTTTTTTCTCCCATATAGGTAATTGCAGTGAACTGAGATGCTTCAGTACATCGCCTATAAAAAAGAAGCCGTAAGGATCATTTTTTATTTATAGTGTGCCTGATGGAAAGTCCTATAAACATGACAATAACATTAACATAACATTCCCTTAAGGATTTACAGTGTCTCTTTTAGTAACCATATAATTGACCTTTATTGTTACATTTAATCTCCTGCAGTATTTTGGTTACTTTTTGATTTGATATGCTGTAAAATTGATCAGAAACCAGTTTGTGATGCTTGACCTTTGGTCTACGCTGTTCTTTGATGGTCATATAATGACATTTTGCTGGGCAAAGTAAAAAGCTTTTCAGCCAAAAAAAATGAAATAAAGCGCTGCCACTGCTACCTGAATTAGCTATGTGTATAGTGCTCCCTAAAGCCACCATTACTGAAGTGGCATTGTCAAAGTGAATGCAGTTGCTTTTGAATACATGGATGGTTGGGTTTATTACAGTTGTAAATCACCCCCTCCAATGGATAAAGGTGGCCTAAGATGTGAATGTTATTCAGTCTCAAAAAACAAGTATTAAATTGGGTTATGACATTGGCTTGAGGAGAACAAAAAATCCATAATTTCTATCCCAGCATGCACTGGGTGAGTGTCATCCCTCTTTGCTTCTCTTACCGTGTTAGCTACTTTTAACTCAGCAGGAACTGTATTCACCAAAAAGCTCTGATAAATCCACTGTATACTACCTAGCCAGCGGCAAATGACTGATAAAGTTATTGACTAACTAGCTGGTGAAGAAAGTCAACAAATATTAGCTAAACACCAACATATTTTCTTAAGAGTTGACATAGAGCAAAACAGGGCTCAAAGGAGAGTTAGTACATTTGTCAGGTGACCAGAAACATTACTTGCTGATGTTGCTCCATGTCTGCAGAATGTGTAAAGAGGTGACTGCCAAAACAACTTTATAAAATGATAATATGTGAGATGTGTCTTTTTTTTAGCTTGTTGAGGGGTCCCTTTGCCCCCATGAGGACAAAAAAATCTATTACTGTAGCTCTAAGAAGAATTGAGTCATTCTGGTTGCTGTAATTCTTTATCTCCTGTCTCCGTTCTTCTGTGCAGTCCGGTCTCACCAGAGTTCATGGAGGTGCTTGCGTTGGATGGAAGATTCATTACTTTAGTGAGCGCTCAGTGCCAGACAGATTGGGAGTGGGTGGAGCAGAGTCTCTCTTTCAGCTGTCAAGGTAAGCCATGTCATCAGTTTGGGTGCGAAGGGGTCTCCTGCGTTTCTGCCCCATCCTGCCTCTCATGCCTTAAGACATCTGTCAAGTTACCAATTATTTCTCTCTTGTGCAGTTCAAAAGGAAATTGAAGATACCCAGTTGTTGCAGGCAAAGGTGATGCGCATAGACACTGTCGCTGATTCTTCTGAGGTAACCTGCTCATGGCAAAACGCAAAATTTGGTGGTAGAAAATAAGTACATTTCGATCCCTTGAATATTTATTAACATTTACTCAAGTACTGTATTTAAGTGCAATTTTGAGGTACTTCACTTGAGTAATTCAATTGTATATTAGGCTACTTTATACTTCTACTCTATTACATTTCAGATGCAAATATTGTGGTTTTACAGTATTCCTCTACATTTATTTAATAGCTTTAGTTACTAGTTACTTTGCAGATTTGAATTATTAATACAAAATCAAAACAATAAATGACATATCACCTATTAGTATACAATAAGCTAGAAAGTTAGTTAAAGTGAATCACCGTTATCAACTGCAACAGTAAAGTGATGCTGATAAATTAATGTATCAATAATCACAATCCAAAGATGTATATAATTCTGAAATGGGCTATTCTGCATAATGAATATTTTTAGTTTTGGTACTGTGTTACAATTTTTCATTCATTTAAATGATGATATATACCTTTCAGCTACAGCATGAATTGTATTAAATGTCACTGTGGACGCTAGTTGAACAACACCACTCTACAAACCAACAATAACTTCCATTTCTATAGACGGCCCTTTGCAGTGTGTGCATACAACTGATTATCAACTATAACTATAAAACATCCTTCCTCAGTGTAGTCTCACTAGAATGAACCTACAAAAGGACAAAAACTCAGACAATTAAATACAAATGAGCAACAATAAGTGAAAAGTCTATGACCACCATGGCGGCTGCAACAAGCATTATTAGGCTATATAAACTAAATAGCCTGACACTTCTTTTAAAATCAATAGCAGAATAAAACAGCACCAAAGCAGACAACACAGAGATGTGAGGGATGTGATGTGCCACTCTGTCCCAGTATAACCAGTGCACTCAACCATTCTGGTCCCACTCCATTCCTCAGTTTTCAAACACTTTAAGCTGAATGAGGCTCTTATCTGCAGTCACAAACAGCAGAACGTCCTCTCCTCACACACCTCACTGAAGGTAAACGTTCCTTAGTGAATGTTTTTTTTTTTAATTAAAAGGGAAAATAATCTCAAAATATATTGTAACATAGAAAATGTTCCCATGTTTAAACTTCAGGATGACCCTGACTATGGCATGTAAAATCTAAAGTAGTTTTATTATCTCACTCTATATATATACTGAATAGTTAGCAGCCCTGGCCAAAATACACAAAAATCGACTTTGTTACTTTTACAAAAGTAAATGTACTTACACCCGTTTGTAAGATCGCAGTACTTCTGCCACGACCGTCAATATCACAAATTTGTCTACAAAGGCATTACAATATGTGCAACATACAGATTGTAAAGACCTCTAAGGCAAATGTGCAAGGATATTTTATACATACTGTATAGGTATGTAGCTTACATTCAACAATCTATATAAGTCTTGGTTTTTTGTATTCACAACAGGAGCCAGGGAATGAAAAGATGCCAAAGACGGAGCATGATAACCCTTGTGTGGGTTCGCCTCGTCTCATAGCATACAAGCCGGAGCCAAAACAAGCTCCTCATGTTGAAACGGTAACGTCAACTTAGTTCTGTATCTCTGTATTGCCCATTGTGCCTGAAAATGACAGTGATGGCCTTTTTCATTTTTCCACAGTAATAGCTGCGAGTGGAGGCTATAATATCAGAGGCAAGAGGTGATTGTGAGTCTGTTTTTTGCTGCACTGTAGGTTCCAGAGGTTGAATCTAAACAGGATGTGCTTCATGCTCAGTGTGACTATTGCCAGCAGCTCTGTCAGCCCTTTATACAAAGTGAACTGTTGGAGAATGAAACAGACTTTGAGAGGGTGAGTGTAGCTTGTTTACCTGCAACAAATACATTCATTCAAAATAATTACTATTCATGTAACCTTGACAAAATTGTCTTCATTTGAGTTGGGAAAAGGTTCATAGTGGAAAAGCATTGCAAGTACATAAGAAAAATAATGTGTATTGTTGTAAATTTTCTTTTATTTAGCTCTTTTGTTGTGAGCTAGCTAAACAAATGAGAGAGCTTATAATGGGAGAGAGAGACAAATTGGCAGAGGAGGAGTCAGATAGGAAGATTGATGTGAACCCGCATGTCCCTGTCATGAATGAGGAGGAGAGGGCAGCTGCTAAAGAGCGGGCGAAGAAGAGGCGAGTAACATGCATGCCCTGTTCCCTTACACATTCATGTTGGTAGGATTAAGTGGCAGGCTGCCAAGAACTGTTACCATATTGCATATTGTGATTGTACTATACTGCATGGCAAAAAAGAGCTCTCTCTCTCTTTGTGTTTACAGTAGCATGAAATATGAGGCGACATCTGAATTTCATTATCATGCCCTTTAGGTTTTGGCATTGTATTGTACATTTTTCCTACTTCTGCGAACAATTATTTCAATTTCTAATGTAGGTTGAGACTTTTGCAACTCCAGAGGAAACCTAAAAAAGACAACTTGAATATAGACATAAGTAAGTATGCAACCTGGGGTGTCTAGACAAATTAGTACAAATAACAAAAATATGAAGTGTGCAGTCTTTCATTCTTCTCATTTAAAAAAAAAATCAATAAATGGATATTCTCCTTTTTCTGCTCAGGCCATACTGATGCCAAATATAACACATCCCACCGGCTGTCAAAAAAGATTCGCCGCATCAAAAATGGGCCTCACATTCTTCAGCTAGATATCAACAAGATTACTGACTTGTTTGAACTACATGAAGAGACACATGGTGAGCCAAAGGTATGTTTGAACGTATGCTTTCATAATGCCATTGCTGTTACCGTAGCCTCTCCTAAACCAAAATGTTTTATCATTAATATATTTACCAGAAATGTAATAAATAACTGACTATTTTGCTTCACAGCTTAAGTTCTACAAAAGTGGGAAAAGTTTTCTCATCTTGTTTCCAGATGGAACAGGGAATGTTTTGTATCCTTTTAAGAAGTGCACAACGTGGAAGATCAAGGACTAGGTCAAAGTACTTAATGAGAGGGTACACATTTGTTCCCTTTGATAAAAGGTTTGCAGTGTTAATGATCCTTAATAGACAAAGTTATCCTTCTGGGAAAGCAGCCATTATAATATCATCTGCAGAAGATGCTGACTTCACTTACATTATCTTGGAGGACAAGGACGAAGCGCCCAGCATCAAAGGCATTTTCACAAATAAAGGCGACGCCACATGCTATCATCCCAATGGAATGATGTGGTAATTGTTACACCATAATAACTGCTATTATAATCATTTAAACAAAGTTCTTACTAAAGTAAGGCCTTAAAGTAAGAGCTTCACATTTTGGGAAGATCGATACCACTCTCAAATGTTATGCACAGTAATATGAAACCACAGCCAGCAGCTGGTTAGCTTAGTTTAGCATGACGACTGGAAACAAGGGAAAACGGTTAGCCAAGCTGTGTCTGAAGGTAGCAAATGTTGCCTACAAGCACTTCCATTGTTATTTCTTGTTTGTCTGACCCATACAAAAACCAAAGGGTAAAAGCGTAACTTTGCAGGGAGTTATGTGCCAGACTATTTCTTGACTGGGAGCAGTTGCCAGATTACAAATAGAGATTACAGGAAGTTACTGATCCCAGACAAAACTGGTACATAAATCCCCATTTTTAGATTATTTTTGTTCATTAATACGCTTTAGAGGTGCTTTGTATCTTGGACACCAAAATGATTGAGACCTCTTAGTTTTGACCAGAGATACTTTTTTGATGAATCTACTGTCCTCATACTACAGGTCAAGATGTGTATTTTGCTAATCTCTGTGGTGTGTCTGAAGGTTGAATCTGACCCCTGTTGGAGGGCTCTGCTTCAGTGAGACAGGAGCTTTGAAGAGGCGCTGGAATTGGTTGTATCGTGACCCGCATGTACGCAACCTTCCCTTCAAGCCGCTAACCTTTACCCTGGGCCCACAGATCAGTGTGCGCATACACTCACAACAACGCATGTACATTACCTTTTCATGTCAGCAGAACAGCGTGCACTTCAATGTGGGGTCAAAGCTTAAGGTAGGTAATGATAAATGCACTTTAAATGCATATGCCATGCCAAATTGCATGCATAAAATAACAGTAATTAATGAGTTGCAATATGTGCACAAAAGATATTCTAAAAAGGGACAACTTGTTATTATTATTTTTTTTTTAATACAGCTCATTTATCCAGAGAGCCATGACAAGCCGGGGCAAGACGCTCTGCAGAGCTATACCAGAAAGAAGAGCTCAGAGATTTACTCCCTGCTTGGCCAGATGCGGACCTGCATGTCCCACCACTCTGCAAGCCTGAGCAACATTAAGCCACATTACCGTTTCATTGCCCAGACGCAGCGGCTTAGAAGACAAATGGAAAAGGAGAAGTCACCCGAAAAGATAACGGTCAATGTACATAAAGAGAGAAATACAGAATAGGCAAAAGCTGATATCATTTATGGCTGTGTTACAGTTTATAGCCTTATATTATTTAAAACATCTTTAGTATCTGGTGCTTATAGTCATTCATGGTTACAATCAGCATGTAAAGCTTGAGCTTTATAGAAAAAGATTTATGGAAGTTTGGGTAAATTGGTTTGGAGAAATTAAAAACTGTCAAGTTGTGTGTGTTTCTACCTTAAATTCAGTATTTAAAAAAATCACCGGGAACAAATTAATTCTGGTATGTAAGATTCAATGCTTAATAAATAATAGCTACACCACATAATTGACTGATGAGCTTCAACATTTCAAGAAACCAAAGTAATATTTCCACGACCTGACTTGTCCCACAAGTTGCACATACATTCCTTCTACTTTATAAGAGCACAGAAAGGCCAGCAGCCACAGACACTAAACCATCAACATAGTAGTCAAATCTTTCTCCATCATCAATCTTATCCCATTTCTCATCTCTCAAAAATCATCACAATGCATTTTTCCCAGTTGAAACACCACTTTTCCCATCATACCCAACTAGCGGTTCGTTGACATTTATATGAAATCCAGCAACTGACAAACACCAAACAGGAGTATTAATAACTGCCCATCTGCCAATATGCATGTTATGTTACTGTATTGCAACATAAATAACCGTTCAGTCAGATGTGTCTCCAATACCAAACCTAATGCGATCTTCGTATTGCATTACTAAAAAAATATGCTTTTAATTAAAATCATCATTTTTTAATCAGTTGATATCCTTTTCCTCTACCAAAGGTTGGGGGCCTTTATGTCATTATTTAGTAAACATTTGAGAAGAAGAGACAGAAAGTAATAATCCCAAGATTCTTGTGATTAACAAACAGTTTTAGTATCATCCCTTAGCAAAACAGAATACATAATGGTGTATGCATCACATAGGCTTTTCAATCAACATATTAATATGTCAAAAGGCACAGTGTATATACAATGAAAACAAGCAGATCTAGGTTTAAAAAGATCAGTCAGATCGTCATTTCCGATGCATTTTTAGTTTGATAGTAGCTTTTGGTAACATTCTTTTAATCTAATATAACTAGTCTATTAGTCAATTGCCGACTACTGTAATTATTTATTTCCATTACTTTATATGGCCCACTGGAATGCTGTGAATTAGTGTCATTACCAGACTTAATTATTGAGCTCATACAGCACTTGGATGTGGCTATGTGGCTGATTTACACTGTCGTGATTCTTTGTTCTAAACTGGGCTAAACACTTAAGATTTTTACAGCAAATGCAGATGGTGGAAACACACTTCAGAGAAATTAAAAACAGTTCTCATCCTTTTTTTCTTGCTTTGTCTCACAGTCAGATTTACATTTGCTTTAGCATGAGCATAATTACATACAGTATTGCCCAAGCACAAGGTTTGCAATGTCTGTATGATTATTTAGATGTTTTAAAAGGGAAAAAAAGAAAAAGTATAGGCACATTACTACCCAGTATAAGAAAAAAGTAAAACGAAATATTGATAACATTAAAAAACACAGTTTTTTTGTTATCAATGTTTTATTTTACTTTTTCCTTATACCGGGTAGAAGCGATGTAATGTTATAACCACATACTTATTACACCACTATGTCATTTCACTCAAGACAATATTGCGCACTATTAGTTTAAGTACACTGGTCGTGGGTACTGTATGTGTATGTGTACTGCTTGCCTTCTAATTATGAATTGAATTGCTCCCATGGGCTATAGTTCTTATTTTCATTTATATTCAAATTTTAATTTGATATACTTGTAATTATTTTATTTTACTTTTCACTATTTATCTGTACTCATTTTTGTCCTTGTGCTGCTGCAAAATTTCCCCTCTGGGGATCATTAAAAGGGTCTTACCTTCAACAACTGAAGGTAATGGCAGTGGTGAAAACCATAGAAGAAGTGATCAAATAACAGAGAACATGAGTTCAGTTTTCTCGCTTATTCTCCCATTTCAGTTAATCATTCTGCCATAGAAACTGTTTCTTATTTTTCTGTGGTTGCTATGGTACAATAGGAGCAAAACATTCTGTATCTGATTCAAAATGTTTTGTTTATTAATTCATTAATTTGTGGTTTATCTGCACACCTCTTTCACAATGAGTCAAGGATACCAAGGAGAAGACTGACACACTTCAACTGAGATGGCTTCGACTACAAATCCTGGACTTGTAAACAAAGAGAGGTTTGAAAGAAAAAAAAAAAAATTCCACAAATTGACTTTAGTCACAGCATCATAAACAGTAGATACTAAGCAGTGCAGCCAATGGAGATCCAAGACAGAAATCTTGCTTTTATGTGATATTGTCTTAACTTTTAAAGGATGATGGAAAGAGAAAAGCAGCATGTGTCCACTGTAGGCCTTCTTCAAACATGAAGTTGAAATCAGATTGATATATTGCATCCACCCTCTGTACGTATTTTGGCTTATTAATCTGATAATAAAGAACTGGTTTCAGTGTAAGCTCACCTGAATATCTGACGATCCATGCATTTGACGGGAGAGTTGTGACCAGAATCAGCGTTGGTACACAGACTGACTGGAGACATGAGGAAGAGTGCAGTCAAGGTACTTTCTTCACATTTCATGTTAATTATGAATCTCTGACATTGGTTGGGAAATGGCTGGGGATATCTGAGATCATTCTATATATTATTTTTTTTTTTGCATTTGCATTTGCAGATTATAAATATCCACACCAGGAAACATCAAAAGCTCCTCACAATAATCTGGGGCTACTATCTGAGCAGGTCAGTGTGTTAAGATGTAGTAAATACCCAGAAGACGGTTCACAATGATGAACTTGCAATGAGGTATTCTTGCTTGTAAAATCCCCTTCTCTCTCAACTTTAGTGACGACGTCCTTGACAAAGTAAAAGCTACTCAAGAGTAGGAGAGGTTTATCTGAACTTGACTATCTTCGTCATTAAACTAACATTTGAAACATACTTTGTAGAGAGACCTTAGCGATGGGGTGAATATGCAATTATCATATAGAACGTATTTTTTGTATGTTTTAGAGATAATTTTACTACCGCCAAAGAAATACTGAAGTTTTCATAGCCTTGTCTATCCTTGTCACAGTGTAAGTTTTATCTTGTGAGAGATGATGTGACATGGTATCCAGAGACATGGTTTTGATTTATTCATGAAGCACAAGTTAAAGACCTCAAAGAAGTTAATAAATTATATAGTGTCTTTGTTTTTTCTCCTCAGAGCGTTTCTAAAAACATGAAGTCTGAGTTGGAGATATCCCCAGATAATGAAGTGTTGGATTCGCTCAGCAAGGAAACTCTCCAAACTCCTGCAGCCTGCCAAGGAGAAACTGAAGAGTCTTTAACTAATCTGGACAAGGTATGGAGGAAAATGCCACTTTTAAACTGCTCCTCTTCCTCTTCTCGTATAAATATGAATTAATTTATGGAACATGCAATTAGTCTGCGTTTGCCTCGTGTCAAAACTTGACTGTCACTTCTGCAGCTTGTTGCAAAACATGCCAGACTGTAACACGCTTTTTGAATACCTCATTAACTGGAATATTCAGGACAGTGTCTTTTTGAGAAAGTAGGATTTCTCTTTTCCTTCACGTTTTCAGATCACATCCTCAAGTGGATCAGACTCATCAGAGGAGTCGCTGCAGACTGCATTGAACATGTCCTGCTTGTACTGCCAGCAGCTAAAGAAACCCCCAGTGACCAGTGATCAGATAGCAAACAGTGCTGACCCAAAAGAGGTGAGAGAGGGTGTGCAGCTAACACTACTGTTGATATGGTGACATGCTCATGTTAAATAAAAACTGACTGGGAACTGGGGGGAAAAAAACTGTGACTTTGCTCATTTTGCTGAATGAAGAGTTACATTCAGTGTCAAGTGTGCAGCTTGGAATTGAGATGAATATGGAAGCAAATAATAGCCATGATAAATTGAGTCATGACCGAAAGAACGAGATCCAGGGTACAAGCGGCCAAAATGGGTTTCCTCAGGAGGGTGGATGGCGTCTCCCTTAGAGATAGGGTGAGAAGCTCAGTCATCCGTGAGGAGCTCGGAGTAGAGCCGCTGCTCCTTCGCGTCGAAAGGAGCCAGTTGAGGTGGTTCGGGCATCTGGTAAGGATGCCCCCTGGGCGCCTCCCTAGGGAGGTGTTCCAGGCACGTCTAGCTGGGAGGAGGCTTCGGGGAAGACCCAGGTGGAGGGATTATATCTCCAACCTGGCCTGGGAACGCCTCGGGATCCCCCAGTCAGAGCTAGTTAATGTGGCTCGGGAAAGGGAAGTTTGGGGTCCCCTGCTGGAGCTGCTCCCCCCGCGACCCGACACCGGATACGCGGACAAAGATGGATGGATGAAATTGAATGGATGAAATTGAATCACCTAACTGACATGTAATCACTTCTGAATACTTAATGTTGAAATTGAAATTACACTAACTTTGTGGCATTTAACTATTTAACAACAAAGACCATCCGAATTTATAATTTTTTAGCAATGTTGGTCTGTTAACCACTTTGGTCCAGACAGAACTGCCTCAACGACTACTGGATGGTTGTCATTAAATTAGGTAGGCATATTCATAGTCCCCAGAGGATGGAGCCAACTAACATCTGTGATTGCCTGACTTTCCTTTTAGCGCTATTATGAGGTTGACATTTGTGGTTCAGACTAGTAAAACATCTTGACGACTACTTGATGGACTGCCGTAGAATTTGGTACATATATCCATGATGCAAAGAAGATAAATCCTTTCCTTAGATGATCTTCTGACTTCGCAACTCATTCTCACTCTGAACTCGTAAAATATGGACGAGGCTGTCAGCATCAGATACAACGCAAAAAAGCACCCTTCAGCGTGTGTAGAACGCACCGGGGAGAGCAGCAGCTACACGGCGCTTGAAGATGACGTAGCATTAAGAGTGACACGAGCTGTGGCCTAAGTATAGCCTCAGATCCACTAGCATGGCTGTAGAGTCTTAGTCTCTAAGTAGTTTTTAGAGTTTACAAATGCAGATGTCCAATCAGTGGTTCGTGTTACAGAATAAGCAATCATGCCTTGATGGATCAGATGTTCTTTCAGCCATACTCTGTGATCTGAACATCTGAAAAGTGTCCCTGGTTGATCAGATTTTTACGGAAGCGTATTGCATTCACCATAGAAAAAAAAATGTAGACACCTTATCTCATAATTACGAGATCCTGATCTCATAATTACGAGAAAATATCTCGTAATTTTGAGAAAAGATCTCGTAATTATGAGATCCTGATCTCGTAATTATGAGATCCTGATCTCGTAATTTTGAGAAAAGATCTCGTAATTATGAGATCAGGATCTCGTAATTACGAGATAATTTTAAACACCTGGAAGCATGTACCTAAACAATGATCAATTATTACCACATTTCTCTCTCATATTGCTCATCATAACCACTGAAAACTGTCAAAAAATCAAACCCAAAGTCCAATTATTACAGACGTTATCTGACATTAAGCGTTGCTGCTCCATTAAGGGTATTGTAAGGATAATAATAAGGGTAATATAAGACCCTTAATGGAGCAGAAACGCTTAGTGTCTGATAACGTCCATCATATTTGGACTTTGGGTACGATTTTTTTTAAGTGGTTATGATGAGCAATATGAGAGAGAATTTTGATGATGATTGATCGTTGTTTAGGTACATTAAACCACATTAAGCTCTTTCACATTAGACTTATAAAGCCCATGAGAACCATTGAGAGTCAACACCCAGCCGCTCCGCTGCCCTGTTGTGAAGCAGATCCATAAAAGGACTTTGGGTTAGATTATTTGACAGTTTTCCGTGGTTATGATGAGAGAGAAATGTGGTAATAATTGATCATCGTTTAGGTACATTAAACCATGTTAAGCTTTTAGAATGTCCCCAACTAGATATGCTGCTTCCAGGTGTTTAAAATTATCTCGTAATTACGAGAATTACAAGATCCTTATCTCGTAATTACGAGATAAGGTGTCTAAAAATTGTTTCTATGGTGAATGCAATACACTTCCGTAGATTTTATATTGAATTTTAGTGTCGGAATGTCAATTTAAGCAACCTGATTATTGACTTAATTTACATCAGAATTTGACTCATTGAGCAACGAATATTGAACATTTTTTTCTGGACACTTGAATTTGTCCAAATTTGTAAACTTTGTAAAAATCAATTATTTTTCGAGAACCACTTAAGAATGACATACTTCCCATTAAGTCCCATTTTACAATTAGGCTATGACTGGCTTCTGTAGAAGATGAGTAATACTAATAAATATGTTAGCACTTTATAGCATTTTTACATTTACACTAATCTCTAACTTTCTGTCTTTGTGCCAGTTTTTCTGCTGTGAGAAGGCATGGGAGATGTGCCAGATTTTGCTGAAGGGTGCAGCGGTTATCAGTAAAGAAAACGTGACCGATCCAGCGATGCAGAAAGATGAAAGGTCAGGATCACTCTCGTCCATTTTTGGCTTCCACTATTAAATGGTTTTCAAATTAAATTGACATGCCATTGAATCTCGGATGCTACATTTTAAACTGCAGGTTGAAAGGTTTTGAATTTGAAAGGAGCTTCTATCAGCAGACCCCTAAAACAGGTACACACACACACACACACACACACACACACACACACACACACACACACACACACACACACACTTTCCTCTTGTTCATCCATGCTGTCTTTACCTATATTACAGCACACAAACTAGTGCCTGTCGCTCTACATAATCGACTCACTGAAGATGCTTCGACTGCCACGACGGAAGTTTCATTCCCGGAAATAGAAATTGTGGATATTGAAAACACTTTTTCTTTCAATGGAGCAAATGCTAGACAGAAGGTATTGTCATCTGTTAAAACACCCTATCATGACTACAGCTGAGAGTATAGAAGCCAACATGAATTAATACATCCGTTTGGTTCAACAGAGGACGACACCACTTGTCAAACACTACAACAACGGTCAAACATTTATTGTGATTTTCCCAGATGGAACTGGGCAGGTGTGGTATCCTTTAAGGTGAATCAAACTGACAATTTAGTGACATGATATCATAAAGACTTAATGTTTGATTATTCACCTTAAATCATATTTAAAAGCTATCCGTCAGGAAGGCTGGCTATTCTTCTGTCCGCTTCACAGTCTGCTGACTGGTGTTGCGTGCTGGTCCTGGAGGACAAACCTCTGCAGCCTTGCATTCAGGCAGTTTTCACCACCAGAGGAGAGGCTACCTGTTATCACAACAATGGCAGCATTTGGTATGATTGGTTATTTAATCATTCCTAATATCTTATTTCATAAATGTAGCTGACGTAAAATCAGCATATTATGTTGTAAATAAAATCGATTTCATTATCACCAGCTCTGTAGAAGCAGACAGATATGACTGTCTGGGTGAGAGACTAAAACCCCCGAGGGTCTTATTGTTCACAAGCTGCTTCTCTTTATTAGGGTGAATCTGACTCCATGGGGAGGCACCTACTGCAGTGACACAGGAGATTTGAAGAAACATTGGGGCTGGCTGGACGATAAGGATCACGTTCATGCTCCGCCGTACCAGCCCCTTGGCCTGACAATGAGCCCTAACCTCAACATCCGCATCCAATCCCAAGAGCACATCTGCATCGCTTTCACATCCAGCAAACGCAGCGTACGGCTTAATGTAGGGGTAAAATTGAAAGTAAGTTATTGTGGTATTACCATTCATTTGTAGCAATAGTAGAAATACAAGGGGTGAGAAAAGGAGACCCAATTTTAGGCCAAATCATTGATTTTGCTTTACTTTAGAATTCCTTGTTGTCACAGCCGAATCAAGGCAAAGGTCTAATGCTGCCGTGGCCTGACATGCTTCAGAGGTACCTGCAGCAGAAGAATGCAGAGATCAATGTCCTGCTTCAGAACATCCAGTCCCTCATCACCTTTCAAAAGACTGTCAGTCCACAGAAGGTCAAGCCCCAGCAAAGCCTCATCTCACAGATGGAAAGACAGCAGCTGCCAATGAAACAGCAACAGTCTGCCAAGAAGACCCCCTAAAGCCGATGATGTCCTTGAATGGCAGTTTCTCATTTGTGTGAAGTGACTCGTACTGTAGTGTGCAGAGAATTTGAATTCAATGACAAAGTGCTTTCTAGCAATAAAACCAACGAACATCATTGACCTTTTTTTTTTTTTAATCAGAATGTTCATAAATAGTATGACTGTACACATCATTTCACATGGGACACACCAAAGCAAATGTCACATTGCCAGTGTCCTGTTACTTCTGTTAACTCTGCGAAGACCACTAGGAAACATACCCATAAATCATACAGTGCAAAACTGCTAAGGTCTATTATTTTGCCAGAGTAAAAGCATATTAGTTGTAATCAACCTATGTATAAAAGGAAAAAATATAAAACATAAGATATCATTGTATTTTGTTTACATATTTGCAACAGAAACATTCACAAGAGGGAACGTGGAAGAATCTTTAAGAAAACATCCGACAAGTAAAGAACAGCTGACTGGCTTTTGCTGTGATCAGTGGGGAAAACCTGCTGGACCTGAGCGTCCTATAGCACATCAGGCCATCATTGAGTTCAACCTACATTTTACAAAGACATTTTAAAATAGAGGAATAAAATATTTTGCAGCATTTTTCTCTTACTATCCTTCCTAACCCATAGAGAGAAACTAGGCATCTGAATGCGAGCCCCCCTCACTGGCCATTAGCTACCTGATTGATGAACGACCCTTTGGTGCCTCTATTTGCACACCCAAAGTGTCCTTGTATGAAGGCTCCTAATACAATTCCCACCCCCACCCCCATCCTCACATAGTGTGCAAATCATTTTTCATTCAAAACAATTTGGTGTCAAGAGAGAGATGCAACTGTGATCACAAGTCCACCCGCATCAAAGATGGATTTCTCCTACATGAAAGCAACGCTTACCACAACACCACCACCTTCAATGTAAGTCAAACAAAATCAACTCAGTATCCAAAATAATACCCTCCACTTCCCAGTTTGTCATGGACTTCAAGATGAATACCTGAACCTCAACATACTTGACTCAAGAATCTTTGGCTTTTGCTTTTTTTCGCCGTCAGTTCAGAGCTCCGGGTCAAGCGTGGAGCTCAGGTACAGCTTCTCTGGTCATCTCGAGTCCTCACAGCTCCTAGTCACGGTCGAAGTTGCAACATCCCATTGCTATCAAGAGAGGGTTTCACCAGCACTGCCAGACCGAACTTTGACATTACTTATTCACAGACAGCAGTAGGTTAATCTGAAAGAGAAATGTAAAAAAAAAAAAAAAAAAAAGGAAAAGATGAGTGCTCACCGTGACTTAGCTGGCATTCGCTATCTAACTTTTCTCCACTAAAGTTGCTCTCAGCAGTTTTGGATGTTGCAGCGGTATTAATAAAACTATGTCAAGTAACCTTGGGCTGTGCTAACACAACAGTACTAACCTGCTCCATCGACGGACATGCAATGATTTGAAGGTCTTCTCCGCTGTATTCCTCCTGAAGCAAGGCATGCAGTCTTTGGAATACCTGCTGGATGTTATTCTGTGGAAAAAGCCATCCTATTACTGAGTGCTGGAGGGAAATTAATACTGCATTTCCATCTGGCCCATGTCCCCTCACTATCTTGTTTCCATGTCAACCGCAGAATTTTGTTTCCCTCTCATTCAGCTTCACCTGGCACCTTGATAAACAGTACACAGGCAGCACAAAGATTTCTCTATTAGAGTTCAATCACACTGTAATTTATAGCTAAGGGCACAATCTCAAAGCCAAATTTAAACAAAAAAAGTCAGCCCAAGACAAAATTCAAACACAGGATTGTTATCTGTATCGCTCTAAAATTGATTGACAGGTATTTTACTACAGTGACTAAGCCTTGCTAATGAATACATGTAAGTCATTATTGATTTCTGATGCTGGGAGAGGTTCGTTCACATGGTTATGTCTGCACACACCGCTGCACAATAGGCCTAACATTTCAATATATATGAGGGGGCAGAAACACAAAAAGATGAATAACCTCTAATTTACCCCTTTTCAGAAAATTTGTGATTTGTCCTTTAACTGCAGGTGCATGGTATTCCTGTTTTGTAAATAATGTATGAAACAATTATTTGCGCTTTAAGAAACCGACTAATGCACCACGTGCTACAACCTAGCGTTTCTGCCACCTACCCGGACAGGCTTGAAAAGGATGAACTCCGTGTCTCTATTGGCTAAGTACAAGGACATGCTCTGTAACGTGCTTGGCAGCTTGCTCTTCATCACCCGGTAAGTAGCCATCACTATATCGTTGATCTTTGCTGAAAAGAGAAAAAAAAAATCACTGAGGAAAAGCAGGAAAAAAACATTGCCATGCCCTCTAGCATTTGCTATACAAGTTGTGATGAATTACAGTGTGATGCCAGTGGCAGTTCTAAGACAAATCTTACCTGGCTGTGCCCAAGGTTGCTGAGACAGACTGTACGTGGGACCGCCTTCGATAGCCATAGTTTTAAGAGCTGCAACCTGAGCGCCGTGACAGTCAAAACAAACCATTACAATCTGGAAAAAACTTAAATGGCACTGGGGTTACTATAAGCTGTGTAAACAAGAATCTGTCATGCTAATTTTGCTAATTGTACTGAGTCTTGAATTTGATAAAGAGTAGTTCTTTAATAGAAAACTTGAGTGATGTGGGCAGGATAAAAAAAAAAAAAAAACTGGCAGCGAAATTTTGCTGCACAATTCCTGCATCTAAAGATTTCAGAACACAATAAAATAAAACACACACACAAAGTCAGATAGATCTCCTAGATAAAAAAAAATGGACATTTTATCTTCAGTTGTCAGTAACGTGCCGAGACCTTCAGTGATAAGTGAATAAGCATGCACTTTTTACAAATGTTTTTAAAGGTAAAAGCTGAAAAAATGAAGGTCAGGATGAGCCGTCGCTGCCTGAGGCAAAGTCTGCCTTCTAACTGCTCTGACGGTTACCTTGGTGAGAAACTCCTCAAGGTTCCCCACAAAGATCTGAGTCTGCTGCTGGATAAACTGCTCACAGCTGAACTTCAGATTTCGGTCCACATCCTTCTTAGAGTCAATGTAGTGCTCCTTTATCTCTGGTGTTCCCTGGGGGCCACAGAGACCAAGGGTTTAGTACTATCAAGTGGCACTTCCCTAAGGCAGGGTTCTATCAAAAGTACATAAAGTGCATGGTAGGTTTAATAAAATAGGTTAAAAAAAAAAAAAAATAGAAACGCTACCTCCAACAGGAATTCAAGTATTGCGTTGTGACTGTTCCATCGGAAGAATTTGGGAACAGCCTTAGGGTTCAGGATTTTGAAGGCAGCATCTTCACACAAAGCAGAGAGATTAAATCTGGGCTGTGTAGAATTAGAGTGCCCTCTAGTGCTACCAGTTTAATATGGCCTTGACTGAGATGAGGGTGACAGGAGGAGCAATCTGCCCTGTGAGCCATCAGTTAATGTACATTATTGTGTTGGATTACACTGTAATTTCCACATTAATTGTTGCCACCGGTGCATGTGATAGGCACAAGTTGCTTAATGAGCACGAGACTGTAATGACTGGCTTTATGGAGCTGAACACCAATGTTCCCTCCACCTTTAATTATCTTACCTCGCGTTTTCTTCAGGTCCACTGAGATTTCCTTGATGGTAAAATCGGTGTGAAATGGGGCAATCTGTTCACGCACTATCAGCAGGTGCTTGATCAGGAAAAGTTGCCCATCTATTTGTGTCTGTAGAAAGTGATAGCACACTGTTAAATCCACACTGCAGGCTGCCAAAACAAAAGGGCATCTGCTGACTAGCCAAGCTACAGAGAACATAAAAAGCACAAGCTTGGAGCCGATAAGGGGATATGTCTAATTGATAACTGCTGATTAACCATAGTTGGAAAGGGACATGCTATAACTGTGACCAAAAAAAAGGGCAGCTGAAGCTATTTATTGCTCAGCTAGCAACTACAACACTGGAAAAAGACATCATCAACATGGGGTGGGAACACACTCGCTGAGATTGATGCTGCTGCTTTAATTTGAAGTGTTAGGTTGAAACAGACCAGTTAGCACAGATAGACAGCAAATTTGAAGGTGACAGAAGCCCATAAATAAAGGATGGTCTGCTGAGCATAATAAAGCATTCATTACAATAAAACATTAAATTACATCTACAGCTACTTTAGTTAGGGTCCTGTAGCTGGAAGGAATTTGAAAAACATCATTTTATCTGAGAGGGAACTGACCTTATTTACTCTGTCAAAGCTTCATTTTTCAGCCAATCTATAAAAATAAAAATCTGAAAGGTTCGGTAAATATACAAAACCATACTATACTCTTAACCATGTGTGCCAACCTTGTTTTTAAGGATGATATCTGAAGCTTTAAGCAGGGACTGGATGCAGGCAGATAAGGCTTCTTGAGATAAACCCTGGAAGACTGCTCTCTGGAAAAAGACCAAGTCACAGTGAGAAACCCAGAAATAAGAAATGCTAAAGTGGGAAAACTATATAGCACACATCCTGCCATATTTAAGGATAGGAGACTATAAATTAGAGACAAATAAAAAGTGAAGACTTACATCTATACACCTGTAGAGCTTTGACAGACAAACCAGCGTCCGTCTGACAGTAGGGTACCACATGCCGTGCAAATCAGCAGGAGAGATCGATGTCTGCAGGCGTGATGCTTCTACATTCCCTGGATTCAATGTACAAAGGAGGAAGAGCCATCAGGCAACAATAACACCAAAGTTGTAAAAAAAAATATATACATCTCAATCTGGAAACACGGACCAGGATTACTGTTTCTTCTACCATCAGGATCCTCAAGCTGAACGTCAGAAAACATGGACTCTTGTGACATCTGCTTCATCTGCTCTTCCTTCAAGCTTTGAGCAATTCTCTATTGGCAAGAGTTAGAAAATAAAAAGTGTTAGATTCTTCTTTTTCCATTTGCTTCAACAACAGGTTTTTAAAAGGCAAAATGTACAGAAAATAATATTCAACTTGCAAAATAAGTCTTTAGACAGACAGAAAGCCAGATACACAGAAATAAATGTCACAGGCATCAGGGAGATTTCATATCAAGTAAATTGTGCGAATGCAGCATAGGGCTGCACGTTATGAGCAAGATATCGAATTGTGATTATTTTGACTGATTTTGCGATAGCAATATGATTCACAATAGGGATGGAATGATTACTGTTTTATCATTAATCCCATTTTCATTGAAAATTATTAAAAATAAAATAAATTAAAAATATTATAGTGTGATTTTTTCAAGCATCTGTAGCAAACAAAGATTTTTTTCTTTAGTTTGTAGGACGCGATTTGTAGGCCGGGACGTCTCTGCAGCACCACAATACTTAATTGAGAATGGTTTGACACATATTGTCTTTAACAAATGTTGCTGAGAGATACAGAGTGTTGTGTGGAGCTGATAGTCCTAATTAGCTTTGTAGCAACTCATTTGGCAATGGCTTGAATGTAATGGACGTTCATTATTATTAAAATGTTATGCACTAAAGCTTTAACTAATACAAATATTCATTAGTTTCTAGCCGTGGTGTATAAAGCTGGTTTAGTAGAAGCTAAACTGATTACAATTAGTGGACGTTTTGTTTCTGAAGATGTTAAAAAGAGAAGAAAAAAAACAACAGCATGCAAGACTTACCTCCATCATCTCCAGTTTCTCAGGATAGGCCAGATCCCCTGGAGCTGGGTTGTAACCTGTGATATCAGTGTTGATGTAGATGTGAGTCCTGTAGACCAGCCTCTCCTGGACATCCTCCAGCATTTGCTTCACTAATGCATCAAAGGCCCCCAACTGAGTAGCTACATAGAAGAGGTCAGAGGTCAGTCTACAGTTGAACCTCTATCAAAATTACAACAAACTTTGCTTTCTAGCCATACACAGAATTTAATAAAAATAAATAAATAAAAAAAAAAAAGCAAGTGTATACTTTACAGGAGTTTGTGTTCTCAAATACCAACCAACTAACTGACTGGACTGTTAACTTCACAAAAGCTCTGTGGAAGTTGTGATGAAATTTTGAAAAAAGGTTTGACATTTACAATATACGCCTATTTGCTTTCTTGCCGAGAGTTAGATGACGAAATCGATACCACTCTCATGTCTGCGAGGTAAATATGTAGCTAACGCTAGCAGCTACCGCAGGCTTACTTAGCACAAAGACTTGAAACAGGAGGAAACAAATAGCTTGGCTCTGTCCAAGGTAACAAGATGGTGATATAATCAGTCTCCAAACTCCAGCAAAGCTGTATCTGAGCAGCTTAACATTTACCACCCCATAGTGAGAAGCTTTGAGGAGAACAGAAGCTCTAACCTACCATTGTTATGAACATGGTCTTCCAGCATCTCGTTCTTGAGGATACTGCAGAGCTCAGACAGGGTTTCCAGGTGGATGATGTGGATGATTAGAGGCCGGAGGACATCATACAGGGACAAGCATAAGCTCTCCAGCAGCTCGCTGTCAGAGATTAAACACCATTTAATTGCTTTGTACAACTGAGAGAAGTCTAAAATTATACTTTCTGTTAAATTCCAGCTTTGACTTTTTTTCTTTCCAGTTAAGGAATAAAGTAACGACTAAAAATAATTATGCAAACTGTTAAAAACATGTTTGCTCTTAAATGGTAGTACAATTCTCCACCAAGGCTGTATAAATTGGTATTTAACACATCAAGCAAAACTTGAAATGGCGATCATGCATTTTGAAGTGTCACGCCTGGAACAAACACATTCTGCCTGCAAGTGTGCTACAAGTCGATGGCTCTCTGTGTGCTCCTTGATCATGTTCCCAATGAGGCGGGCGCTACTCACTCTAGTTTAGGTGTAGGTTTAGAGAAGAACTCTTTGTAGAGTTGGTGCTCATCCTGGCAGACGTGAACCATAAAAGCACAGCCACTGCGAACCTGTACAAACACACATAATGATCACCCGCTGCAGAGTCTACCAATACTTTGCCTGGGCTCCACTTCAAACAAGCAAATACACCCTCCTCCCACATAAATGATGCAGGCACCCATTACAGCAATCATTAACAAGATGCATAACCTTTCAAGTTTCATTATAATAAAAATCTGGGACAGGTGGGGCGGCTGTTATGACGTTTGTTGTATGAAATTCTGACCTTTAATTATAGCATCCCCATCAAGCCAATTAGTGGTGTTTTTAAATGCCACAACAGCGTCAAAATACATAGTCTTCCAGGGTGCCAAAATCATCTCTGATGTATCGACTTAGAATACAAATATTTTACCATGAATTTTGGTGGCAACCTTTAGGTGAGTTACATTTTTAAACAGTAGAGGAATACAGCACAATAGTCGCTGCTTTACAGATAAGGTATGACAGAGTATACAAACAACACTCTGCACAGTAATTCACTTGTGAAGAAAACAAAGTGTGCTTTGGATGCCTGCTGTGCACAATCTCATTTATCATGTGCACAGCTTTGTGTCTGCACCGAACAATCCAGAAAATATCCCAGAGGGACCATACTGTGCATTCTTTGCCAGCTCAAATGTCACCTAAAGGGCAGTTTGGCTTTGAACAAGTCATGCCTTACCAATGCGCAGTGGTCTTTGCTGTTTTGGTTGGTCAGGTCAGTAATGGTGGATGTAATGCTGGGACTGAGGAGCAGCTCTCTCTGGTCAAGGTAGCACTGATGAATTTCATCTAGGAGCTGACTGTATCTGCTCACATCAATATAGGAAGGGATACGTTCATTTAGCACAAGAACTGTAGAAAAAAAATATAACAGGAATGCTGCTCCTTTATTCTGGAGAAATGCTGACACTCACTCTGGAATCTTCTCTGCTCGCTGTTCTATCTGTTCAATCAGTGACTGAAAGAGAAAAAAAAACATGTCAATGAAAATATATTTGTATCACAGAAAAAGATCTATGTATAATTTCAGTGAGTAATTAAAAAAAACATTATACTCACTCTAACTTTAGGTGCAGCTGCTCTGTACTTAACATAATAAAGTGTAAAGGCATTGTCTGCGTTGGTTAAGCCCATTGGATCCTAGAAGAGACAAAAGACTTAAATCAAGTATTGATATTGGACTAGGCACACGCAATATGAATGCAAATATACACCGTTGTTGACTGTGTAGGAGAAGGAAATGTGGCTTTCCCTTACCCTTTTCGTTAACTGGCCTGTGAGATGCTGCATAGTGTTTACAATGTGGATCTTCATAAAGTGCATAGCTTTGGAAAGACATTGTTTAAACTTGGCCAAATAAACTGGATAGTCCTTGAAATTGGGCTGTAATCAGTAGAAATAAGAAAGTGTTAGCCAGCTTTTATTGTGATCACATATCTATTGCAATGCATAAATCATACCAATTCAACAGTATGGTGTCACGGTCTTGGTTAAATTGCCCAGTAGTATAAATATGCATTTATTACATGGAAGGCGTTTAAACATATTTACTGTACTGCTCAAAAACATGAGCTAGTGTTTATGTATTCTATCGCTGGAAATAAAATGAGATTTGCAAATACAGAACTGAAATGTTGAGAGTGCGAGCTACTTACATGGGAGGAAACGTATTCAATGCAGTCATCCAATTTTGCCAGCATTGGTATAAAGCCTTCACTATTTACAGACAAGGTTGATGAGTTCAGTTTCTGCAAATACAAAGAAAAAGCTAGGTTCAAAGTAATTCCAAACAAACAATTATAATCTTCCAGCTTTATGAAACTTTTTACAAATAGGTATGTAGGAAATGTAGCTGACATCCAAGTTCTTCGGAATATGTTTTTTTTTTTTTTTAATCTGGGACATAACTGCTGATCTTTAATAATGATGATTAGGTTAATATCTAATCAGAAATTAAAACACACCTAATTTACAATGCGTTTTATGCAGTGCATTTACCAAATGTTTCAAAATGAAGACCAAAAAAAAACAGCCTACCGTGTTTATGTTTTCTAACTCATTAAAATATGACAGCTTCTGCTGTATGCTCTCTGCCAGGTCAACAAGCTCTGACTGCAAAAAAAGAAAACAACAAGCCACAGTTGACACGATACGACATGACAGTTTAATTTCAGTTCAAGTTTAGTTAAAGTTACTCAAATGGTCCAATCTACATATATTTGTTAACATAAGCTTCTATCTGCAAGGGGGAAAAAAGAATGAAAACTGCAGCGCTACAATATTAAATATGCCAGGGAAAGAATGAGCAGAACACTGATTGTTTTGACCTGCAGAATGCTTGCTAGCAATATTATATTCAGACAAGCTTTTATCTATGTCACGCTGTTCTGAACTAGATACTGCACAGTATTTCCAGTCATCTCCGGGGACTCCTTTGGGTGTTACCACAGTAGTTTTTACAATTTTTACAATTGTTTTACAATTACAATTCAGAACAACACGGGAGGTTACACCATTCAGACAGCTAATTCCGTAGTTTCTATGTTTGGGAGTGATGTTCATGGTTGCAAATACTAAATACTCAGCTTGTCCTGGAGAGCTTACCTGCTCTTTTAGGAGCTGTTCACAGGCCTCGTGTAGGGTGCCAGTCTTATTGGACACAAAGAGATACTGTTTCTGAAGGGAGTTCAAGTGCTCCAGAGCAGCACTGACATCTTTCAGGATAGCATCGCATTGTTCCTGGTAGCAGTTTAGATCATCTCTGGTTTTCCTATAGGGAAAGCAGAAAAAAAAATATCTGCATGCTTACCCAAAGAAAAGATGATGCAGTGAAGCTACCTACTGGTTTGCACAGTAGTTTGACAATGTTTTAGCAGAAAAGTTGATGCACTGTCCTTTATGGGTTAAAACTTTCAACTGTCACAGCTGTGGCCACTTTAAAAGCAAACTTGAAACTTCTTTGTTGGCTTATGATTAGTTACTGTGTGTCTATGTCTGTGGGTTATGTCTAGGTAGGCTGATAATCAGACTGAATTGCTGTTTCCTTCAATTTAATCCATTTGAATCGCAGAACAAATCTGAAATATAGGCAGCGATTCAGATGTCTGAAACCAGGCTAGTTTTATGACGGATGTGGGGTGAGTGATAAACAAGCATTTCGATGTAAAGCATGTTGAGTGTACTAGTTATTTGATTCAAAAGCATCTTTTTTTGGGGCAGGTGCGATGGAAATTCACCTGAGGAAGGTCCGAGTGACCGAAATGTTGTGAAATATAGTATTTGCATGTATAATGGACAGTGTGCTGGACTTCTTCAACATGAGTGTACTAGTCATGAAATGTTGCTATAGACTGAAAATAAATAACACTGCTTTGCGGGTGGCAGCAGCAGCTCAGTCCGTAGGTACTTTGCTTTGCAACTGGAGGGTAGCTAGTTCAAGTCCTGGATGGACCAGGTAGGAAGTGTGGACTGGTTGCTGGAGTTGTGCCAGTTCACTTAGCACAGTGTTGTGTCAAGCACTTAACATGTCTGCACCTGTATTTTGCGCTCTCATCCTGGTCCATGTTGGCCTCCAACTTGGCAAACCAGGCAAAAAACTGCAACACAAATTTGCACTGTATTAAAACTCATGCATCTCATTGTGATACAGTATGTCTGACTGGCTACAGCACTGTTTACCGCTGGCAATGACAGTCACCTGTTGTGCAGTTTCTATCCTGTCATTCTCCATATCAAGCATCTGGAAACCCTTGAGCAGGACGTCCTCCGTTGACGCCGGCACAGTCGCTGTGAAGGGGGACTGCAAGGACCGCGACGAAAGACTGCACAAGTCCTCAATGGGCAACTGCAAAACAAAGCAGGGCTCTCTGGTTCAACACACCCACAAGCCTTCGCATAAAGCTAGCTGGACGGCTTGATGTGGCGGAGTGCAAACCCGCTAGTTAGCCAACAAGCTAACATTCATAGGAACTTTAATATCATGTTTACACGGCAGGAGAAAGGTGAGCCAAGTTCATAGAGAGGCAGCTTCAGAGTTAAAGTTAACATCACTGACGTGTTAAGAAAGTAAGTTAGCAACCCTGTTAGCAAGCTAGCTGGCTCCGGAGTCACAACTCACCTCTGACGGGATAGAGAGCGTTTCAGTTGCGGCTCGGATCTCCAGGACAGCGTCCATTTGTTTCTCCGTGAGGGGAGCCATGGCATCGGTGCGACGATCCCATAACGACAGTTTCTCCCGAGTTTCTTTATCTGTTATGTCCAGGAGCGACTGATCTGTGGACGCCATCGTCACTTGTACAGCACCAACGTCAGCAGCAACAGCAGCAGCACTTCCTGTTCCGGGAGCGTGGGCGGGGCTTGGTGAGGTGACTGATACAGCTGCCACAGTGAATTTAATCACTTCTGAAATTATGAAATAGTTTAATATTTTGACATTATTACAAGTGATTTTGGCCTGCCCCAAATCATGCTAACAACAGCAACTCTATGTGTTATGGTAAAGTGTTTCTTGTGTCTTTTCTTTAAGTTTATATATAACGTGTTTGTTTTTCATGCTATTTATAGTTTGTTTTATTTTATTTATTTATTTTTATTATAAAAAGTTATTATGTGGATGGTGGTTAACACATTCAAATTATAACAAACTGCCCATGCATAATTACATTGAGCAGGTTTAAATTGAATGAATAAACAGTAGATACATGTTGGAACAAAATAGTGTTGTTGTGTTTTATAATTTTTATTTATCATGACATATAGCAGTATTTTGATGTTATTCACTTCACATTTGATTGTTCCTGACCTAGTCACTATTTATTCCATATTTTGCACTGAATGTTGCATCATTGCATTATTCATTCTTTTGGATTTGCACCGGGGACCAGGTAAACACAATCTCCTTTCTCAGTGTACTGCACCGCACTGTATACAGATGGTTGACCATAAAGTCTGTCTTGTCTCTTATCTTGTCTGAAGCCCACTAAATCATTTTTACAAAGCTAACACCACAAGACAAATACACCAACATGATAGATGTAGTAGTTTCTGGGTGGGACAGATATGGCCTCTACCAGCACAATCATTTATCACAGAAAATACAAATCCAGCAGGTGGTGCCCCGGGGCACGTTTTTAATACCTAAAATAAAGATTTTCAGTTCTTGTTCATTATGTCTGCAAATTGGTTTATTTTCTCTAAGTACTCATTCAGAGTAAAATACTTGATCAGACTTATTGTATTACAGTCACACATACAAAGACTTTTCTTTTCCCCCAACATAGCCTTAACTTTAATGCGTTCCAACTTAACCATACCTGTCTTTATAGGCATGCAGAAGATAAAGTACAGAAGAACAAAAAATAGCGTCTTTGTTTAGATGTGTTCTTAACCCCACGGTTTTCTCTCTGTCTCATAATGGAAAGCAGACACTGGACAATATACATTGGCTATAGTATTTTTCTGTTTGTTTCAATATACTGACAGTGATAAAGTCATAGCAAACAGCCCAATGTCTTGAGAAAACATTTGTATTTTACATCTTTTCTACAACATGCTCTTTATGTGATACAATGATGCAAAACAGTCTATGTAATTTAGTTTTGCAGTATGATGCTGTGGCCTTAAGGCAATTTTATCAACAGATGTTATATTAACTTATGCACACCAACATTTCATTACTTAAAGTAAAAATGTCTTTTGCAAAATATTTACTGTTACTGGCATTTTTGTTTTTTTTGTTGTATAATTCATTTTAAAAATGTTTTTTTCACTTAAAGAGCTACAATTGTAGTCAAAACCAGAACAAGCAATCAATTGTGATTACAAAAATGGCTTCCAGTATTTCTTTACACATCTCAAAATCCAACAATATCCTGGTGGCATGATATGGAGGTGGTAGTGTTCACAGCTCTGTCTGCAGGGTGTCTCATGGGGAGGTCACAGAGAGTTCAGATTTTTTCTTTCTTTTTATCACTTGTCTACTTTAGTTGAAAGGGGATGCTGCAGAATTCAAGCCACGTTACTCCAGAACAAAAAGAGATGTCAGAGCAAATCTTGTCAAGAGTTGTATTTTGGCTCAGTGTGGGTCAGAGTGAGTCCTGTAAAACAAGACCGACACTTTTCTCTACGGTGGTGTTGGCCTTGTTTTCTTTTGTGTTGTGAGATCTCGTTCAAGCTATAGTAAGAGATTAAGTATAAATGAGTGTAAACAAGTGCACAGCGTCTTCAATTATCATCCTACTGAGACACATTATTAACATGCATAGCATTTAAAAAAAAGGACAAATCACATGGGTAATCAATGAAGTCACTTTTATTGAATCTTGTCAGAGAGAAACTTAAATGTGAAAATTGTGATGAATGATCTCATGATGCTGAACTGCACTCGCACATTTACAGATAATAAATATTTCAAAATGGCTGACAATCAGTCAGATTTCACATGTGAAACTTGTTCATTTTTGTTATGTGATTTATTTAAGTGCTTTTTCCTAACAAAACAATGACAAGGAAACATTGTTATTACGTGGCTTCGGAATACATTTTATAGTGACTTATACTTCTCAAAGTGCTGTGACTTAAAAAAATCTTTCAAAAACATTGCATTTAAAATAAACAATAATACAACCTTCCATAAACATCAGAGTTAGAGAGTCTGCTTGTCACCCTGTCATACACCTTCACACATGAATGGGAAAACGTGTAATATGACTTAGACATTAAAAAAAAATCTGGCGCCTATTTGAAAATTAATTTCAAACTGTAAGCAAACCCTTAGAACCATTCAGCAGTGTAATGTACATATACTGTATGTGCAAAGCAAAGAAATACATCTACAGAAGCTTGTAAATCATTTCTTAAATAATTCTAATGAATTTCAACATAGGCTTGATTAGGAATGTACACCTGGGCTATGATTTGCATCTTGTTCGGTTACTGTTTTTATTTTGTCAACAGTATGTGGACATCACAGTCAATGTGGTGCAGGCAGTCTGGTCTCTTTTTGGGTACACAAAGAAAATCCAGCAGGACAGGTTTTGTCAGTTGTTGTAGTCTGTCCCCTCTAAGTGATCTGGGATGGGCAGTCCAGTGAGGACTGTTAAACACCTGTTCCAGACGTTGAACACGGGGCAGACTGGCTGAGCAAAGGCAACATCAAATGTATGCAAGTGCTGAGAGCCGACAGCGTCGTAGAAAGAAAGAGATCCAGAGTCATAGTCCAACAGCACACCGAGACGACGCAGGTGGGGTGAAGGCTCGATAGGCATCTCCTTACTGTTGTGACGCACCACCCACGAGTTGTTGCATCGAGACAGTACCCAGGATGCAGAGTTTTTGCCAATCCACTCTTGTTTCGGTGCTGACTTGTATGCAATGCCCACTGCAAACCTGCATGCCCAAATGGATAAAAAAAACAGTGAGATATACAATAAATACAAGCACATTTCTAGCATTCTAAAGCTGAAATATTAAATAAATGAACAACTTTTTGACCTGAAGTTAAGGGATCACCTAAGTTATTACAATTCATTCTGTGGGGAACATGAATGTGTGCACCAGATTTAATGGAAATACATCCAATAGTTGTCAAGATAGTTTGCTCAAAACAACAAATGTCAAACTCATGATGGCACTATAGCACAATTCGGGGAGGTTACCAAAGTTACTAGGATTCATCCTCCGGGGACTATGAATATAAAGTTAAAAAAAAAGCATGCACATCCCAAAAAAAAAAATCTTTCTTGGACCAAAGAGGAGACTTGATGGGAAATGCTGCTTACTGTTAGATCTGACTGATCAAACCGTTGCACAGCAACAGAAAATAAATATATATAAAAAAAAAAAAAACATTAAGAGACCAAAGAACAGTTTGCAGATTTTACTTTTTGCCATGTACAAACTTTCATGGCAATCCTTCCAATTCTCCAATACCACAATAACCCCTTGACCTATTTCAGTCTGGACCAAAGTGGTGGACCGAACCATGTATACACATTGCCATCCCAAGAGGGAAACAAGTAAATGTTTACCATGTGCTTCCTCCTATCAGAGCTTCCCAGTAATGGCGGCCGCTGTCAATGTAGACATTTCCTGTGACACCGTAGCTGCTGTGGCTGGAGAAGCGGTCCTGACTGTGGCTCTTCTTGGATGACGTCTCATCCCTTTCCACAGTCAGGTTGTCATGGGACAACCTCAGCTTCCGGTGAGCTGACTTTGGGTCCAACTTGAATGGTTGACCTTAAAGAAAGGGCATGATCAATGCTGGTTTCTATAAGATGCATTACAATTCTCATTGGAAATGAATTATAGAATAAATTCTTGACAAACTGTTGGTCTTGAGTTTCCCTGGTTCACTGCTGCGGTTTCCAGCCTGGTTTATGGCCTTCAGTATGAAAACGTACTTGGTGCCACACTGCAGCCCGTGCACAGTGTAGTGATTTTGCTTGATGTTTGGTACAATCATCCAGCTGTCAGCAGAGTTGCACAAACCTGCAGCCCAGACAGACAAGAGAGTCACTGACAAAGTACAAACCAATTGATCATGACAAATCATGTTCAATTAGCCCCTCGTTCAATGTTGGAAATTAAGAAGTGGGACAATAAATAATTTTATGCAGCATTTCAATCTATAGCTGCAATTTTTGACTCTTCAAATATAGTCGCATTACCATTCATCCGAGTGTGCTTGAGCACGGAGGCAGATGAGAATAAATTGCTTGATCGAGCATGTTGTGACCTTGTTAGAGCAATCAATTGAATCAGTCTTCAACCCCGAGATAATATCGAGCTCATGATGTTCATCTAGATTTAAATCCAGTCTGACTGAGCTGTTATTTCTTCCCCACATTCCTTGCTAGACACTGTAAAAACTGCAGTGTATTTTGGTAACATCTCATTACCCATAAGAGCCAGAACAGAGCTCTCCACTCCTGCTAATACAATACAATATTATGTTTGGATAGTGTAACACAGTCCCCAAAGAATTTAAAGTCCTTGAGCGAAACCCCTTTCAAATCCCTCCATCATTGTCATGTTTCCCACCACAAACATTACACTGCACTCCCACCAGAGACCTGCATATAGACTTACTGACAACATTAGACTGGCTGGTAAAGATGGCATACTGAAGTTCATATGATACAACGGAGAATTCGTCATCTGATGTCCAGTGGACTGTGATCGTGTCGTATGAAGCTGTACATAATTCCTCACGGATTACTGGTGGATTTGGTGCTGCAATCAGAAAACAAAAGACAAATGTTTTTTTTGTGAGACTTTAATGAAAGCTGAGCGGATTCTAATATGCACACAATAACAACAAAAATCACAATATGTTGCAGAGACGTGGTGGTAAATAGCTCCATCCATTTGTGTCTTTTTATTCTGACATGTGTAATTAAGCTCGGTTGCAGTTCCCCCAGCTATTACAGCAACGGACCCCATGCCGAGTTAAATTCACCCTGCACAATAGGCGCTGAGCATAAACAATCAAACCTGTATTCAGCGGAAAATAAAGCATAACTGTAGCGAGCTTTTTTGTTTTCTGTCGCTAAGAGGCACATCGTTGAAATACAAAGGCTCTGCTTCTGTCCATGCCAAAGCCTTTAAATTGTATGAATCTATAATTGCAGGATAAGGTGAGGATAGTTTAAAATGCCCTGTTTGGATAAAAGGAACGTAAATTATCTAGCTAGAACTATAGAGTACGAGTGAAAAACTGCCCAAAAGCTGTAGAGTAATTTAACTCATCTGGCAGTATACGCTGAGCAAGCACTAGATTATATTAATTAACAGATAGGCTTCATGCCAAAACCTGCTCACCTGTGAGGTAATCCAAGCTTTCAAGCATTTTCTTCTCCCTTGTGAAGTCCAACGCAAAAGTATCAAAGGTATCATTCAGGTTCATTTCTGGTAACAGGATCTGAGAGGAAGCTGTTGCCATAGAAACTCTGTAATAAAGAAGTATATTATTACATGATGACGGTTTTATACACCATATATGTTGTTTGTTGATAGTGTTGGCTTTCGTTGTTCCCTCACCTCTCACAGGTGCTTTTAGCCGTTTGGAGGAAGCGAGTGTGGTCCGTCTCCTTGAGAGTTTGGTTGGCCTGAGTGATGAGGGAGGAGGACCTCTCGATGCACTGCTTGCAGCTGGCTATCTGCTGGGCTAGTTTCCTCAGCCGCACAGACTGGGCAGAACAAAAGGACATGTTGATAGATCAAAAGCTTGGTAAATAATCAACCGATGTACTACTTACTGTATGAGGCACCAACCTGCCAGATGCTAGATTTGATTTTACCTCGCCAATTGGAAAAATCCTACTGGGGAAAATCAGATTTACACCTTTGACAATTCGATTTTTCAGTTTTCACTGTGAGCTTCAACCTGTTTTAAAAGCTGTCCTGGCACGAGAGGGGTATTTATGAAACATCCCTCATAACACTGCCATAGTAACCAGACCCTCCTGTCCCCCATCTGTGCCTTATTGGCTTACTGGTTGAAAGCAACCTCAGAACCTGACACGAGGCACGGGGTGAGGAAGGAAAGAGTCCTCCTCCAGAGAGGGACATCACAGGAAGCGGGGCTGATCTTACTTTGACACTGAGCAGGGCACAGCATGCCACTGCCTCTCTAATGGCCTCTAACATGCGAAAAGAAAGGGAAACGATTCAAGAGGCACAGAATATGCACATGTATTGTATGGATTCTGTGCCAGAAGTTCTCCTGATACTAAAGACAAGCACAGCAATAAACTCTGCTGTACGGTGAGTATTTCAGTGCAAGTAGCTTTAACGAGTGTACAAAATCACACAAAAGAGTTCATCCACACAGACATGAGGACATGTTGTCACCAGCCCCATGTCTGAGCTTTAAGGTCAGAAAAAGAGGATGAGCGATTTTAAATCAGCTGAGATGTCAGAAAGCTTTCTCTGAACCACCAATGCATTGTAGGCCTATGTCTGAACCTACTGAACCTAGGCCTACTAGTAACTAGTAAAAGCGTGTTTTATTGTGTTTTTCATTTGTAAGAAGAAAAATGTCTTATCGATGTTTTCAAAGGTGACATAGTCTTGTCTTAAAGAGTCACATTTTGAAGAGTTTTTTCATCCAACAACATTTGTTACAGCTGTATTCTGATAAAGAACAACATGCTCGGGTGTTGTATGCTAGCTTATCAGCTGTGTTGGAAAGCAACGTTATCAACACGCACAAGGTGATAAACAAAACAAACAGAGGTTATCAAGACACAAAAGGTGATAAACAGTACTTTGCCCTCCTTTATCTTGGTCGCTATGATTTGTCTCCGCTGCTGTATGATATTAATCAGCTGGTCACACTCCTCCAGCAGCTTGTTTTCTTGTCGCGACGCGTTTACCTAGACAGGACAGATGCACAGATAAGAGACAGTGTTTATGTAAATCATTTGCTTTGACAACATGTTCTGCTGCCCAACTGCAGGGCCCTATTTCAGGTAGAAGGTTTAACAAACTCTGAGTCTAACCCTGATGTCTGAGTTGATTTACCCTGAGATGGGAAACTCAGAGTTTTCGGTTTCAGAACAGCTGATATGAGTTGGTTCAATCAACTCGGAGTAGGTTCACCACCACAATAAAAAGGCAGCATGAATGGAGCCATGATTCTACGATTCACCATGGCAACAATCACAAACAAACGGGTCGGCGGAAATACTCACGCGCACGAGTTAAAAAAAGAAACACAGCGGCTGCTGCAAAAGAGAAAGAATTTGCGTGGGAGAAGATTGCTAAAGTAAATGTGTATATTCCAATATAGTGTATATCATATTTAATCATAGGTATAGCCTAATATTACTGGTGAAATTGTATTGAACCTATAATCTATTTCATTTAGGTGCAATATAGGCCTACGGACAAAAAAGTCCTATAGGCGTACTAATCCCATTCTGAGGCTGCAGCAGCATCATTAACAGAATTATAATTCATAATCTTTTTTTAATATTTCAAAGGGTTTACATCATTCACCTGCAATACCGTGGAACTCCTTTTTAAAAACGTTTAAAACACGTTTCAGAGTGAGTCACAGTCTTCTGACTGCGCTTTGCTACAGTGGCTTTACCAATATGCTCTGCATCACCAATGTTGTAAAGACAAATGCCGTTTGGAAAAAAACGTAATGCAACACAAATAATCTGCTGAGATGTAAGAGCATACATGGGTGACGTTAGTGATATAAGGACGGTAAGGTTATGTAGGCTACATAACTGATCGACTGGGAAGAGATACCGCTCAAATAGGAAGTTATCTGGAAATTAAAATGTCGGGGCATCATCTCCCGACGTATGTTTAACTCCCAGCGAAGTAAAGCAGCTTCTTCATCAACGGGATCGTCGACAAAAGGAAATGCCATGTTTTGAGAAAAAACAATGTTTTAAAGTCTGCCTAACAGTTAATAAACCAACAATGTTTTTTTATTCATGCCGATATAACAAACTGCGCTAAAATGCGCCTGATACAGGCTGAATGAATGAATGAGGAAATGAAAGAGCGCCGTGTCAGAGGGAGGAGTCTGAGAAAAACTCGAGGTTTCTTGAAGAAAACCTGCCTCCGACCAGGTTAGGTTCACAGGGTCAGTTACCATAGTAACTGATTCTGAGGTTAAGTTACCTCTCTTTCTGAAACGGAAAACCCAGTCTCCCTCATCTCAGGGTTAACAAACTCAGAGTTTTCACTAAACCTGCTTTCTGAAATAGGGCCCTGGTCCACTTGATTAAATCCTCTTTTTAAATACATTGTTAACAGGACAGTCGACCTTGTGCACAGTGTGTCTTTTCATCCCAAACAAATGCATGATCACAGCCATTGCAATGAATGTGTACACAATATATGATTGCTTTATTTGATATGCTTTTTGAGGAAACACATAATATCTACTTTATGTGTTTATTTCCAAGTCCTTGCATACATATTTGGCCTAAACATTGGCTCTGAAAACACTCAATTTGCAGCAAACTGTATGCATATTGCAGAAATTATGGCTCTATAGATTAATGAGCCCTTAATCTTGTTGACGTGTTGAAAAGCCCCTCTCAGATACAGTAATTCATCACTGTGTTAATCATTAAATGAGTTGCCCATGCTATGCCACAGTAGCAAGGAGCCCACACCTGAAAGGGAAAAGATAAACAAACCTCACCTCCACATGTTGGCAGGTTTGGATGAGTTTGCCCATCAGACTTTCTAACTCACTGGTCCTCTTGATTAGACTGCTGAGGTTGGAATCCAAAGCTTGCTGCAAAACAAAATTGAAAATGAGTATTTCATTACACACCGCCACCCTCATCAGACTGTAAACAGCTGAATAAATCTTGGAGGAGAGTTAGGTGAATGGGAACATAAGGACTGTGTGGCTGGAGTGTAATGGGCACAGGAGAGGACACACAAGGCTGCCACTGGATATGACTGGCCACATTTGGGTTTCGATCAGCGTAGAGCCCGCAGTCCTCCCTGTGTGCCAGAGATCCCATCATACTGCCTGCTGAGGCTACAGAGCTAAGCCGAGCATCTGCCAGTGATTTGGACAACTAAACCCCGGCTGTGTTAATCACTGACTCAGATCAAAGGCTTATGTTTCAAGTTTAATCTCTTACTGTAACTGGGTAGCATAATGACTGTGTGCTGTGGTAGTACAAAACATCTTCTGATTGTAAAGTATTATTGTTCTTAAATAGAGGATGAATGATTGATTAATTACATTGCACTATAAATGATTTCAACGGCAACATACGTGTAGTCCCACCAAAAACAGAGGTGTGGGAAAATGCTGCAAATCAAACATTTATTGACAGGTGTTTTAATTACACACACTCACACTGGTCAAAGGCAAAATCTAAATGATTAGTCTTGTAGGACGCTGTAAGAGGCCCAGACTTTCAACTGAGTCAGATACAAACAAAAGAATGCTTGTTTTAACCTATTATTAAAGTTGATATTAATGATGTCTGAGAGGTTCACATTGTAAATGGTATACCATACAAGATGGGTTCAGTATTCAATTTATCTCCATATGTTGAAGCACAAACATAAAACTTCCCTTCAAAAAGAGTCAAAAGAAGAGAACAATCTGTTAAGAGAGGCCTGTAGTGGGTAGACCTTCAGCTTAGACGTCTCACATTATGATTTCATAAGGTGGGAGCCTCACTGTGTACTAAAATAGCAGAGGCTTTATTTTACCGCTCTCACAAATATGATTTATTTATATGAAAGAGAAGGTGATGAAAGCCTTTTCAGATGCCGATGTTGAAGGTACAGGTGAGGTGAGTTCAAACTTTTAAAATGAACACATGAAACATAACATATTAACCAAACCGATGTCGAATATAGCCAAATGTATACGGTTTAAACTCTCCCCCGACAATTTTGTTGTTTGAATATGAAAAGTATCACATGAAGCCAAACAGAGAAAGGAAGAGCAAATGGAAAAGTCAGAAAAGCCTGAGAGACATTTTAGTGTACTGTATTTCTCGATGCGCCTAAAATACAGCTTCTCCTGCAACATTAATACTCTCTGTGTGTTTAGACAGCTCTTTCTAATGGAGGTCTCTTTCCGAGAGTCATTTCAAGCTGATGAGAGGAAAGAATAGCAGCTTCCTCTTGCATGTGAATGCTTCTGGTCCCACACCTTTGCTTTGGCCAGTCTCTCTTCCTTCCTTTCACAGTCCTGAGAGAACACTGACAGGACTTGGGAGTTTTATCCTGTGTCAACATTAGAAGTTGTATCCAGAGTCTGGCACTTTATCCTATGAACGCCACCGGCCCAGTTACACATCAGTGGTTTTAACTTTGTTTGAGGGCTGTGTAAGCTTTTGTTGAATCAGAAACACATATCATCGTGAGGTATTCTAGTGTACAAATATACACTATTATCTAGTATCTGTGAACTCAACACTCTATATGCATTTCATTATAGGCCCAATTAGTATTTTTTATGAACAGTATATTATGGGTATATTCATAGTTTGACCTGCTGCGTTTTCTCTTCTCTTCCAATATGGGTCTGTTTTCCAAATCCTTAATAACTTAGATTTTTTGTGTATATTATCTATTGTTAGGCTACATAGGGCATGTTCACATGGCACACTAGAAAGGTTTCAGGCTCCTGGTATTGTGTCAGACTGACATGCCTTATTAACCTGACTCCACCAGATGGATTGCTTCGCATTTGCTCAGCATATCCATCTGGGAACTTTCCGTTGGAGAACGTTTGGGAAGGGACGAAAATACTGGTTAGCTGATTGGATAAACCATCTGTCTATCACCACCTATGTTGGTGATAGACGGACCAAATCAACCAATCAGACCAACGAAGTGTATGACGTACCAACAGAGCAACGACGAAGCGAGGCTCCCCCTGCTGCTGCAGGCAAAGCATAGTTAGTTAGCTCAGCAAGCAAGCAACATGTCGGTAAAGGATATTTGCCGTTTGTGTAACGAGAATTTAGGAATAAAAGGCCCCATTTCAGGTTCCCGGTCCATATTCCAAAAGAAGGATCCAAGAGAAAACAGCATTAGCGAGCGGCTAACAGAATCAGGGCTACCGCTGTCTGAAAATGTGTCTAGATCAGGTCAGATTTGCACATAGACAGTCTATAAACCATTACAGGGATGGGAGACCATCCTAATCTCCTCGTTGCATCACACCTAAACCCGCCTCAACCAACGCTGATTGGCCCGGTCGTTTGGCGAACGGCTCCAAATTTTCTCTGCCTCAAGATGCCAGACTGATCTGCGAGCAGAAAACTGGAGCTCGCGAGATCAGGATGGTCTCACGAGGCTAATGTCTTATAGGGGTGCAAGATATATCGACTCAATATCGTTATCGCAATATCACATTGCGCAATAAGTATGCAATATTTTGTTTATTTTGTGGAGCGCTGCGTCCCGTCCATTGGCTGCGTGGCTTAGTTGTGTTCGATTTAGAGCCTGCTTGAAACATCAACGCACGGGTCCACTACATGACAAACCCTACGTAGCCGAGCAACGTGTGCATATTTCGACAGAGTGACAGTGTAAATGAAGAAATAGATACAACAAAACGGAACGAATCAGAGAAGCAAAAGAAAAGTTGTGTCCTGTTCTGTGTATTTATTTATTTTATACTGTACAACCAGTAAAACATATCATGTTCTGTAGACATGGTCGTTATTTATTTCTTCATGTTGTACCAGTCCAATATGAATTGAGGTTGAAATAAACCTTGTGTTGTAAGAAAACTGCATAACCGTTGTAATTTTACATATGTTTAAAACTATTGAAATTAATACTGATATCGTAATATTTCTAATCGATATCGCAATATTGCATGTTGTCAATATCGTGCAACTCTAATGCCTTACTGAGATACTTAAATACAACAGAGACATTGTTAATCTTATTAGTAACACCTGTGCTTTACCTACAGTATAACAAGTCAAAATGTCTGGCCTGTTATTAATAGACTTGTCAGTTATGTACTATATATAACTCATACTGTATGTTTTTCAATACCTCTTCATAAAGTGGAATGCAGAACGCTATGAAATGTATAATTTATTATTTTATTATATTATAATTATATAACTAGGTTTATTATATATTTTTGATTTTACATAATCTGCCTTTCAGCAGAAACTGACAACGTGGATTTTTGTTCCTGAACATGGCCACAAGGTTCTTCTACCTTTACCCCATTGCATGTTGGGATTATACTCTAACCACTCCTCTGATCCTTAATAGGAATAAATTGAAATAAACCATGTATGATGGATAGATAATAACATATATAATACCAGACCAGGATCATGTCACATAATGACCAAAACCAGACTGAAGGAATTACTGCATTATACATGCCTGCTTGCACACACATGTACACACACACTCACGCTAATGTCACAACATCCCCTTCTGTGGGAATTTCTGAGAAATGTGAGGCACTGTGGCTGTAAACATGCGTTTGGAAAAACTGGCAACTATGAACAAGCTCAGCTGCACACCTCCTGGGTCCACGAGAAAAGAACAATTTCTCTCTGAGATGGGAATTGCTGTTTTTCTTCTGTCACTTGAGGCTTCTAACAATGCAGCTAAGTGCACGTTATATGAGTCAACAGGATACATAGACAAATAAAAGCATGACGTGGTAGAATATATTGCATCGTAAAATTGCATCAATCAACTGGGGATATTATAAAGGAGAGAAAACAGATAATAACTAGTAAGTCTTTAAGAAGATAAAGGATAAAGGACTCTACTCTAAATCCAACACCCTATTGTCTTTAACCACTTGAAGAATCTGCATATTGAAAGATAAAGAACAATACGACTACACTGAAGAATAAAGAATAAAAAAGCAAAGCACACAAAGCAGTATACTACAATTGTCACATTAATAACCAACATGGCTACACTACCATGTCTCATTACTATGTGTCTGACCAGCAATTCTGTTGGTTTTCAAAGGATAGAGCCCTTGAAAAGCAACATACATGTCTAGGTTTTTCCAAATCTGTCCCTGAATGTGGAATTAAAGAAATGATGCTGATCACCTGGTCTGCCTCCTGGTGTGAATGACCACGCCCCACCACATAGAGAAAGCGGCCAGGGGATTTCTGCACAATGATAGCATGATCAAACAAAGGAGACAGGTTAGGCTGGTCCTCTGACCTATCTTGCCAACAATGTTGCAAAAGATAGCTTGCATCCCAGTTCCACTGTGACCAAGCATTGTGAAAGACAAGAACGGGCACACAAAAGGGTTTCGAGTGTTACTTGTGAAACAGTAAACGACCCCTTTTGTGAGTAATGCATGGACACTGTGAGTGGTTGTGAAAACAAAGCAGACCCTCATTTTTATTTCATGCAGTGGATGCCATGCAGTTCTCAGGATACACTTTCGGATGAACTTTTACCGAACTGAAAAGCTCAATACTACAATTGAGCTAAATACACAGTCCTGAACTAAAATAGTAAATATTTTTTGAGTATTTCAGAGAGTTTGCTTAAATTCAGTAACATATAGTAGCTCAAAGCTAACTTGTTATTTCCATGTCAAAGGTTCACAATAAAGCTCTCTGCTGCACGATTGCCTTGTTGTGGACTATAACATGATCCCCTGAGGTTGCTGGAGACATGATAGAGACCAACATTGTGTGTTGACAAAGCACTGACCCGTTAAGCCAAATTCTCAATCTTTTGATAGAAGCAGATTGATGTCTATAATGAAAGAGCAACCTTTATGATATGCCACCTATTATGCTCCAGCTAACAGCATCTTCTCATGCCTAATTGATATCAGCCCATCTGCTAAAAGTGAGCACTTCCACTTAACCTACAAACTGTGAAAGCAGTCTCTCACATTGGGTGTTATTACACTTGAGACTCCAACTCACTTCATTTATACTATTTGTCTAAAGTTTATGATACATCTGGTCTTAAGGTAAATGGCTGACAATATGTTTTATTGTCAACAAATCCCAAAATCAAGCCCAAGCCCATGTTAAATATGTTTATCTTTAATAATAAGTCATGAATATATAGTTTCATTAAAAAGAAAATCATCACACCATGATTCCTCCCTTAAACTACTGGGCACTGTGATTTTTAGCAAATGTTACTCAAACAGAAGAAAACAGCGTCTTTGGCAGGGACTATTTTCAGCCGTGGATCTGTTACACTAGCGAGTATTCACGGCCGGAGGACGGTTTGACTGTGGGATTGACTCAAAATAAACTACAGTGGCCATGCAATGCAATCATTGCAGTGGTGTGGCTCATTTATGTGTTTTTGAACAACAATGGAGGTCTATGGCACAGCTGAATAAGCTATATCAGGCAAAGACTTGTTAGAAGGATCAAGTAATGGTTGTCTTTTTTTACTTCATGGTATTTGTTGACAATGAGAAAACTATAGAATATTACCACACATTACTGTAAAATCTAGTTGAGTACGGAAGTCATTTTGTAGCGTTAGTTATTTCATATTGTTTATCATAGGAAGTTTACAGTACTGTCGATTTCCTTATAATGCTTGCTTCACGTTTGATTTACAATAATATGCATTTCACTTGCCATAGCATTATGCAGTATTAACTTATTAATGCTGGATAAGCGGAAGACGATGGAACTTATTTGTACTTCAAATTACATTGTACTTATCAAGTCAAGTTGCAGATTATCTGCATAATTTGCTCTCAGAGGGGTCTGACTTATTATATTTTTTAACAAAATAGTAGAGGTAGGGGTTCGAGAGCATTTTATCAAATCCAAATCCAGTATCAAATTCACTTGGACCAGGAACCGGACCCAAAATGGAACTAGCAGTTGAAAACCAACCTTAAAAAAATAATGGTTTTGCTAAGTCACAGTGAAAAGCAACTACTGCCCAATGTTACATGAGATTGGTTTCCAATAGACATTTCTGTATTAAAATGTATTTTAAAATTTAAAGTTAAGAACAAAAACATTATCATCGCAACTTTTTATAATTTCCTGATGGACTGGTTTATAGTTTATAGTGCCTGCACACGTTTCTACATCACTAAACTCAAACCTCTCAAAAGCTCACTTTGAAAGTTTGAATTATTAATAGCTTGTGTACCTGTCATACTTGTGACACTGTATAAGATGTTAAGGGATTTCAAAAAATATATATACAGAAATTAGCTTTGAATTCTGTGGGAAAGTTTTCTGTAGTGCATTATAAATCTCCAAGCATTCATCTAACTACAGATCATTTCATACCTTGAGTTTGTCAAATCGGTCACCGAGGGCTGCCACGTGGTGGTCCCGGTGTCGGCCAACCAGCTTACACAATGCACAGATCAACTGTTCATCTGTCACACAGTACATGTTGACCTTCTCATCCTCATGCTCCAGACACATAAGCCCTCGCAGATGGGAGTCCAGCAAGGGCTCGATTAGACGGTGGCCCGTGAACGGCTTCTTGTTGGGGTGGGTGGCTTTGAGACACTCATCGCAGTATGACACCTCACAGGTGACGCAGGTCTTCACAGCGTCCTGCGGAGGGTCCTGCTCACAAAACTGACACTGCACCCGGTCCCCGGGGGAAGTCATGGCTTTGCTGTCGGGGATGGCTCGCTCGCGCCGAGTCTCGTTAGGAGAATTAGGTCCGCTTAGAGAAGCCTTCTGGTAGCGGTCGATGATGTTCTGTAATGTAACGTTGCGTTTGAGTCCCTCTAAGCCCCTCTGGTTGAGGGTGATGACATAGCGACAGGTTGGACACTGAAATGCGCTGATGGACTGAATTGGCTCGCTGGGCGTGCAGTGTGAGACCAGGATACGATGGGCACAGTTGAAACAAAGGCTGTGAGCACAGGGCAAGAGCAGCGGGTCCTCAAAGAGCTCCAGACAGATTGGGCAGGTCAGTTCCGACTCCAGCGTTTCCATCTTCAGGCAAAACAAAGTGAGGTCGTCAGCGAAATCCAGGGAAGCTGATCAGCTATCTGTAAGGATGACAGAGAGATTAATTAGACATTGGTGATAGCTATGAAAAGAGTTAAACTGTGGGAGGTTGTAAACACTCCTTCAGTAGAAGGTAATGCATTGCCTTTAATCTGCAACTATTATCATGATCACTTATTTTTCAAGCAAAAATAGCAAACACGTCTTTGTTTCAGCTTGTAAACTGTAAGGATTTTCAGCTTTACTTATCTAATGTAATAGTCAATTGAATACATTTGGATTTTGGACTGCTGGTCGGACAAAACAAGGTACTCGAAGGCATCACCTTGGCTTTAGGAAATTGTAACTACTGTTACTATTTTTTAAGATTCTATGGACCAAATGATTCATCAAGAAAAAAGTAGAAAGATTAATGTAAATAATCCTTGTCCAGGTTTGGATGTTTACTTGAAGACGTTTTTAAATAAAAAAGATCATGCATATTTTGTTTTATTATCATAAGTACTTATGATAATAAAACCAAAATTATCCAGCCCTGTCTTGAGTTTCATTTAATTTCCCCTGCAAACTGAATATGAAAACATGAAAATAAATATTAAGCTATGTAAATATTTGTAAGAGATATCTGATTGTGGAAAAGAAGCAACTGGGAACGTAAATCCAGCAAGTAGGAGAATAACAAAAGATATTGTCTGATTATTATACATATTTCAGACTTCTGTATGGTCTGAACTAACAACTTTGAGAATGCAGCTCATTTTAATTTGGCAGAGGAATAGTCTAGCCTATCCCCATGTGATCCTCTCTACACTGTAGTCGGTAGGCCAGCAGGCCAGTGAGGACTGACAGCTCAGCCAAGCAGAAGTGTATTGGCCTTCTTGCTGATGGCTGGGGCTCCACGCTATCATACAGACAGTAAGCCTTTGTTCAGGGCCAGTCAGACACCCCAGCTGCGAGTGGACACACTGTGCTCACAGCGTCTCTCTATGTGAACTCTGTACCTCCACTCATTATGTGTGAAGAAGGCAAAAGCTCATTATCAGGACAGTCGGGCACAAGTAGCCTTTTGAAGTTGTGAGGATACAGCAATTACCTCTGAGCTACAGACCTGGGTTTGTTCTTTCCATTCTATTCAAATCTTCACAGACAGGCAGCTATCCCACTGCACTGTACAAGAGGCGATTGTTGCACTTGTCTTCTCTGACTGTGATGCATCTGTGGGCCTTTGTTTCTTTGCTATTTTGTTCTTTAAAGACAAAGCGGCGAATGCACGTTTTTACAGAGGATTAAACACAACCTCTTCACTATGCAAACCCCTTTATGCTAAACATCAAGCTTTTTGGCACAGATTTTGTTTGAAAGTTGGTATTTTATCATTAACATGTTCTTTTAAAATGTCAGATAGTTTGCAGTGAATGATTATTAATTAATTCATGCATCTATAATTAGCCTTAAACCAAACAAATTGCTACAGAGTAACCAAACTGTGGCACATGAAACAATAAAATTGCATGCCTTACTTTTTAGCCATTTGTTTGACATGTTGTTACTTTAACACACGAGACACACAGCAAAGCTATCAGCTACAATATAGCGGCTACTCAACTAGCACAGGTCTCGTCAAACAGGTTAAGTTGCTTCAACCAGGCTGTCCTCAATACAAAAATGAATAAAGAGCTTTATATGACAAACACAATGCAAAGACACTAATCCTCTGATGTCATCGCCTGTGGTATAAAATACCCAGAAAGCTTGTAAAACAAAACTGGCAAAGAGCCACTGCAAACTGGATTACAGCCCCCAAGTACATTAGGCACTCCTGAAAGCTCTCTCCATTCATACACAGTTTACTATACCCACCGATGGATTCCGCCCCACTTTGCAATGCCGAGACATTTCTGCTGAAGGAAAACTTCTGACCTAAATCATGAAAACATATTAACGTCAACAAATGCACCAGCTATAAACGTCAGCATGCTGTGGATATTGGCATCCAGTTGGCACAAGTCTTCACAGCCCCAGTAATCCTGCAGCAGAGCTGTCATTAGGAAGAGATTGAGCAAGAGGTAGAAAGCACAACAGGAAAAGTTGCCCGACAATTCCAGGAAAGCCAGCTCCACCTACAGCTGGAGCGCTAGCCAGTACTGGAAGTAGAGAGAGAGAGAGAGAGAGAGAGAGAGAGCAGACAACAGAGAGAGAGAGAGAGAGAGAGAGAGAGAGAGAGAGAGAGAGAGAGAGAGGCAAAATCAGGAAAGCAAGCCCATGCCCTCACAGGCAGGTTAGTGTCCTCTCAGCTCTGCCCATTCAGAAATTCAAAGCGTCAGGATCAGTTTCAGGTTTTCTTGTGTGACCACCCCTCTAGCTTCTAGCAGCACAATGCTGTTGATTAGAACTTTTCTTGGCTATGGGATTCAAAGAGAAAACACTGAAGACGCAAACACAGCTGAGGGCCAGCCTGAGAGGCTGCAGGACTCCTCTGTGACATGGGACAGAGGTCTGCGACAGCCTCAGTATTCAAAACACAAGGTGACGTGGAAGAAGCGAATTACTGTACATCACAGACTGTTGTCTGTGTTGTAGTATGTAGTATGTGTAATATGCTTCAGGAGTGCCACAGTTCAAAACAACATACCCAAAACTATGTCTATCTCTCAACCTGCTGACAGCAACAACTGAAAGTCGCTAAGCATACTCTAGAAAGACACTACGAAACATCATCTGCTACGTACACCTCTGTCCCAGTTGGCCCTCATGTGGGAACCACCGATGTACCATCTGCTTACCATGTGCCACTATTTCCAGACACCCCCCCCCCCCCTTCCCCCACCCCCCACCGCTGTGCAACATTTCAATTCTCCTGTCATTCAAAGAGAGTCCCCAGAGTGGCTATCTTCTCTGACAGACACTGTAAATATTAAAGAGACGCTAAAGTTTCGACAAAGCTGTGGGTGTGAACTGCATTGCTGGAGATATGCAAATGGAAATGTGAAGATTTTATTACCATGAGTTCAGCAAAAGGACTTGAAACTGAGCACACACATTTGAGGGGAATCTGAAATAAAGGAATAAAGTTTGTTTTAAAAAAAAACTCTGAACTTCTTATTGTTCCTTTCTTCTGATTGGTCCCGTTTCAACTTTCAAACACAATTCACTCACACGATCAGTGTATAAGGAAGACTGCTTTCAGAATGCCTCAATATAGATAGACAGGGCATTGATATGCTTTTGCAATATGACTTTTCTTGCACTCAGAGGCATGAATCAGGTTACCTCAGAACTGTAAGACAGAAGAATCACAAAAGCTATATTATGGTATATAATTAATACCCAGAATATCATATGAAATCCATTTCTCAAAAAAAGCAATCACAAAACACATACCAATATGACAACCAAGTTTGCCATAGTTTGATGAATAATGCGTGGAATGTGTAAATGTCCTCCTTTTGGAGTAAAAATTGCATGTACAGCTTAGGCCGTTGTGTTGCACAGCAGAATTATGCTTCAAGATGCTTAACGTCCAACACTAGCAGACGACAGGTGTGAGACATATGCTCCTAACTGTGCGGCTCTTTGATGAACTTGAGCACCAACTTAACATTTGGAGTTTTATTTGATTAGGAAGTAATGGCTCATTTAGAGATGAAACAATTACATTGTCTCAGATAGGAAGACAATTTCCTGCTCAAGCACTTTCTAATCCTTTTGGTTATGGTGTTTTATCACCTTTAATGATGGCTCTGAACCATGTATTCAGCATCTGAGAGAGTGATTGCTCTTTGTCTTCTTTCCTGGGGCAGACACCTAACATATTTATCTGTAATCCTGTCTTCACAGCGTGGCTGTGACCAATGTGCAGCCTGTTGCTGCTCCCTAAAGCAGCCAGCTCAGCAGTAGCCCACTCAGGCCTAATGTGATTTACAGCTGTGGCAGCACAAGCCAGCTGATTGGACTGACAAATCTACCTGATCTGCAGCTGCACACATTACCGAGATTAGCTCCATGAAGCCTTGCCCTGACCAACATCCATTATTATTGATTATTAAAGGCGGATTGTAAAGGGCAAGTTAATTACAAAAACATTTAGGCTACTGTATTTATAACTCATCTGTCAAACAGGAACCAGAAGTAAGACTGTCACGTGTGCACTCATGGCAAACTGATGTTAAAGACATCAAATTGTTATGAAAGTAAAAGATGACTCAAATCAACTTTCCATTAAGAGGCTCCAGCTTGAGTGAGCAGGATGTTTCATGATGAAGCTCCAGATGAGGAAATGCAAGGCACTAACAATCTAAAGCCTAATGCACAGTGTTTGTAGCTAATGAGTTTCATACAGACTGAGAACTTGAAACAGAGGTCTAAAGGTCAGCTGAACCAAGTTCTTTTTTCCCCCCCTCTTTCTTTTGTTTCTCTGTGCGCTTACTGTCCGTGCTGTACAGGTCATCCTGGTTAGCATCACAAGCTGCACCAAACTCTCATTTCCTCTCCGAGACTTGGCAGGTGGGATCGGCGGGAAAACACCGCATCCTTTCCACAACCACAGGAACTTTACAGAATGTGACTTTCCAAGCATGCGACCGCTGCCTGCTGCTCATTAGTCCGCATAAAAGACATGTCTTACTAAGCCCAAAACTATCATGCGGAGGTAGTTCGTTAACATCAAAAACGCACAAACCAGTTCATAGAATATGTATCTGTCTTACCTCGTGTGTGGATAAGCGATTTGTAAACGTCATACAACAAGAATGATGTTTTATTGCCAGGGGAGACATTCTCAGAGCGACATCGTGTGGCTGAATCATTTACAGCAAACGCGTACATCTGTCCTTACTCAGAGATTTCTTACATTTTACAATTATACAAAATGCCAAAATTACATGATGACATTTTTGCAGTTATATTTAAAAAAAAAAAACTATAATTAAAAAAAGCTCATTTATTAATGTCTAATTGTACTCATTTTATATGTATGCTAAGTCTACAATAAAACTAATTGCAATAATAATAATAATAATAATACAAAAAAAAATCACTCATAAATCATCGTATCTTAACTTATACCTAAACCAATGCTGTTCTTTATAAATACCTCCACATGTGTTGCCATGGTGACAGCTTGATACCTATTTGTCACACTAGTGATCAAAGGCAGCCCACTCTGGAAAGATGTCTAACATTCCTCCTCACTGCAACAAGATAAGTTACTAATTAATAAGGGAAACCATAGACCCAACAGCAATGCCCCAGTTTTGCTCTTCATGAGCTTCATATAAATTGACTCCTATGCATGTAGGCCTGTCACAAACTGTGTTTGGATTTATCGCCAGAGTATATATGTAGCAGGGGAGAAAAGTCAGTATCTTTTATCTTTTCAGTGGGAAAAAAATTGTATTCTGTAGGTCATGAGTCTACCAGATTATGGATGAAAGGCTGGGTTTGCCTCCCCCTGTGCTGCAGAATATCTCTCTGTTTGAGTAAAGGTAATACAAAAACGTTTATGATGACTGGGAAAAGGAAAAGGAAACCCAGAAATAATATTCAAGGTACACTCAAGTGATTGTGCAACAAATGATATTATATTCTTTTAGATAGAGCCTGCACAGATGCATATATTTTAAGAAATTCTACAAACTGTACACAGAATAGCTGCTTTGACATTGGAAAACTACTCCAGTTACTCCCACTCTCTTTGATGTTTTTTAATAACAAAATTCCCCTCGGCCTTCTCACTTAGTCATTTATCCCTCAAGAATTATTCACAGTTCAAAACATGAAGGAGTCTGTGAACACAAGGCCAAACAACCCCAGAAAACTGCCCGAATTCGAAGGCTTGGAAACATATGATGACTCTATGTTTTGGTATGCGCAGTAACATATAACACAGACTGAGATAAGAATGACCCTCTGACTTACCCGCCACATGATTACATCCAAGCGAGGAAAGAGCCACCTTTAATATCAGTCAGTGTTGATATTTGGGCTCTGCCAAAGCTGATCCAGTGCAGTGGTCTGAACTTTGAATTGAGTGTCTCGTCTCTCCTACTCTCTGTAAGTTTCTGACCTTCTAACTTTCCACCCTCTTCTCTGCTCTTACTGTAGAGACTGTACCTATCCCATGTACACACAGTGGGCTGTGAATTGTTGCATTGGCCAATCACATGAAAGGGGCAGGACTTCTGCTGGTTTGGTCTATCACTGGAGGCTATCAGTGCATGGAGTGTTGCCATAACTCTCAACAAAGCTTGTTTTGTCATCCCCAACTAAATATCATCCAAAAAGCTGAAGCTGCACACAAAACAAAAGCTTCAGTGCAAATAATAGTACGTTCTCTCTTGATTTTTACATGATCGGTGTGATGACATTTACAAGTAATAACAACCATGTTCAGGCAAAATCTGCTGGTAATCTGGAAATGTGTTTCATGCTTTAAATGAGATTTGATGCAGCCAAATGAAATAGTGCATAAGTAACCACAGTAATCAATGAGAATTATTCTCTACAGGGCGGACAGTGACGAATCAATGTCCCAATGCACATGTTGGCTGAACACAGATTTAATAACAGACCATCCGGTGCTTTTCTCACACAACCGTATTCTGTCTGCAGTTGTTGTGCTCATTAGCACAAATGGTGATCAAGCAATTTAGTTGGGAACCTACTGTACATTCAGCAACATTATTGCTAAAAGCGACCCCTTTTTGTTTTTCCATGTGAATACATTTACTGAAATGGAAACACGCAGGAATGTATTGTGGTTTGCGACAGTTGACTTAGATAGTGTTGAAAGTTGTCTCAGATTGCTCGCATCTGTTCACCACTCTTTGGCTACGTGTACGAATATGTTTCCAACACCAACATGTGCTGGCTGACATGATGGGCATCCAAAATCACATTAAGTTTGAAAAGTTTCTCAGCTCTGGATCTGAGCCCACATTCACTGTTTAAATACTGTTTGAGGTATTTAGAGGCCATTACCTCAAACGACCTTGTCAGCGACATCAAGTCAGTGTGTTTGATATGGTATCTCTGTGTAAAGCAAATGTTTATGTTATGTGGTAAAACCACAGCATATAAGGCATGGATTTATTTGGATTAGTAGTAACCCAAAACCCCTGCCAGGACTCATTGTGTTTCAGGTTAGCCTGAAGGGTTCAACAAAGTATGAAAAGAAATGTGAGAGCAACAAAAACAACTTGATTTGAAGGTAAGTTAAGGCAAATACGGACTTGACGTAACATAAACTTATTACCATCTTGGTAATTGCATGAGACCCAATGCAAATGCAAAGCTTACGCCAGTATGTACATAATGTGCAATAAAGCCTCAAAATTCAGTTTAATTCAGTTGCAGAGGAAATTCATTGAAGAAGAAATAACAGACCATAGCTGAAGCATTATCATTGATATTTTGTTTTCATTGCGATCTTCAATTTTCTATAAATCCAAGAATAATTTGCTAAATTTCAAACATATAGAAGGAAAAGCATGCAGAATACGGCAAAGCATGTTTAGCACACAAACACTTTTTCAAAGCCAAAGAGACCTAAAGGGGACCTTGGAAGTGTCCCATTGGAAATACAGATGATCCCTTACCTCGCAGTCTGTTAGTCAGTCAGCCAGACAGCCCATAGCCCGGGTGACAGATGATTACAGAAATAAAGCACAGGAAGATTTTTCTAAAAACATTGGCTTTCCTCAGAAGCCTCCCTTTAGCTCCTACTTTCTGTCGAGGCTCTGCTTCGTCTGCCTCACCGCTATCTCTGAAATTCTCCTCACACAACCTCTTCTTCTCTAATCCTCTCTAAAGGAAGCCGAAACTGCTCCGAATGGTTCAACCAGGCACTGACTTCTCAGGCTTTTTCCCTCTTTGTATTATTTTGTTGGCTGGGATCATTAACTTAGTCCCATGAGAACATAAGGAGGTAAATAACACCCCTCCTTCCTGTGGGAGGCTGTCAATCACAACTGATGATGAGGTGGTGAGGGGGGCGCTTTTAGCAGCCAAGGAGGCACTCCTGATTGGTCACCGGGGAACAGAGGTGCCCTGCATGACAAATGGGAGCACTGGGATGGATAGGCCTTGGAGAGACTCTCAGCTGAGGTTCCGTGCACATTTATAATAGACTTTTATGCAGCTCAGTCATTAACACATTATTCAAAAAGACAATTAAGCTATATGGAAATGAGTAATCAAAGCTGACACAGCAAATGTCTATTTTAAACAGCTGAATGTAACTCAAGTAATTTACAATGTACACGGCTAAATAAACGATAGGGTTGACATGAAGATCTTTAAATGAGTCTTTGGTACAGTCTGGACACTCAGTGGGGGGGGACTGGGAGGAAAGCATAAAGCTTCCGTTGCCATGGCGGTGTGGCAAGAGCAATGATGCATCTTGGCACTCGAGCCAAATACCACTCTAATCTTTTCATTGGCAAAGTTTTCAGCTCTCTCTTCACAGCTTGTTTGTTTCTCAGTCAAGCCTACTGCTGTCTGTCACTCTCCAGTTCCTTCCAACATCCCATGCCAGTCTGAAGTCTGCTGCATTTTGTAAGGAAAAGAAATGTGTAAAGACACTGTTAGCGGTGAAACAATAGCTGAGATGGGTCACTCTGCTTCCAGTGACCACGACTAAACTCTTAAGCGGAGAGACAGTAGACAAATTAAGCATGACTTCCACTCGTTCTGCACACATTACCCACACACTAATGGATTTGTAAACAACATAGCACACATCCATTTCCTATGTAAAACACACGCAGCAATGCTACATTATTCCCACTCCTCAGATATATGCCAACACCAGTAATTTACAACAGCAAGAAAATCTACAAGACAGTGTTGCTGCCACCGCTCAAGGCTCCACATTGCTATATATCCAAAAATTGCCTGTGAAATAATGACTTTGCCTCTTCACTCGCTCACTCTCAGATTCATTTCAGTGCAATAAAATGCCATAAAACTCATGACATTTACATGGATTGTGGATTCACACTGACATTTGAGGCCAGTGCTTTCTAAAGGTGAAAATGGTTTTCCCACTCCCGGGTCAGTCCAAAGTCACGCCTTCTTTTCTGAACTGTAATAAACATTAAGTGGAGAAAAAAAAAGTCTGTTTCTGTTTTAACCATTCCAAAAAAGAAAACTTGTCTGGGATGCGGTTTAAGCAACTGTTCCTACTTCACCCACTGGAAATGCAACCTGATCCTTGATCCAGGCTAACACACACAGTTTCTGTGGCTTTCAGCCTGGAAAAGGGAGCAAAAATATTTCTTTCTGTGTATTTATGTGCCTCATTATCAATTTAACTTCCACTAATCAAAAGAAATATAATGTATTGTTCCAATCCAAATATGTGACATCTACTGAGTCATGATGTATCAACTTTGACAAAAGAGAAACTGACTGTTCCATCATAGCTTTTTGATAAAAAAAAGGACTCTAAGCCACAATTTAATTCAGTCCAGAGGTTGGGAAGCAGACAATAACAATTATATTTCTGTTAATGTTCTCGTAAAAGTGGCAATCAATATGTTACAGTTGTTAGTGTAATCCTAGTTAAGATTACTTCCAAAAATGTTGAATTATACTGTACATATATAGATTCCCTTATCAATAAGTAACAGCACTGTCAGAATAATTATTCAAAACAAATGAATATTCATTCCCACTAAATAAGGTCATTTGCTGCCTGAAGCAGCTCTCTCTGTGGCGGTTGGCTCATCGAGCTGTATTAATTGGACAAAGACCTGAAAAGGGCCAGAAAAGCCTTCCTGAAGGAGCAGATAATTTGTATTTATATGTATTTATTATTTATTATTGTAAGGATAAGATAAGATAAGAAGTTGGAAGAAAAAAAAGGCTGTGAAATGTAATGTTAAATAAACTTTGATGGGTGAAAAAGAAGCAGGATTTCTCTCAGGGAGGAGGCTAACATCATGTTAGAAGGCTATGCTTCACCTTGGTGCTCAGCCACAAGCAAGTGCAAACTCATTTTGCACTGAACAAAGAAATGGAAACATCTTCATACTGGACAATAGTCATATTTTATCAGCAGGAGGACACAGTGGATATGGTCAAAACCACTTTACCAGAATTGCTCACTAAAGCAAATCATCATAACTTTCCCATTAAATTCAGCAGCTCAACAAAAGGCAGTTAGCCTGACTTACGTGCTATTGTCCAGTGTGATCCTCTAAAACACAGCAAGAAGATGCAACTCCCCCACTGACGGCTCAGCAATCAGTAGCACATGGATGAGAGACAAAACAAAACATACAGTAGCATCCTGGCTAGTCTCTTTCCACACTCCCTCCCTTATTGCTAGAGATCCCCACCCTGCCCCAGCCCCAGCCGATTGCTCACGCGAGCATAAAATATGCCCAGGAAGCGTCACTTCCACTGGGTCATTTCATGGATATTGTCCCCATTAATGTCCGGGTCCATCAACCCCCCCTCCTCTGTCGGGTTGAGCTCTTGCCCTTGGCTACCCACCCTTTCAGCAAAAAGACAAAGATGTAGCAAATGGAGAGAGACAAAGGGGGGATGCATGAACCTTGGGGAGCACATTTTTGATGAGTTTCTGACTGAACAACCAGGCCCTGAACAGATGGGATCAGTCTCCAGGGCCCTGCTGCATGGTTGCATTTAACACACAGCTCCATACATCCTCCCAATACATGTTTTATTCTGCTGCTCACTAAATGGCACCCATCAGATCACACACCACAAACAAGGCAACACAAACAGAATATCTTTATCATGTTGTGTTTTCTTAAGCCCTGACATATTACTGCAATTAAAGCACGTGCCTGATTGATTTAGCTCATGCTTTGGCATCAAGATGGTCTTTTTGAACACTGATCTAAGCAGCAATGATTGTTTTCCTAGTATAGTCCAAAACAGCTACTCCTCATTTTGCCAGTAAACAATAAGATGAAAGCGTAGTCTGTCCTTACTATGGCAAAGGTTCAAGATTTTAATTGCTTTCATCCCCAAGGCATCCTGCCCATAACTGAGCAGCACACAATCAATCCAAACATCAAGCAAATAAATGAACATGTTAGTGCCAAGCCAATTAACACTTACTGTAATTTATCTTTAACATTAAGGTGCAATTCAAGAGAAAAGCCCCCCCTCTCAATTATTAAAGCTATGTATCGCAGAGGCATGTTGAAGCTTATACAATATCTGCTGTGCGCATCACTTCGGTCAATGTCTACATGTATTCAGTGTGGGTTGTGATTAGCTGGCAGAACATATAGGACTGTTGTGAGCATTGACCTGGAATTGATTCTTTTCTTCTGAGTATATATGCTTTTATTGGTGCTGTGTTCATGGTTTTGCCAACAACCTAATCAATTGTCAATGTAGTTATCCTGTGTAATATGGTGTAGTAAACAATTAAAAGCTCTGAACGTAACTGGTGTGACTGAATTTAATATAAAACATATTTAACCATAACATTTTTAAAATGTAGATTTACATTTTGATAGTTCAGGGATGAAAGAAAGCTACTTAAGTCTTTTCAAGGAGCAATGCCTTGAAGACACTTGATTAACATTCAAATTGATATACCATTATGCTGTACATCTGAAATTGTAGTTATGGTTTACTATCTGCTTTCATGGAAAGATTAAAATAAAGTTGCAGTATAAAAATTCTGACTAAAGATGAAAAGAAAGAAATGAAGTCCAAAGGAAACATAATTTACAGAGAAAACCAGTTATACTTTGCGGCTGAAAGCAACACAATGAAATGCTGCACTGTCTGGCGTTTTGTCATTGAAATCAAACAGTGAAGGAGTCTTTGGGAATGTAAGGTCATGTGTTATGTTTAGTCCACACCACAGCTCCGTTGCCTGAAAGTCTTGGCTTTTATTTTTTCCTGAAAAAATGAATCCTTCTGAAAAGGGTGCGGTGAACGCCTGCTACATTCTTTGCTGCTTCGAGAAGTCTGTAATTGCTTCCAGCTTCTGAGGGATCTACTGTAGAAAACAAGTGTCACATCTTTATCAAGAATGTCCCCTCGACAACACTGAACTTATCTTATCAGAGATGGTGCAAGTGAAGCACTTAATCACTATTCCATCTGCTAACTCCACCTAAAACCCAACCCCCAAATATATAGTCTAGTTTCTTCTTTTTTTTTACAAGGAGCACTAGCGTTTAAAGACACTACTAATCTTATCTAGGACGAATACAACTTTACTTTAACTCCATGCTGTTCCTACATTCTGCAGTCATAGAGTCACTACACACTGCACTCTTATACCAAGAAATGCTGGAGGAGGTCTGAACATCTGCTGTGTTGTGATGCGTTCATGTGTCCGAGGAGACTGTCAGAGCCAAAGGCAGAAGCCCAGCTGTTAGGATCTGGGTCGGCAGCATCCGGGCCAAGGAATGTGTTCGAAACACTCTGCTCAAGATAAGACACTTTTGACATTGTTGTCACTGTTGCAGTTGGACTGAGTATTTTTAAGCACATAGATAAAAAAAGGCCTGTCTCTGCTGTGTTACAGATGCTCTTAAGGTTAAGAGGCAGTCAAACTGATCAGTTTTCTGCTTTTGCTGTGAGCCTTGGCTCAGTGTGGCCCGACTAAAATATCCTCACTTCATCTACATGTCAACAAAGCATTCCTTCAAGACAAGTCTAGGACACATTCCTCAGTGTTGGCCTGTGACACACATTCTCTGGAGTTTGAAATGGATTAAACATTTACTTTTCCTGCAGCGGTATCGCTGATAAAAAAGAATATTCTTCAGCCACACACATCAATATACAAGTATCCCATTTCTATCCACACTCAATGGCTCTGACAATGAGACTGAACCAGCATTGGCTCTCTCCCTGTCACAACAAACAGACCTAGAGAAGTCACAGCTGCTGGTGGAGCTGGCACCGCTGACCTGATGGAGACAGTTGTGTTTATCATTTGGCATGCAGGTTGAAGAAACACAGCTTGAGTGAGTTTTGAAAAATAGTAATAATACATTCAAAATGAACTGTCTTCTCTGTCCAGTTTAGAATGTGAAAAATAATTCAATTCCAAAGGCACAAAAGATTAATACGAAGAACTAATCCTTTACTTTGAGTCCCTTAAAACAGAGGGAAGGAGGGCGTTTCAGAGCAATAGCAGAACCAGATGCTTGCAAAAGGGAACGTACTGAAAGCCAAAATGAATTCACCAGAGTTCCCTATCCACAGTTATTTGGCACAATTACGCATTCTGTTCTCTCTTAGAACAACATGGCATTGCTTTAGCTCTCACCAAAAGAAAAGTTAGGAGGAGAATAATGCCGCTCATTGACAATCATAAGCTTTCTTGTAAAAATACATACAATGGAAAATTTTGGACAACAAAAGCATGACAATAAATAGTTCCCTGTGGATAGGAAATGTTACTTTTTTGCCAGTTCAATAATTTGCCAGCAGTTGTTTTATAAGGAAGCTGATATGAGTATATTCAACTGTCAGCAGATGTGACGCATGTGCACACAAGACTGAACTTGTTGTTATCCGGCTCACCTCTAAAATATAATTTCTCACTGAGAAGCACATAAAGTGCAGTGCTTCATCTCGTACCAACCTGCTTGTTTACTCATGTGCATCCGTGCATGTGTGTCTCTAATATATTCCTGACTGTGCAGACTGCAGTTGCTGATTCACATGTAGGAGTAATCAGCATTCAATTATTATAGATGGCATGCAGTGATTAATGTGTAATGCTTTAAAATTATTTAAACTATTTCAAGACTTCAACTTTACCAGACATGTAGTATTAAGACCATCACAGTCACCTTTACTCTTTTTCTGACTCAACACAAAAGTGATAGTATTCCCCCAAGTGTCCCACTGCTCAGTCTGAGACAGTTAGCGTTGCTACTCTGGGCAACAAAAACAAATATATAACCTAGCCCTCGTTAATCTCCTTTAACCCAATGCCGTTAACTGTTCCTTTATCATATCAGATCTTACCTGCTTCCCCATGGCTGCGGTGATATGTGTGTCTCCTTGAGAATAAATACTAGGCTAATACAGAGTATGACTTTTAGGCAGCTGGTACTTCCCCTGAGGTAAAACAGACAGGAGACAGGAGGTTGAAGGTGTTCTGTCTGCACATATACTCCCAGTCATTGGGGTGTGTACACACACATACCTCACTGACACACACTTTGCTTCTCGTCTGCTCTACAGGTTCACACAGGAGCATGGAAATCTCCCTGGAAGAGTACTTAACCCTTGCGCAGGCTGGCATTGAATGGAATAATAAAGGAAGACAATTCATTATCTCCCCCCATTACCATAAATATCAGACAGAAAGTTGTGGAATCTTTACTTGCACTTACCAGTATCACTAGCACTGCCAATGGTACTGTTACTGAGGAGCTTGACACATTATGTGTAGCTAAGAGAAAGAAAAATGGGTGAAAATGGGTGTCTGGGCCTGGTACTAATATACTGTAAGTCAGCGTCAGATAATAGGGATAAAGGGCTTTTCTTCGTCACCGCAGGCGGCTCCATTGAGTTCCAGGCGGAGAGAAATAAGGATCAAGCTTAAGGACCCACAGCAGCCAGCAGGCAGAAAGCAGCAAAGAAAGAAGAAAACTTGCTATTAAGCAAGAGAGAATTGGTTTTCTCCACCCTAATGAGAATTAATCCTGTGAGATAGATGACTCAGGCTGAAAACACAATTCCATACTTGCAATAATGAGATCATATTTGAAGAATTGGGTGTACATCCCTCAAGTGAACAGTCAAGGGTACCAAGAATTCCAGTGAAGTCTAACCTTAAAGTAAGGAATTTCCTTTGTTTTTCAACTCCTAATAAAATTAAATTACTGAATAGAAACATCCATTGTATCTACATGTCAAAAAAAGTTACTATAAGACTGTAATGGTCACCACATCAGGAAGATTACATGGATAAAAATACAGAGATCATTTTGCTTAACTCACTACAAATGATGTTGCCAATAACACTGAATAAACACCTTCTCTACACTGCCAGACGTCCTCTATACCTTTGATTTTATATTATGTGAGAGCAGGTAACAGAACTAGTGAACCTCAAAGGTGAACTCAGCAACTTTTTACTGAACTGCAACACAATGTGGTCTCATGTGTTAATGTTGTGATGTCCCAGACCATCACTTGAGTGTGTGACTAGTGTGTGGATCCAGGAAAAAGGCTGCTAAAGGTGTGCAGGTAAGCTGATTCCAACATTATGAGCTGAAGGAACAAAGGTACTTCATGAGGTGTTCTTCATGAGGTAAACGTATCACAGACTCAGACACAGATTCAGGTACTTCTCACCTTATTCGTCTCAGTCGCAGCACAGGAATCCTTTTAAATGTGGTTATTGTTTTGCTGTGTTTCTGTGCCAGAAGATAACAAAACAGAGTGAACCATGCTGGTAGCAGTTATGGCCATTGCCACTATAAGGGGCAGCAGTCTGAAGACGGTTTATTGGTTGATTCCAAATGATTTTGCATGTGATACCACCCCTTTCTCCCATTTTTATATGTTTATATTCATCTAGTTTACGAGGAGTTTGGAGTGTATTTAGATTGTTCATACAGTCTAAATTATTCAAGGGAAAAAGTGGCATCTACAGCATACAGCCTGTTCAGAGAGTTTTCAAGATGCTCTGTCTACATATCAGGAAGGAAAAACAAGTTTGGGATTAGAGGGACTTTTTACACACCTGTTATGGTGGGATGATTACACCTTTACAGTATGATTCATTTCAGTATATGCAGTTTGATGACTTCAACGCATTTCCAGCAAAGCTAACCCCCAACATCAACCTCAGCATACATCTGATCAGTCAGATGACTGAAATAATTGGGTGTGCAAATGATTTACTGTCGATCTGCAACATCCACTCATGTGCCATAAAGGGAAAAGAGTGTAATAGGTATGTGCTCAAGAGAATTATTATGTTATGTTTGCTAGTAAAAACAACGTTATACTGATGAGAATGATACGGCTGATACAAATAGTAATGTGCGTCTCTACTTTGCGCATTACATTTTGTTTTATCCAGATATTATCCAGAATTGAGGCCGTCACTGCTGCATTGATGAAACAATTAAACATTTTCCCATCACTTGCTTTGATAATCACAACAAATGTTCTAGTGGGACTACAGAGAAGATTGTCTGAACTTTGGCCTTCTGAAAACAAAAGGCAGAAATAAAAGCTTCAGAGAGATCCCAGAAGGTCACAGCACCATTCACAAGTCAACTATAAATCAGAAGCACGCACTCAATTCTGTTAAAACTAATTTCATGTTTTTGCTGTGAAAAATGCAATGAGGATATTCATTTAAATTCAAATAACGATGAAATCAATAAACCAAAAACACGTGGTGATTCTTGGTTATTTATGCAAACCCCTTGATGCTGTAGTGTTTGACATTTTGCTCTCAGGTTTGACCTTTTCTGTAAAACTTCTCTGTAAACTATTAATAAGCTGCCTTCATCCTTACACTGTATGTTACACTGGAAAGTCACTCTTCATTAACGGCTACTCAATAACAGCTTACGCTAAACAAAGGAATGAGAGCTTTAATATCCTATGCTCCTTTAACATGGAATGAACTTCTAAAGATAAAATAAATGGATGGTTGCTTGTTACCAAAGACAGTATATAAACGCTTGTTACCAAGGGGGTAAGCCTGCCGCGATGGCGCCATTTTATGCTACCCAGACCATCACCCACGCTCTCCCCCCGTCTCTGCAAGATTGGGAATGATTGAGATTTTTCTTGGCACAGCTACCAGAAGACTTACAACGTTCAGACACGTTGCTCACGTCACATCTACGCAGTAACGCTCAGTAACGCTCAACCATCACAGGAAAAGTGCTTCTAATAGACTACACTCATCTCCGTCAAAAACAGCAGAGTCACTCGGTCCATTTCTTCTATGTCAGTGCTTGTTACACAGGAACTTTTTAAACGCTTGCTTTTGCCAGTCTTTGTTTTACATTTTAAACTGCTAAGTACCTGCACTGCTAGTTTGATTGCTCTTCATAGATTTTATTTTTCTGTTTTTTTAATTATTTATTTTGTACAACTACACTACAACTACAACATGTTTTTTTGTGTTTTCAGTGTGTTCTCTGAGACTTACATAGGAAGGGATATCGAGCAGCGTACTTCAATACCAAAGCTAAAAAGGCTTTAAACTTACATACGTGCTGACAAAGTTAAAATTAGGACTGGATGGTTTCTATTGTGTTTAAGTGGTTGGTAGCTTTGCTTATTATTGGTGGTTGCCAGGGTGCTTAGGGTGGTTGTTACAGTATACAGATTGCTACCAAATTAATAAAAATGTTCTCCTCAATAACCTGCATATCAGTGCACTGTATGACTGTATCAAATGTGTTTGTAGTGTGGAAACTGTGGGGTAAGTAGCAGGACAAAAAACCTACAGTAGGAGAAGAATGACAAGTATGACAGCACATTATGGGAATCTGCAAAACCAGCATGTTTCTGAAAACATGTCTAAATATTTAAACCAAAGGGGAATAAATGTTCAGGGAGAACTTCCACTGCTCACTTTCTTCCTGGGGACAATAGTGTGAAATTGTACAGGCATTGATTAAAGCCTTTCTTCTCTCATGGGAACACATCCAGATTTCCAAAGTGTTTGTGCGTTTGCATTTTAAGTCTTAGAACTGTTTCATTTTTTAAGTCACTCTATGATAATTACCTGGGTCGATCCTCTGCTAAATTATTAACTGCTGACGTCTTTGAAGCACAAAAAAACATGATTATATGTTTGAGGCTTGATTTAATACTATGTGTGTTCTACAGTGTCTAAGCAGCAGCTTCTCTTGCAATCAGCGTACATTGGGGAATGACATGGAAATTTAACAAATGTAGCCTGCAGCATGCCGAGTGTCTCTCCAAGAAGTTAACTTGAATATTTTCTGGTAATGATCACTTGAAGTTTGTTGCAAAATATATAAACAGAACAGAGTTGCACAGGCATTTATATTTACAGTATTAGCCTCCACACTTTTGTCTGACAGGACCTGTAATATAGATTGCATTACCTTATGGCTGCTAAATAAAAAAGATATAATGATAATATCAGATAGAATCGGTATGTGTTCATAGCTGTCCCATAAAACAAGCTGGATAGCAACGGGCTTTGGAGGAAAACATCTGGATGCTCAAATTCCTGGGAGTCATTGCTTCAGCCACATAATTCTCTGTTTGTTGCGCAAGTTTGAAAGCTGAACCAAACTGCCTGTTGAAAACGGCCTTTGCGTGGCTGTCCTGAAGTGTGCTGCTAACACAATTTAAACAGTGACTCATTTATCGCCCAGCCCGCCAAAGAACTGACATAATTTGAAATTGACTCAAGTTGATCCCCTGTATAAGGGGAAAACATTGCTGGCAATATGCGCACTAAAAGCCATGGTGTATTTGGGAGAGCACAACCACATGTGCGCCCACATGTGCGCCCACTAACATACTGTGTTTCATCTGATCATTTGAACACAAACACCAAAATGAACAAATTCAACATGTTTTGTAAGGTTTTTTTGGGTACAAATATTTATCAAATTTATCCCAATTGGAGCATGAAGCAGAGCAGATTGGGTGAATGCATATACACAGCTCTGGTGTTGCTTCACTGAGATAAAAAAAAGAAATGAGATGAACAAATGTTTCAGTATACTGGCCGGATAATCTGCAAACAGATATAAATAAATCGATTTGGAAAGCCTTGAAATTAAATTAAAAATTAAAGAAATCTAACAATCAAGCACTACTTCAAACACCATTCATCCACAGAAGAGAGAGGAAGTGTTACTCAGAATCCAAATCCAGTCAAAAATTGCACCAACTTGCTTAAACTTGTCTTAGCAGTGAAACAGTTTGTTTCTAAAACTTCCCATTTTGTTCATAAAGTGTTGAACTGGACTTAGCCGAGAGGCTAAATGCAATCACTGCTAATCCTTTAATCTTGAACATTTATTTTTCTTGAAATAAACTTCATTACCCAGTCATGACCATGACTCCTAAGCCACAGCTATTGACAATTGGGCCCTGTGTCACTCTTGCATTCATTAATAGTCTACTGACTATTGCATTGCACATTTTTTATTAGTGAAATGCTGTGCATTGTATTCACTCATTATTGCCATATAATGCCATTGCGGTGTGCTGTCCCTCACTACAAAAGGCATTGGAAGTACATTTTCGGATACAATGGAGGACAAATGGAATCTTCTAGTTTCAACTTTTGAAAATGTAAATGCATCACATTAACTTAACATTAATGCAACGGTTATTGATGACAAGGATTGTATTTGACTCAGAGGTACCCTCCAATTTTGTTATGAAGTTGAATACACATAAACAAGTCCTTAAGGTCACCAAGACATAAGTATACAGCAGCATATCAAGTAGCCCACAGTTGGTATCTAAAATGAAAGAAAATGGACTGAGGCTTTGCAGCATTTAATTTCAAAGGGTTTTCTGCCATACTCAACACCTTAATGAGCTCCACTGAGCTCTGTAGAGATGTGTGTATTAATCTCGACCTTGAAACACCCAGGCCAGTGCTCTCTTGTTTCTGGACATTCAGTCTCATTTTGGTTATGACCTTCCTCTGTCCTCCCTGCAGCTGTTCCTGATGCCAGTGAGCAGACTCTGACAGGATGGACCCTGTTGGGAACAGTTGCAGCTCTCTGCCAAAGGATCAACTTATATTCATCAGTGCTGCAAAGATAAGATGCGAAATTAAATATTTGATCATGTTTAGCTTGGGGAGACAGGTCACAAATATATATATATAAAAAGCATCTCTGTTTTTTGTTTTTTTCCCCCAATGCATGTCCTTTTAGTGGTTAGGACATTGAATTGGATAGTGTTAAGGCAGACGGCTCAATGGAGTGCATATGTAAAAGTGTATGCTTACGGCAGTGATTCTCTGTAAAACACATCCAGACATCCTGTTCTGTCTCTTTGGTCTCGTCAGAATGGGATTGTGTGGTGGCCAAATGCAGCTCGGCTCACACAGCTGTGGAGACAGATATGGCCCAGAAAGTTTAACCACAAATCTTGGTGTTGAGGAAATCCCCAGGCTTTGCTTAACAAGGAACGAGTTTATTATCAGGGCGAGGACATTTATTGTCAAAACATAATGAGATTAGTTACTTTCAAACACAAATGTATAATGCAATTTAATAAATTACACAATTTCAGTAATCTCAGTCATTTCCATCACTTTAAGGCAACTACACATACTTTTGTATCTTCAAATATGCATTCCCAGATCCGTAATCTGTACCAGACTTCAATGGTAGCCATTTCCTGCATAATTGCATACTTATTGTGGGTACTTCTTGCAATTCTAGTATTCTGAAAGTGTTTTCGTGCTAAATGTTACTGTTATTGTCTCAGCTCAGATCTCTTATTTTCATCCACAGAAAGCAAGATTACTGTTGGTAAAAGAAAATGTACTCTGCAATGGTAGCAATACAAGATAATAGTGTAAAATAAGATCTTAAAAACAAAGTGTAATTTATAGCCATCGTCCATAATACATGAAATCACCACCACCATCATGGTGGGAAAAGGTGTCTAATAGGAATTAAACTGAACCAATAGCTGTTCAATGCGTAATGAGTCGTTAAAAACCATCTGTATACCCACAATGCACAAGGATTACTGGTTTGAGGAGGCAATGAAACAGAAAACCAATTCCTGGTCTTATGATTCCCTCTTGTGGAGAGTTCAGGTAATGGTTTCATTGGTATCTGAACTCCAGTTCAGACATACTAAAAATTAAGTCACCCTTTGATTTTAACTTTATGATGGTTCCTAAATGAGAAGTTAGATTGTTCCCTGGCACTAGAAAACATGGCTCCCTATAGGAGTCCAACACGCACCCTACTTACTTTTATGTTAAATTTCTACATTTGTGTTAATATACTATAATTTGTAAACTGTGGCCATTTTGAAAGAGTATGGATACTAATCTACAATATAGGTCATTATATAAAAGCTAAAAAATGGGCTAAAATTACAACAAGTAATGGCAACAACAAATCCTGTTTAATGAATCTCAATGTACTTAAACTCATTTACGCAATGGCCAGTCTAAAGGTGCAAATATGAATATGTATGTAATGGGACAGTGCATACACAACATGGGTGGTAATATGGACATTGCCTGCAGCATTTGTAAAAGTAGATTATAATTGGAGCCTGTAACATTGAAGCTACAGTACATATCAAGGTACTACAAATTTGAAGCAATATTACAGCACAAACATATATATTTTTGTATATTCAGCATTAAAAGAACATTCATGGCTTTAAATTAAGAATTAACATCATTCAAGTCTATAGATTTCTGATGGTTGTGTTGCAAATAATCTATACGTGCTAATAACTACAACACATTAAAATAAACTACAAAACATAATGTACAAAACTACATGTTATATCATGTTTACATACACAACACAATTCATATCTATACATTGAACACCCATACAAAAAAACAACAATATCTAAGATGGTGGTTGATCTAAAGTTCCATACGTCTATCAATGAGAAACATTAACTAGTACTGCATATATGGACAGTAGCATTTCAGCGATTGGAAATGTGACAGGAGAATGGCCCCCTTTTCTCATTAAGTTATCGTCGGTATAGTTCAACATAGTCAAAGGGTGCATCAAACCAAGGTTTTGGGCAGGGCGTCTGCATTTTCTTTTGACAGTATATGCCATATATGCCACCTCTCTGTCTGCCAGTTCGGTGTACCAGGGACATTTCCTTGTCCAGGCCCAGAGGCATTAGCAGTATCTTCAGTCTGGGGGGCAGGGCTTTGTTGGGTCTGCTGTGGGGTTTGGGGGTCAGGCTGATACGTGACGAGGGAGGGTGTGGAGTAAGAAATATGGGTCTCCCTCAGCTGTCCAGAGTACTGAAGGGGAGACAAACCATCCATCCCGACCTTAAGTAATGAACATGCAGGGTGTCCTGTCCTTTCTGCTAAGTTGTCCGAGCTGAGGGCTCCTGATTGGCTGCTCAATTCCTGATGTAATGATGATTGAGGTTGTCTCTGTCCTCTCTGGGCATGAGGAACACTGCTGCTGCGTGATACCGGGAGGTGTGGCCTGATTTCCAGCACGCCCAATGAGGTTTGTGTCGGTCTGACGGGCAGCTTGTCGTTACCTTGGTGACTACTTTGCCCCTCTGAAGATCCATACGACTCACATTCTGACACGTCTCCGAGGGAGCCTGGGAGACACCAATCATTAACATCCAGCATTCATTATATATATCTCAAGACCATCTGCAGCAACACATACAGAGGATTTTATTACCAGTGATACGATGGCCAGTAAACTCCTTGTTGAGCAGTTCATGCCAGGTATCCCAGAAATTATCAGTTGAGGCCTCTAATAGGAACAAAACCGTCAAGAGGATTACTTACTTTGGTTTCTGAAAGCTAACAAAATAATAAGTCTCTAGTATCTTTTTAAAATACCATGCATTATGCATTGAGGCCCTGCCCTTTCAATGTTTTTGTCTTTAAGACCATTATTGACTCACCAGAGATGAGAAGATCAATACCCCTCTCGTACGGCAAATATGAAGCCATGGCCAGCAGCCATCCCAAAATGTCAAACTATTCCTTTTAATTAAGCTTTATAATACTAAAGTATATGTTGCCAAGCATTTATTTCACCTTTATCTGTAGAAAGTGTAGGAGAAGTGCTGCCAGATCCGTCTGGACAATGGCTGTTGAGTTTGTACTGCCCAGAAAGTCTAGGCACCATGTCTGAGAGGGGACTGCTGTCTTCTGGGTAATTACACAGCAGTCCACCTGACAGAATGGGAGAGTTGTTGTCATAGGGAGACACCTCTCCGCTAGAGGCTTTGATGGAGTCATTGGATGAGCATCTCTTAGTCAGAGAGAAGGACTCTCCTGCTCTAAGAAGGCCTGGCTCGCTGCAGGAACAAAGAACACACAGTAAAGATTATAGGTATAAACAAAATATGAACAGGGGGTGCATACTCATTTGGAGGCCTGGGCAGAGGGACAACACACACACACACACACACACACACACAAGACTCACGAGTACTGAGAGGCCTTCCTCCGTAGTAAGTAATCCACAACATCAGGATCGGTTTCTTGCACACTAATCAGCACCTCATGCTGCAGGTCAGCAGGAACCTGGAAGAATCAAAACCCAATTTAACTGAAGCTCATAACAAAGGGATATAAATTGTAAGTGTATCTAACTATAAATCGAGGAACCTCTGTGCGTGTGTGTGTCTCCCGCATGCGCAGCACAGCAGCAGGGGCGGGGAGTTGCTACATCCCTAGACGGCTCATTGATTGTGGTTCACGGGCTCTGCTACCAACGGAGAGCCAAAGCATGTCTTCGCAGTAGGCTACCGGTGTCATGCCAAAAAGTGTTCATCCGCCAAAAACTGATTGCTGTCAACCCTACGTGCAAATGATAGTGAAATGAATCGTACACAAACATGTTAGATGAACACCCAGGCTCTTTTCTTGGGCTCTCCAGCACAATGTTTTGTTGCCCACGGTTGAGCACATTTCTCCAGCCGCTCTGCGCGCTGTAGTGGCTTCCCCAGCAGGCTGAGCCGGGCTCCCTGCTTCCCAATGCTGGGCCACATCGCTACCTGGATAGGTGACGACTAGACGAAAAAAGGGGACATGCCGAATCTCTAGATGAGCCACAGCCAAGTTGTGCGTGATTGAACCGTGCTTATAGTTTAATAAAGTTGGGGAAAAAATGTATACTGGGAACCAAGCAATCAGCTCGTTCCGAACAGGGATGCTCTCCAAACTGCCTAGTTACATTCATTTTACTGTGCCTTATTAATTAATTACACTCGAAATGAACATATACAATGGCATTTCCATATTAATCATGGCGAAGTGTATACATCTGCACTGCATGTAAATAACAGCATTATCCACAGAGCAGATTTTTGTTATATAAAGTTTTACACCAACAATTTTATGTTGCCAGCATTTACATAGTTTCTCTGATGCAATAAGCTACAGATACAAGATGTTTGTATGGTGTGAGGCAAAAATAATTAACAGCAGTTCAGAAAAGCAGAACTAATGACGCAGAGCCAATGTCTGATGGGATTTCTTTGCCCTCTGGCTTCCTTAACAGATCATTTTCAGATACCCCAATTAAATGCATCTGCACTTAAGTTTCTTTTGAAAAGCAGAAAACATAATGCAGATGAGGATCTTGCCCTCACTCCCAATCATCTATAAACAAAACAGTGGCTGCAATGACACTTATTAACCTCTCCAGTGAGGCTTCTCATTTGCCATGCACTAAAAAGAGTATTCACTCAACTTAATTTCACAAGGCTCAGGAGAGAAAAAAAGAATTGCATGATATTCTGTTTTATTGTGACACTACTTTGCTTTATAGGTGACTGTTAAAGCTCAGTCCTTCTCAGAACCTATAAAGTTAATGTTTACATTTCACAAGGGAGCTCAACTCTATTAAGCTTACAAATTGCCCCCAAAAGAAGATCTGACTAAAGGCCCTGACACACCAAGCCGACAATCGTCAAGACGTGAATCGTCGCCAGTCGTTGGCCCTTTTTCAGCCGATTTAACATGTCGAATCGGCGTCAGTGTTCGCCGGCCGAGACTGAGGAAAACAAACGACTGTGAGAGGCACACACAAAGCTCCTTTCATTTGTCATCTCATCTGATCAATTCAATACATAGAGCTGTCAAAACTGGTCAAAAATGGCGTTCAAATGTTCCTTCTAAAAACACAGGTTCGAACTACTGGAATAACAATTTGTGCACATTATGTCCATAAGATGGCAAACGTACAACAAGATATACTTAACTACTTGTGTATTTATATTTATGCCAACAATAACATGTCTTTTAAAAGATCTATATATACCTACGCATTACAAAATAAACTAACGTTAATAAACTAACATACTATACCGTGATATTTATTACAGCTAAAGACCAAATAGACCCCCCCCTCTCTCTCTCTCTCTCTCTCTGCTGCACCGCTAAACAATTACCCCCCTAAAATGTAACAACTTAATGTTTAATTCACATGCACTTGTCACATCGTAGGAAAGCACACTGCGATCACCAGATGAGTGTCAATTTAGTTTGGCTAATTTTGGGTAAAAAGTGTATGATGAAGGCCTGTTGAGTGGGGGAAATTAGTAAGCAAACGTTAGCTTACGAGCCAGCAGCCGGTCGCTCCACTCCCACTGTAGGGATACTTATTTGCCGAGAGAACGAGTGACAGACCGGGAGAGGGACAGTCCCGGTACCACTGTCTTTTCGGCGGGGAGTAAAGTAGATGGACCGTAGGCTCTGTATGGTTCTGCCGCTGCTAAAGCAAACACCGTTTGTTGTGGGTATCATAGCAACGGTATTCGGTTCCCCTTGTTTGAATGACAAATAGATTATCGCCGCCTGCTGGTATGGAGAGTTATTTCCTCTCAAGCAGGCGCAGAACGTACGTGGAACTTAGCCCCCAGGCTGTAGTCTCTGCACTGTGTTCCAGTGCTAATTTTTGGCCCAGACAATGGTGACGAGGGCCGACAAGAGGTGGCCGTCGTCACCACTAGTCCCCGGCCATCGACTTGGTGTGTCAGGGCCTTAAGACATTGAGATTGTTTAATTAAGCCCATGACAGCCTCTAACTGTTTAAATGCCTGGTTTGCAGTAAGGATGGCTTACCATAAATAGTGTATCATATGTATTGATCATCCTTTGGAGCACACTGATGATGGCTGTGCTCTCCTCTGCACGGGCAAAACTCTGGACTGAAAACTCTTTGTCTGAGTTTTTTTGCTTGTGTAAGAGGTTGGGTCCAAAGATGGTTGCTAAATTGAGTGATGTCATCTTGTTTCCTGTGATCTAAACAAAACAGAGGACAGAATGTATTTGACTAGATAGGACACACACATTTAGACACTTCCACTGGATATTTTGATAAGGTGGACAACAGCTCTTCAGCTACAGTAATGTAAGAATTCTAGCAACCCTTATGGGAAAATATGAGTAAGAATTCTTTCATTCAAATGTCTTCAGTTTTTAACCAATAATCTTCAGGTTAAAGTAAAAAGCTTTGCTAGTAAACCTCTGACATCACAGCTAAATTATGATATGCGATTACCCATATTTGAAACCTGAAATTACACCTGAAATCTCTCTTTTCTTGGGCGCGAAATGATTGATATTACAGTTAACAATGGAGCTAACTTGATTTTCTTTTAATCTTCTTCTTAAACCAAGGAATGAAAAATTGTACATGCATAGAGTAATTATGGTATTAAGAGTCTTTTTTTATAGACGGAACCTCCTTGGTACCCTGGAAATGTCGGGACTGTGCACCTAACAGCCCTGCCACCAATAAGGCTGGCTCTGCCTTCATTTGGAAACAATTAATCTCTTTTGTGACAATTAGTTGTCAAACAGTAAGATTAATATGAAAAGATGATCATTACAACAAAGGGGACTTTGTGCCCAGACGGGTTATATGGAATAGGAAAGAAATACTGGTTTCTGTAGGTGCAAATACTAATACTAGCTGTTTCCCACTATGTTGCAATTTACTTACACTTCCTGTTGTTTACAACTCATAAACTAAACAAAATAAATGATGACTGAACAGTATGATTATAGGGAAGCATAGCGTTAGTGTAATGTGGTTAGTGTTGGTTGTGCATCATTTAATTAAGATACCCACAATGGATGATCACGCATAATGTGTTGCGCTTTGGCACATCATTTTCTTCAAATTAGAGGCTGCAGGTGTAACAAACAGCTGTCTTACTGCCTTCAGTAATGGCTGCTGGGATTCATCACAATCACATTAAACTTGTAAACAGTTTGTTTTCAGGGATAGCTGCTCACTTCCTTAAAGTGCTCAAAATATGCTCATTTTCAGGTTCATAATTGTATTTAGAGGTTATACCAGAATATATTTACGTGGTTCAATTTTCAAAAAACACCATATTTTTGTTGAACTGCACATTGCTGCAGTTCCTCTTTTCACCCTGTGTTGAGCTCTCTGTTAGCTCTGCTAGCTAGTCAGTTGCAGAGTATGAGGGCATGCCACGCTAGCAGCTAGGCAAGCATTATAACGTGTGTTACAAAGTGACGCACGTTCGTCATGGAAGTAAAGGCTGGACTAAAACAGAGCTGTTTGGAGGAGTTTGTGAACAGTGTTTTCTGTTGGAGATGGTAAGTCGCTTTGGGGTGGACTTTGGGCTTTTTCTCTTTGTAAACATATTACATGCACAAAAAAGATATATAACACAATAAAGGGAAAAAGCCAAAAAGCATAATATGAGCAGTTTAACATATTTTTTTGTACTTGCTGGTGGAATCAACAAGTGTCAAAATGTGTGACATACTGTCAACAAAGCTGGTCCATGGGTGTTTAACTACAATGCATTGCCAAGATTTCAACACCCTGTCTCGTGCAACCTCATGTGTATGAAAAGAGCAGGTGTTTCCACCTGCTTTTACACTGTCAACAAACAAAACAGGGAATGTACAGTTTCTTTACCGGGTGTCCGTCATTGTCCAGGCCGTCTTTCGCATGTGCAGCCACTGTGGACAACAAGCAAAGGAGGCGTTGCAGCGTGTCGCTGTTACAGGGAGGAAGCAGAAATATCAGGAGCTGGATGGCGCTCTCTTGGTCTGAATAATCCAGCACTGCAGAAAAAAAGAAGGACCACCACACTGACGTCAATTTAAAAAGAAATAAAGTCAACACTAACAACTGCAAGTTTTACCGACCAACCTAACCAAACGCATGGTGACTTATTTTTTGGTCATGTGTATGTGAGAGTGCTCCTTACACATTGTGTTGATGAAGGCCGTGTAGAGTTCTCTTGTTAGCAGTGGGTCAGGCATGTCTCTGAGGAACTCTTTTAGCAATGCAGCTACATCATGGACACTGTGCTCATCCAATTGTACCTCCCATCCCTGGTCAAACTCCATGCGAAGCTGGATGAAAAATTGTGACAATTATTACAGCAAAAATGTTGCTCATGCCTGTAGTTGATACGATATATTTAAATGCAGAGGTGTGATAAAGCTAATCAGCTGACAGTGTACCTGTCGAACTCTCTTTTTGGAACTACCAACACGGAAAATTCCAACCGTCTGTAGGCCTGTAGGCAAAGATGAATATGCTCTCTTAATGCTAATATCGTGGCTAATATTCTGCCTCAAAGACATACAAATTGTATTATTCACAGGGTTATGAATGATCAAACTACATGTGTTACTATCTCATACGATTTCAAAGAGATGAGCTGGATATTTCTATACTACACACTATTTGCACTATTCTTATATAGTGTTACTTTTCAACTTATTGTGTACCGTGTTTTTCCAGGTGCTGGCAGCAGAGATCCACTACCCTGGGCACCTGCCTGTAAATAGGATTAAGGCTGAGCTTTTTGTCATGGCACTTCTTCCTGTTGCCAACTGCCTCTACTGGCAGGGAGAGCTGAAGGGCCTCCAAGAGCCGAGACTGGTTATCATCAAGATCAGTGATGCAATCCACCGATACTCCGCCCTGTCAAGGAGATGGGCGACAACCACACAGTGAATGATGTGACCAAATGTGGAGCAGTTGTTAAATGGCTACCCACTGAGTGAATATCCAAAACGGTCACAACTTCCAGAGAAATCTAGTGTGCAAGTGTAATCAGCCAGATTTCCTGTTGCTCTACAACAGCGTGTTAGGTTTATTGACAGAAAAGCCTACCCTCCTGCGTGTCCGTGGGGCTGTGTCTGTTGTGATGAGCAGAGGCGATTCATTTGGGGTCTCCGAAGTGGAGCTAAGGGACGAGTTGCTGCTGGAGAACTCCTTGTTGCCCCTTTTGAAGCTGGCGTTGAGGCGGAGGAAGGATAGCATCAATTCAGTGGGGTCACTGTGCTCCTCCCGCAGAGGATCGCTCCGCTGCCTGTGTGTGCGGTCGTTGGATATGACCTGCGACAGCGGTATGCCAAACGCCTGGGGCGTAGTCTCTGTGTGAGGGGGAAGGGCAAGACAGGGAGACTTAAAGTTCATCTTGTTGGCTTCAAGTCAACTGGGAGATGTTGAATTAGATTTAGGATGTGTCAGTCATGTCAGAGTATCATATACAGTATGTTGAGCTTATATTTGCTGAACAAAGCGCCTAGAACTGTCTTGTGTTTGCATTCATTCTTTACATTCAAACGTGATCTTTAAAAAGATGTTGCTCAAAATAAATATGGCAAGAAAATGCCTAGAACGACGAGATTAATGCCTACAACAGTTCTGCAGTGCACACTCAATATTCAGAGTCAGAGAGCACATACTTTCTGAAGTGCCTTTGTAAACAAATGGGGAAAAAGAGGAAAGAGGGGGCTGGCCGTGCCAAAGGATGGGCTGTAATGAATGAGCAACCACTTAAGATTGTTTTTGTTATTTCCCTCGACCGTGACCGTCTGGCTGACAGTGAACATCACTTTGCTGCCAGATTGTTGCAGCGGGTGGGGCAGTGCGGCGGATGAAGATCACAGCTCCCTCGGAGACTTCTTTACTGTAGATTCTGATCACTTAGTTCTTAATGGTATAAACAGCTAAGAATGTCTGCTTCAGTAAGTCTATACAGCTTCAGCCAAAAGCATCAAAGAGTATCTTTTCAAGTGTCAAAGGCTGACTAGATTAGAAACTGGAGGGGAATACTGACTGACAGGACTCAGCGGCTCTCCCACAGACCTAAAAAAGGACAGTTTATCTTCACTGGTTTTGAAAGCCTAACAATAATATAGCTGAGTGTGTTAGAAATTCTTATCTGAAGACAATTTGCAAGGTGGAGCAATAACATCCCCCCTACAGTGTGAAGTGTATCCAGTACATCCCACGTTACCTTTGTCTTTACTCTTTTCTTTCGATAATGAATCCAACTTCCGCATAAGGGACGTTTTGTGCTTGTGGCCATCTGAAAAGAGGCAGAGGTGTTAAAATAAACAGGTAAATAAAGAAGTTAGAACCCAGGTTAATATGCCCCTGCTCCACTTGTTATTCTTAGGCTCATTTCCCCATAGGTTACAGTTCTAACAGACTGCTCATAAATGGTCAAGACAAAGACAGAGTTTGAATCTTAATTCATAACCCTATACAGATTTACAACTGCTCTTTCATTGTTGTAGACAGTGAGATCATATATTTCAAATATGTATTTCTTTTGAGAATGCAATTTGTGTTTGATGTGAACACATTTTATATTAAAAAGACTACAAAACCACAATAAAAAAATACTAAAATAAATTGCGATTACACAGCCCATTACAGTATGTGTTAGGTTGAAAATCTCACACCATGGAATCAAATAAGCCGCGAGAGTTAATTGCAATCAACGAGCATGACACCCTTACCCAAAAAGGCAAATTATTCCTTGCATGTGAACAGAAAGAAGAAAAAAACATTCTGCCATTTTGCTGCATTTCAGAAGACACGCTGTGACACGCTTTTGCTTGGGACAGAATATCATCTTGTTGAATAAGGAAGAGGACTATTAGTGTGAGTGTGTGTATGTGTTTTAGTACATTTAGGAATGGTGATGTGGCAACCCAGATAGCGATCCCGAAACAATCTCCTGAAGGCCACATGCTGGAGACGAACCCTCTCTAACTCTGAGAAGCTTTGCAGAGGGACGGGCTTCAGGCCAACGGTACGTCCTGACACGCTGTTCCAGGTAAAGTCACCCTGAGGACACACACACACACACACACACACACACACACGTGAATATAGGTGTTTTTTTTTTCTTTTTATGTAACACCAACATATTTTTCTAATTGCAGAATCGAGAATTGTGAAACTGTATGGCAGGACTTTTGCGTCCCAGAATTGGGCCAGTTGTCTTACCAGAGAAAAAAGCAAAAATATACTGTATGTATTGTTGTGTAGATTACCTTATTTTACAAGTAGCAAAAACATGTTTACAAGTAATGCAAACACACTTTACCATTAGCTCTTAAAAGTGAAATCTCTTAACTTAATTCTGTCTTCTTTAATGAAGATTTAGTACTGTGGTAATGACGGGGCAAATAATCTGATGCTAAATCCTCAACCTTTGAGCATCTCCATGATGGAGATTACAGTGCTTTGATCCAGTACGGTCAAGCCAATCATATGAGCCATGTTCCAAAGAGGCTTAGCAACTCATTATCAGGATAAGGCTTATACTAAAGTGGCTCACTCCCATTAAATGAGAATTAGGACTGGGTTACAGTAGCATACTTTTTTCAAGTACACATACAGTATGACAAAGTACAGTATAAATATGCTCAGAGAACGTAATATGACATATGTTTCAGCAGTAAAAACTATACTATACTCTCTGTTGTCCTTTATTGGATAAAGCAAAAGTAAGTACCATCTACAGCCAAGAATATAAAGATGTACTGTAACAGTAGTGTCTGTCTGCCACTCTTTGTGGTGAAATACTGTGAAATAAGAGACCGCAAAATACAGTCATGTTTACAGTTATCTACTCATTTTGTTCAGACATTCCTCTTGGGTGACTATATGGGAGTGGAAACTTTGTGCCTATCTGATGATGGGTGAGCTGGGTTCCCATAGTTTCACTCTCAGTAAAGTGACACTCTCAAATGAAAGCTAATATGGACTACTTTTTTGTAGAATTAAAAGTATTGTGCATCTTGATGCAATACCCTATTCCAAAATCATAGGTTTAAGTGTATCATGTCCAGACATGTTTGAGTGCACAATCACTTCGGTACAATACTGAAAGTCATTTATCCACTATTTCCTTTTCTCATAGGCCTTCTGTCAAAAGATGGATAAGTGAATAAGAAAATAAACAAATAAACACTTCTTTATAATAAGTATAAATAATAATCTCTTTTGACTTGTGGATGGCTTTTTCAAACAACATTTTATACATTTGATTTTTCATATTTGTCACAGTGGAAGAACAGTATCGCACTGAGCTCACGATTACAACGGTCACTGGTGAAACCACTAGCCTACTTATAACCTTAAAAAGAAAATACTGGACTTGTCCCAGCTGCCTCTCTACAACGTCATGAGCTATCTGCACAGAAAGAAGCCTAACAGTGTTTGTTCCTTTGTTCCTAATGTTCCAATTTTGTTTGTATTCATCATTTCTATACTGTATACAACAAAGCCAGCAATAAAGTAAGCATACCTATTGAAGTGTATCAACTCATATTTTTTTCTCAACCATCTCCTGTGCCAGTGAATATACATCAAGGTGCATTTTTTTCTTGGCTGTGCAGTATCCTAACTTTAATTCAAGGCCTCGTAGAAACACAACGCTTTTGTTAGCATTCACTGGAATACAATGAGAGGAAATGTACTGGTAGTTTATAGCAAGATTGAAAACTCAGGTTACACTAATCAACCACACTTGAACTAGATCCAGTGAGGTGATGAATATTCCTCAGTACTCAGGAAGCATTCACTGGAGGCATAGTGGGAAAGGTTTCCCACAAGAGTAGGCTACATACACTTTTGAGTTCTACATTAAATTCTGCATTAGATGTTTAGAAACTGCATTCCATTGCAGACATTTGACCCATAGTCTCTTTTTGTTTTCTCTCTCTTTCTTTCTGTTTCTTTCTGTGTGTGTAACAGTGTTGACAAAACCAAAATTACATTGTGGTCTCATTGAAAGTTTGGAAACGACTACCACCGACAAAAACTAATTCAATTAGCCTACTCACATCTTGCTATTCTTAAAATAGGTAAATACATAAATGTGCTCTAATGTACAGAGTACACTCCAGACTGTATAAAATGCAAAGGTTGTCTACTATGTTTTCTTAGCGTTTTAAAGGTAATATCATACAACAATTCAAACAAAGGTCTTAACAATAGGTCCTAGGACTGAACTAATGAGGAGTGGGAAGAAGCATGAGGAGTGTGCAGAAACAAAGAAAAGCTTAGTCAGTGTAGTACTATCCTGATCAGTGAACAGGAAGGGGTTTCCATAATATTACATGAATCACTGAAAAAACAAATACATTCATAACACAACACTTAAATGTAAAGTTAAGGGGTAAAAGTTTGATTCATCCACGCCTTTTAGGACGTTTCAATACTTTCAAAACTCGCATACCTGTGTTAATGGTATGCTTACCTGTAACGTTAGCTCACTATTCCATCCGCTTTTGTTAACTATTTGTGATAATGGGAAACCTTCAGGAAGCCCATAAAGTCATCGTTCACACTAGCTAGTCACTGGTACAAACCTAAAATAGCAGCTACTCACAAGAGAGGAGATGTTTTGGTCGAGAAAAGGATCTCCCATTAGACAGACAGGTCGCCACGAGCCACGAGCTCGTCACCCCTTAAACGTGTAGTTCTCCACTTGATGCCAAATTAACCGACGCCATTGGACTTCAGACTAAACACCCCACATAAATACAGTCCACATGCTCACAGCCGGTCAGCCAACGGGCAGTTAGAAGTGGAACAAGTCCAGCGGCCGATTTACTGTACCTGACGGTGACAGACGCATTCCCATCGAATAACACTACCGCTCATAAATGGATTGGGAGGGGAGGGGAGGGGAGGGGTTGACGGGTCGGGACCGGGCTCTGAGCTAACTAACGACCCTCTGAGGAGGTAAACAGGACATTCCTGTTTTAGTTTTCTTAATACATCCATGGGATATATTAAGAAAACGGTTAACACCATAGACTGTTCACATTTACAGTCTATGGACAACAACACACATTAGATTTGACTGGGCGGCCGGTTGAAATCGTTCTAAATCAGAGATCTTCAACAGGGGGTCCGGGGGCCCCTAGGGGGTCCGCAGAATCACTTTCGCTTTTTTTTTTAAGTTAAACACATTTATTGAAATGTCTTAACATGAATCCAACATATTATTAGCAAATATAAATCAGCCTATTTGTGAGGAAAACAATCATTGATGATAAGCTTCCTGGCCTGTAGGTAAAGTAGCTAGTCACTACTATTAATTTATATTATTTACACCTGAGTTTTTCCTACTACATGTCAAAATGTCTTTTGTGTAAAACAATTACCAAAAAGTACCAATAGGCCTTTGTCATGGAAGACATTTTGACATGTCCCAGTAGGATGTGACGGGTGCAGAAATTAAATGAATGATGACTGAATTTCAGTTTCAGGGTCCTGGTATTGTATTGTATTCATGGGTTACTGCATTGACAGGTGCCACATGTCAGTGAGCGAGAGATGTCAATTAAGCACAGTCTACCACCCGCACAGTCCTGAAAAGCGGTCTAATCAAGCAAAATAAGTGCAAACACCTGTGCAGGTGAACCGTGGGTGTGTAAGATCTTTAATAGTCAGAGAGCAGTGGCAGCAGAGTTATTGTTGCCACTGCTAGATGTTTAGAACACATGTAGCCTGGAAAAAAAGACCTCAGTCTTTTACCATTGTAGTGAATTACTTGAACAAAAAAAATCAGATGACTATTATTGTGTGTCCTCTAAATTATGTGTGAGGTGAGACTTAAGACAATTTTACAATTCTAGTTGGGCATTTCTCTTCTATTCTGGAGTAGCTTTGCACCCTGGAGTGCTGGAATGAGGTTGTTGTTGCTGTGCAGGCAGATGATAAACAGGAAGCAGCATGTCCAACAGAAACAAACCATTTGGAAGGCGATGTTGGGTGGAGAAATCCTCATTCACTTTAAGAGCTCTTTAGGCTGCATAATGTCTTTTGTAATACTTGAAACCGGAGATTTCAACAATGAAGCCTCAATAACAGTTTTATAGTTAAGAATTTAACCTATAACCTAATTTATTATACTAATAGCTTAATGTTTAAGACATTTAAACACAGATAGCGTATGCACATTGCATCATGCTCTCAGTGAAACATTAAAGTCTAGTCCACATACTGTACACGCCAAATAATGAGTTTACATGGTCTTAATACAGGGTAGATACAGATCAGGGATTGAACAAGACAAATAAATCAACATTCAACGGATATGATTTATCATTAATGTTAATAAATTTGTTTGAATAAATATCAAGAGCATATGAGAACTCTCTTGCACAGCAGCTGGGGCAGGTGCTGCCTGGGTTCTAATATCATATTATCATATAATATAATATGGCGAGCGGACTAGCAGCTGCATCACCCTGCAGAACTGATTAAATACCCAGTCTGTTGGCTATGATTGCTTCACAATTATTAGTCAAAACAGCAATCACATTCTACATGTCCAATTTTTGGGAAATCGCTTAGGATTCCTTTAAAATATTTCCCTAGTAGCATTGATGAGTTCACATGGGTTTCAATTGAAAGGTGTAGTGTGGTTTAGTGTAGCATGGTCTAAATGGTTTCCAGTGCTTCCCTATGGTACTGAAAGTATAATGCTTGAGAGCACACTGACAGAATAGCTTTTGGCGAGTTACTTCAGTCGAACATATTCATATTAGTATCTGCCTTTAAAACTTTAATTGGAGACCTACTTTCAGCACTGTCTCCAAATCTAACATTTTCTGGAAATAAGCTGGATTTTAATTGAAATATGTTTACTCAGTTAATTGTCTTTAACTGGCTTTGTAACAGAGAGAAGTTATCAGTTTCCTCCAAGCCCTTTCTCCTGCAGGCCATCTCTCCTCCATGATGCTCAAAGGAATGCAGATGACATTAATGCTAAACACTCCAACAGTGCGGTACTCTCACATTTTTCTTTCTCTGCATCAACAAATTATTCCAACAATATATTAAAGGAGCCATGGGACACATCATTGTTTTTCAGTTTGAAATTGAATTTGCGACTTTGCTTATAGCATTCACAATTAGAATGTACACTTGAAGCTACATTTCATCAATTATGTGTAATAACTAGTGCTGTCAAACGATAAAAATATTTAATCGCGATTAATCGCATTAATGTCATAGTTAACTCACGACTAATCGCAATTAATCGCACATTTTTTTATCTATTCTAAATGTCCCTTGATTTATTTTTGTCCCATTATTTTTTTATCACTTTAATGCTCTTATCAACATGGAAAAGTGGATCGGCTTGCTTTGTGCAAATGTTTTTTTTTTTTTATTGAAAACAACATTGGCATATAAGTAATGTTCAATTTCACACTAACATTCTCACTTGGAGCAGTCATTCACACTTGGAGCTAATAATCTGTCACACAATGTAACACTGTTACCTCCATTTTCCATTGCAGATAGTACTGCCTCATGCCTGTCATAGTGACAGTTTCCCCCTTTCTTTAACTGTCTATGGTTTCCCCCGACTATTTCCTGGTTGTCCTTCTCCATAAACAATGTAAAATCAAGGAGAGGGGTAACTTTTCCTGCTCCAGGTTTCCCACCGTGGTCAGAAAGAACAGGGGACACACTTTGTTTCTCTCACTGACTGTAGAGTCACTACTCGCTCCGAAGCTAATCGCCGTCACGAACTTACTAGCTAGGCGTGTGCCTGTTTTGTTTCCGGTCTAGCTAGATCCGAAAGAACATAAATCTTGCGATAAAAAAATGATCGCCGTTAAAATGGGTTTGCATTAACGCCGTTAATAAAGCGTTTAACTGACAGCCCTAGTAAAAACCATACAAAATTAATAATATATAATAATATAACAAACCCATGCATGTTTAAGCATGATTTTGTGGCCCAGAGAAAAGCTGTCATTGTAAATTAAAATAACCTTTGAAATATATGGCCAAAAGCCAATGCTGCTTCAACACACAACAGAACCTAATGAAGTAACATACTATACTGTATGTCCAATGTTAAAACTACAGCAATAGTGACAGGATAGCATGTGTACATTTTATAAAACCTTACCATTGTAAGTAAAATTTTGACTTGATACAAGATGAGTGCACACATCATTGGAAACTACCTACTGTTAACCCTAAGTCTTTGTCCCAGTGATTAATGTCCTCATTTGCTCACTACATTACTGCAAACGAATAATAAATGGCTCCCTCTAAAGGCTTTATAACTTCCTGCAATTTACAAGCTTCTGAAGAGAAACCTGAGCGAATGGTGATATTGCTGTTGCATATCTGATCTGGCTGTGATTTACAAGGGTATGTCATCAAATGAATGAAGATCACATCACACACAAAGACATTTAATAGGTTTTTAAAGAAGGGATTTCATCAAAAGGCAATATTTTCCAATATCTTACGTCTTCATATTCAGAATCTTGTCGAATAACAGCTCAAAATGAAACGCAAAATCAGCATAAATGAATACTTAGCATGACTGTTACCAATGCCAGGCACTTATGTGGATCAGAGAAGGGATTCCCAAGTCATATTAAGCAGTTATTGACTTGCAGTGGGGCAGTTACGCCTACTGTCATGATATTCAACAATGTCCAACAGATCAGTTCTATAGTGCAGGGCAGATTGTACACAGGAGATCAATGCAGATGAAACGCATTGCTGGTTGCTAGATAAATGCCTAAAATTAACTTAATTAATTAACTATTATACATATTGTTAATGCTGCCTTACTAGCATGTTTCAAGCATGTATGCATGTTTCTGTAACTGTCCTGACAAAGTAATCCACAATGATTTAATCTGTATTACTGCTTGTTGTTCTGTCTCCTCTCCCACAAATCAGTGTGTCCATTGAATTTTGTGCCTAAAACAAGATAAACATATTGATCGTATTAGATGGCCACTTAATTGCTGAGTGTGATACACAGAAGAGAACTGGGGATGAGTAAAGACAGACACGTTGCCTATAAAATAACTTTACACTAAATTATGCCAACATTTTCTGACTGGAGTCCTGTGATCTCATGTGAACTGAATGTGTTTTTTTCAGTGCAGGTATCTACTGTAGCTATTGAGGCTGGGAATACCCTTTGACTTACAAGAAGCTGATCAAATATGTCAGTTATTATTTGATTGAATTGATGTGATACACCACCTATGTTTACATCTAACCCACTGTTTATTTGTCCTCTTATCGGACACAAACTGGATGCTATGGTGCTCCAGTTTCAAGCCAGCAGGTTTAGTTCCATGCCATGCAAACGGACAGTCTCCTGTGGGAAGAAATGTGCCTGAGGGACCATAGCCAAGGATCAAGTTATGCTGCTCTACTGTGAGAAATAAAAGTTGAGGCTTTCTTTAAGTAAACCATATGTCTCTGCTTTCTATCTCAGTTCACACTACAGAGACCCCGAGTGAGTGCATCTGACCGAACACATTGCAATAATGGATTTCCATTGATTATAGACTCATCTTTCGCACACTGTGGCACCAGGTATGTCTTGTACACAACCTGTGATTTACTTTGCTAACCACAATAAATATACACTGGATGGCATTAGAGAAACTAAATACGGTATTTCTTTTTTCTTTTTAAGAGAGGCCAGGACAGCTTGAGTTGCAAGACATATACTGTAGTACGTCTCGTAAAAAGTAGAGTCTTGCAGAGCTGGGGCTGTTATTGGGTGGAGGTGCAGAAGTGTTTTGTGCAAAGGGGGAAACATTTTCAGGCTGACTTCATCAATGTTGTTGTGACGGTATCTTAGATACTATAGTCCCTGAATGAACTGCTGGTTGGATATTTGCACACCCAGAAAATGTGGCTTTCATTTCGGACTTGGAGTGAGGTTTGCATACAGTAAGGCACTTACTGTCAGTTTAAGCCGACAGCACGGTCATGTGAGTCTCACACACCTCAGACCTCAGATAAACTGGCTGGATTCTTCTCACTGGCATGTTGGAGCTCTAGAAATACAGTAGTAGAGCTGTACCGTCGACAAATACCCCAAAAGGTAATCTGCAGTGGAGGTAACATATTCCATCTTTACTATGCTTGGAAAACTAGGCTCAGTGCAGCTCATAATGGTGGCACGCAAGCACTTTCCAAAGTCATAAATCACATTAAATATCCTCTCTGACACAGAGCTGTCTCCAATATTTATCAGCTTCATTTAGATTTACTGTGATTACATTGCTAAGGGCTCTGGCTGTTGGATCTGGGTTCTTGTTAATGACTGTAAGAGAGACCAGATACCTGATACTCATGACAAGCCGATTATAATGCCAAGTCTGTAATCCATTTCCCTTATACTAAACAAACAGTGTTACCATGAGGACCAACTTAAGCACAGCAATACAGATTGGCCCAACATGAACATGTAATACTGCAAGTACTATACATCTAAAATAGATTTATATTTAACAAAAGAAGAGATTAAAAACAGCCATTGTAATGGAAACAGAATTAAAGAGAAAACACGTTTTACCAATGTATAATGACCATTAAAATGTGTGTTTAGACTCATTTGGAGTTATATAAGAGTAATGGTCTTATTCTAAGAGCTATGCACCTATTCAAAATGCACACATTTGATAATTTGGGACACTTTCATCATATTGTACTTTGTCATGTTTTTTAAGCTACTATTGCTAGACTGGACGGTTCACTGCACAGGACATTGTGAAACAGACACAGTCTCTCCCACACTGTTCCCAGAACTCCACCTTAAAGTCTGTATTTGACTTTTTTTGAGCTAAGTCTGACACTTGCCAAATTGTGACAACGGTTTCCATTCACACCTCTTTCAACATTAGCAAGTTAGCACAAGCAAATGCTTCTGCTGCTGACATCATTTAACAAAAAAAACGAGCTGAATCATTCCTGGTGTCCAGTCATTGACGCAGCTACAAAACTATAGTGCATCATACATAAAAGGGTTAATTTGTTTGTCATACACTAGTCATGGACTTGAGTGAGAGTGATGTTGCAATAGTGGGAGAAAACGAGTTCCTTTTGATTTCTTTCCCGTTCAAGAAAATAAAATAACAATTGCATGTAGGCCTATAAAATGTAACATGAAATATGTGCTGATTTAAGATCAAAGGGAAATACCGATATCACTTGGCTACATCATCCTTGAGGGAATTCCAGCCACTTCCGGAATCTGGAAGCAGGCTATTTGTACAACGCAGAGCTCAAGATCTGTTCGCTCTTGAGCTTTTATTCTTCAAAGTACCTCATGTAGCCTATGCAACTGAAAAATAAGCACCCTTTAAAAAGTGATAACTACAAATTCTGAATCACATCTTCAGCCAAGTTGTATAGGACACTCGCGGCCCCCTCAGTTTATGGAAACACGGTCATCATATCCATTATTTAACACCAATACAATGTATAACTCTTATCATTAGGCTACTGCCTGTAATATATTTGTAGGCTACCAAACATTAGGAAGCAGGTTGACAAATCCAGGCATCTTTTACACTGGGTTTCTGGATGCTGTCTGACAATGTCAGCCAATCAGATATGACTACAGCTACAATCACCTGCACCGTGAAGCTGTCGGGTCACTGACCTTATACGATGTTTCCTCAGATTCGCTACCATAATGTCTCATCAGCGCCGGGTCCAAGCTCTTGGTCTTCCTCAGTCGCCGCCTGGAAATAGTTCTGGGGCTTAGCGAGCACGAGAAAACACTGCTTAACAATCCTTGAGCGGACATATCTCCTTTAGCTGGTCAACTTGTGATTAAAGAAAAGTAAAGAAACATTCATATCTCTGCTGTAAGTCCAAGTGAAACGAAGGAACAGCACCGTTTGAAAGCAGCGGCAGGTCCGCAGCGCTTCACCATGCTGGAGATTATGAAACCCGCGCCTGGAGTCCCTGGTCACCCCCCCCCCCACACACACACACACACCTCCCACACACTCTGACTCAGTACTTCCTCCTTTCATCATTTTAATAGCGACAAAATGTACGGTAGGCCTATGTTAATTCCCCCAAAACATCAAAACAAACAACAAAGCATGCACGAGACTTGAGGGCAAACGTTTTTTTTTTTTAAATTATCTGTGGGTGTGGCACAGCGTGCGCGTGTTTAGTCCTGCTGTTAAATTTAAAAGGCGAATCTTTATCATGTCAGTAGAAACGAAAAGATAATTAAGCTTTAATATATGACTCATGCAGTTAATGACCCACTTAAAAAATACTTTCACAGCAGTAGGCTCGTATTTCTTTCTTTATTTATTTAAATCTAGCCACTCAAAAATGTTTTATACTCGAAACAGGACATTCCAAACTAGAATTTAAGACAGAATATTATAATATTTAGCCTGTATAGGCTACTGTATATCCCAGTCATAAATAAATAATTTCATAAAGACACTTTAAAAATTAAACTAACTGAAGAATTAATATTGTGACAAAGATGCATTGTTTTGTGTGTAGTGTTTATGCTGTATAATGTTGCTGCTTTTTCTAATCTGGTTATATGACCTTATCAGTTTTAGGGTTAACTGATGTTAACATACTTTATAGTATGGCAGTTGCTGATTTGCAAGGATTCACAGCATCTGAATTTCTAAAGGAACACTTTCAGAACCAGAATACATCAAACAAACTTAAACTAGGACTACTAAAATTAACCTTTCAATTCTTCTAATTTGGTTCTCATTTGTTTTGAGTCTAACGAGACCCTCATAGTGACAGTAACATTGAACAGACCCTGCCCAAATTCACAGTCATCTTTTGACCACACCACATTTTTTCCTCACCGTAAGGAAGTTGAGATGCTTGGCATGTATTGCCCTGGGAACAGAGTCTTCCTGTGGGAGCCCTGGGGAAGGGACCTGTGTGATAACATGACATGTGAACCAGCACTGTACGGCCACGATAAGGATTCATCAGATACCAGAGTCTACCAAACAGACAGGGGAAGTGGTGATAAGAGGGCGGCTGTGCGTTTGATCCACTTATTTGGTGGTGGCGAGGTTTTGAGAAAGACAAGCAGATTCTCATCAGACTTACCGTTATGTCATTTCTCAGTGGTATTAGTGTAGCCTTGGCAGCTTACATCCACTAACCATGTAACAGATGTCAGAATAAACATTTGGCCCACACAAGTCATGTATATGGGCTTTTGGAATACCTCACAACGCAGTGTTTGGTTTCAGATACTTGCATTCATACTTCTAATGTAAAGTTAATATAATGAACTTTTGATGAATGTAATTCATATTTCTGAACGTAAATGATCATCGCCCTCTTGATCACCTAAACAGCTTTTTAAGAGGCACTCCACTGTGCAGAGTTTTGCGGTAGGAACATAATGAGCAGTACAATGTGCAGCCTGCTTGCAGGGATCCTGTTAAGGTTGCTATCTACCTGGAACCATACAGGTTTCTGGGGATATATGTGGGAGGTCACTTTTGCTAGAGATTTATTAGCTCAATACTCTGGGCCATTAGAGTTTGAGGGGGATATTTACATGAAAACAAAACAGCATCTGTTGCAGCATTTGGATTCTCTTTAATACTTCTCTATGGGAGGCTAAGACCTGATGAGACAGCATCAACAGCAGTGCCATCAGGTTAAAATATATTTTTTGGAGACATAATGTGAATATTACATATTTAAAATCTTCATTTTTAAATTGCGGTTTTTTAAGCACTTACTCGTTTTGTGTGTGTAGTGGACAGGCTGTAAATGATTGTTAAAACTATTGATTGAAAGTATCCTCCCTTTGTAAAAGAAACAAAAACAACGTGCCACTAGATGGCGGTAGTACACATGCATTGTTTCTTATGCATAAACTGAGTCAGATGTGTGGCACTAATGACTGATTTGGAGACCTGGGTTGTTGCCATGACCAAATCAAGCTGCTTGGGGCCCTGCAGCAAAACTGAGTTGCTGGGCACCTATTAACCCCTTGTTCAACCCCTTCCCTGTGCACTGTGTACAGTATGCAATAATATTACAGCCCCAGGTTTGCTGTGTGGTAATTTGATTTACCACAAATTAACTAATATGTGACAAGTAACTGTGTCATAAAATGTAAGATTTTGACGTGGCCTCCAAATCAGGTAATATAGCAGGATCCACCTTAAGGCCCTTCTCATGCTAGTGAATACTGAAGTTTAGTGGTGCATATGATAGTCCCATATTGTCACAAACCAAATACACAATTGAGGTCAAACTCATATACAACATTAGTCTGGCTATCACCAGACCAAGCTCCATCTTTTAAGATTGAACATTAGTCTGGGGAGTCTGCTCTGCATTTTCTCCACACAAGAGGTGTGGTCAACGGTTATAGTTCAAATGACTCTGTACACAATTGGATAGTCCTTCAACCAATCAGACCAACGATCCGGGTCACGTAGCAGCAACAGCGGCATCAACGGGTTGCTGCGTTTTGGTGGCCAGCTTGTTGAATGTAAACAAAAAGCTGCTTGGTCGCTTCTCTATTGTCATCACGTTAGCGCGGCAGGTGGATAAGCCAGTTTGTGATTGGTTCCCGCAAAATTGTTACGGAAGCAGGATAGATAAACGTACAGGTTTCCAGCCTGATCTGCAGGGCGAAATCAAATCGCCGGCAGTTTGGGCTGGGTTTACCTAGTCTAATACAACATGCCATAAGCAAGCTCTGCTGAAAGTGTCTGTATGATGATCTCTCTACATAATATCTTAAAACTATGCTAACCATTTTTTTTTTTTAAATGAAGGAACATTGCAATATTAGCCTAACGTAGCTTAGCCCTAAACCAATGCAGTGCCTTCTTCCTGTCACTTGTCTGTGCTAGTGCACTGTAACCATGTGGACACTGTTTAGTGCAAGCAGCCCATGGCATCATAGTGTTATGAATCTTTAATGTATAAAGATATAGTAGGCCACCAAAAGAGAGCGAAACGACGCCTTCGGAAATGTTGCATTTGCCATTCTGTTTATGACACCTATTTCCTTTCCATTAGTGTGGAGATACTGAGAAAAAAAAACCCTGATAAGCTAAAAAATAAATAGCTGAGTTCTGACTCAAATTATAGCTATGGGAGGATTATTTTAAAGGGCCGTAGGTGGAGATACAATTTGATTGCATCATTGTGCTGTATGGCTTCTTTTCTTTATTTAAGGTCTCGACAAAATGGTCGGCTTCACTTTAAGCAGAGATGCACAATGTTTACTCAGTGAGTCATCACAGACATCCCATCATTTTCAGGAGATTGTATACTCTGAGATTCAAACACGTGAGGAGCTCATGTTTATGCCTCCCTGGTGTAGATGCATTCGGAGCAGAAGTGAAAAACATTTGTCTCCTGAAATCTGAGATGTTAAGACAAAAACACAATTTCCAATTCCTTTAGTAGAGTGCAACTATATCAGATTGGTAACTGCTATTATTACTCCGATTACCATCTTCACATTTGATAGCACATCTTCTCTAGACTGAAGGGGAAAAATGGGAGTAATGGTGAGAGGAAAATGCAATCTAGGTGTCAGACAAGCACTTGATTAACCACTTACAGAAACAGTCTCTGCGTCAGGGCAAGGCCATGCCATCTCACATTTCCACTCAGCCTGATCCTTCAAACATTACTGGCCACAAGGTATTGATTTTTCGTTCGTCTCAATATCCCCTTGCCGTTAATAGAATTTACCCCAGACTATCAATGTATCAAGGAGGCCTCCCCTCCCCTTACAGTATACTGCCAGGCTATTCTAACCCACAAAGAGGGCACACTCGATGCTTGCTCTCCATTAGCTCCAGTTTTGAGTATCTACCTGAGAGAGAAGACATGGAAATTAACAACACAGGCAACAATAGAATTTGCGTTAGCAGCAGTGTGGGCAAAAACCAAGAGCAGCACAGGTGAGTCTGAGGCTGTTTCACTTCTTTATTTTCCCTCAAATGTCAAACAGATTGACAAAAGAGGCGTTCAGTAAGGGGCAATTTACGATATTTAGGATTGAAACATGTTGGTCCACCACCCATATGTATCATATTTTACAGGAATTGGTGTAACATATCTAATCTATGACTGCACTAGTATAGATTGTGGACCGTAAATGTTTCCTTTAAGTTCAATTTAAAAGATATTTACTTAGTTTAGGTATAACAATGTAACTAAACTAAACTATAACTATATAAAATATAATACAGTTCAAAATAAATACTGTTGGGGTTTTTTAGGACTGAGGTATAAAAACTAATAAAATGAACTAACTTCTCTGAATTTTTTGTTTTCATCTATAGAAATAGATGACTGAAATCTGTAGTGATTTTCCATTCTACCATGGTCACATGCAAAAGCCAATTATCTTCCATATCGTCAGGCTAATAATTATTGTAATCCATGGCATTACAAATGATGTGTGTTCTCACAGATGCTGGCTGATAGGCTTGGAGCCCAACCTGCGGCAACACAGTGCTTCTGATTCAAGTGACACCATCGGCATGGTGACCTTAGCAGCTTTCCATGGGCACATCGATTTTCTCCCACATTACAGATAATTGCTAGATACTGTGAAATCTATCAGGGAGGAGCTTCTGCAGTGTGTTGACACGCGAGTAACTATCTGATTTGAGGAATGTGATATCCTGCAATCTTATTGACTGCGATTGACTTCTGTGTACTTCCTGTCTATAGTATGAGTATATTTAACAGCTTATCAGAAGAGTTGTTTTCATGCCTGTTGGGGTTGTTAGTGTTCTATTCTCCTGACAGGTAATTGTGACGAAGAAAATATAATGATTAATGATATTCTAAAAAAAAAGTTTAATTAAATAGTGTTAATGTTTGATTCAAAATGCTTGATTCAAACAGCAAGAACACATTTCAGACTTCAATGAGAGCAATGGCTTTGTCCAACTCCTTTAATGGCTTTTCAACTTGCTTAATTAATGATGATTAATGACCTATTTGGCATTCTTCTGTGATGGCAAAAAAAGATAATTATCCCTATTTAGATTTGTAGCCAAATAGTTTAAATCACATTATTGGAATGAATGCAGTCAACAGCATTACAAATACTTCCGTAACCTTTAGTGAGGGCCAAGCTTATTATATCTTATTATATTAATATGAGTTTTCCTGTTCTGCATGGAGCGACTCTCATCAGTTTATGCAAATGACTGCATCTAGTGTTTGTTCTGCTCCATAAAGTAATGAAAAAGTCACTTCCTTCCTGTTATTATGTAATGCACATATTTGCTTTGATGGACTCAAAATTAACTTGTACCTTTTTCATGTGGAAATAACTGCATCTTTTGCTTTTGCTTCTTTGTTTCAGCCATGTGTTAGTTATTTCAGAGCATTGGGATGTTTTTGATACATTTGCCCTTAAAAGAGGATTTCAGTATTTTCCCATGCATTTGTGTGTGAACAAAAATCTTTGAAATCGGTCTAGTATTAAGTGAGAACGCTGTAACCGGAACAAACAAGGGCGCAATGTAACCCTATAGGGCAAATGCAGTGGTTTGTTTTTGCCACTGACAAGCTCAGATTGTTATTATAAGTGTCTGACTATGTTATGGAAAGATGGAGAAGTTCTTGTTATCCTGCCATGCTTTTGTGTGTAACTGATGTTGGTCAACACAGTAACCTTAGCTTATAGCATTAGCTTACCTCAGCTCTGTCTGCAGCTCTCCACTCGAACAGCATTTTTCTAGGAAAATGTGCTTTGGTATAGGATTTCTTTTCCTCTTTGGCTGGCAGTGACCTCCCGTTCAAATTGCTCTCTGCAGACCCAATGTTCTACAAGGCACAGTGTATGGACCTGAGTTTTAGGATCCATTTGTGGCTGTATAGCACAACTAGCCACAACTTCAGCCGTTCATATCCAAAAGTAACGTCTAGCTGCGTAAAGTGTAGCTCAACATTTCGTTGGCGCAATTCGGAAATGCACAATTGAAAATCTTACAGACATCGCAAAGCTACGCTGTCTGTACTCCAAAACAACAAACTCCCAGGAACTCCTGTCTCCCCACTCCTGTTTCACACCACTGTCGTCCGGAAACTCACCTCACAAGATTTCAGAAGAAGACTTCACCATATTCCCATAATATAGTCAGACACCTATAATAATCTTAGTCTGGAAAAAACAGCACTTTGAGTGGATGGAAACTGACAGTGCGCAATGGCCCCATAGAATTCTATTGCAGCCCGGTTCGCAGATGATGCTTATAGCGTTCTCACTCGATACTGGACCAATTTCAAAGATTTCTGTTCACATTAGTTACATATAGACAAAAATGCATGTGGAAATAGGGTCCAGTTTGAAAAATATCGAAATTCCCCTTTTAAGTGCATTTTACTAATTGATCAGAAATTCAGAACTGCATATTGCATCCTATAAGCTGTCAAAGCAATTTTGCAAAGAAGCACACAGCATCACATTGTTCCAAGGAAACAAATGAGCCATCCACCCACACACAGTGAACAGCAAATTATACCAGATGAGTCTTAGAACAAACACTGCCTATCATCATCATCATCATCTTAAATCATCACTGTCTTGACCCCAAGACAACATGCTAAATGTGATTCTCAGTTGTGTACACTGTGCAAGGGTATCGCACTGTGAACATCCCCTATCCCCGCGCTAAGTGGTGCGTCCTCTGTGTCACTGAAAAAACAGGCCACTGATGCAGCGCACTGTGACCCAGGGGCGAGTGATTGGCCACATGGTTGGATGGATGCACAGTACTCATCTCGCAGAAAGGTCTGCTTTTATCTGCTTTAACCTCACACAGCGCACCATTCTGGCCATATGGCCATATGCATACAGAGAAACAGTGTGCGCAATTTGCACAGTGCACAAATGACTAAAACAATAGCATGTTTCTGTACATATATAGCAAGAAATGCTGTGATGAAAACCACTGTCTTTGTTGTTATATAGGAAGCTGAACTTTCAGTTCTCATAGGCTGCTGTGTGTACATGGCATGGGAGGTGTTATGCAAGAAGTTCTATTTGCTTGCAGAGGCAAAGACACGTGCCTCGGTCCATAACTAATGGAAGACTGTGTATGCCGTTCATGCATCACAGAGTCTGCATGGTATAATCCAGCATGAACTATCATGATCAGATTCCATGGCTTTATGGGAGAATGCCTTAAAAAACAAAAATAAATAATTACTAAATATGAAATGTACTGTATTTATTAGATTAAACGTCACAGTATGACAAGCTGCATTATATGACAACAGATTTGTGCAAAATACATTGAAAATATGAATGATCAAATTACCTGATGCTACTGTATAACATTTAGGTTAAGGTCTAATTCTGTGGTTTATATAGCATTTAGGTTTGGCTCTGTTAAGGATGACAGTTGGCAGGCAGACAGTTATAGAGTTTGGATTATGGTTGAAGCTTAATTTTAAGCTCTCATGGATGATAAAACACATGGCATTTCCAAATGCATCGTACATGGATCAGATTAATATTTCAGATACTACAATTCCGTTCTGTGCTGAAATGTAATGTAAATAATACTGAGATAAAACTCTGAAGTTTGTTTCAGCTGTTGGAAACACTCAATTAGTTTTAAACTCTCTTGCTATGACCATGAAATATGAAATAGGAAAACACCTACGGTGAATTTCACCCAAAACAGAACATGTTTCCACAAGCGCCTTGCTCATTGAGGCAGCCTTAACCAGCACAGCAACCCATTGGAGTCCAGCTGTTCAGCATTGATCCCTCTGTGTTTTCTGACGCACTGGCCTGGAATGTGATGTTATTTCATTACTGAGGCAGAGGCGACAAGCTCGGTCTCCTCCCCCAGGGCACCGGCCACTCACTTGGACAGGGGCACTGTATGTAATCGTAACTGAATGGCTTAGTCAGACAAGCTCAGTTGCCTATGGAAAGTCCAAATCTAGCAGGAAGAAAGTTTACAGTCAGGAGGAAGGTTGGGAAAACACATTAGTGAAAGAGGCTTGAAGGGCCTGGACAGGAAAAACAGAAACAAGTACTGCATTAAAGACCTGTCATCAGCGATGGACCCAGAGGACAATGAACTCGGCGTCTTCACTGTCATTCAGTGAGTAGTGTGCTGTGGATTGGTGTTCTGTGCTTACTTTATAATTTAGTCAGAGCTGATTACTCACAACTGTCATATCTCTACGATGAGAGCACTGATGGTTGTTGTCGCACAAAAAGTCTTGATTGTTAAGACCGTATATGTATTAGAAGGTAACAGCGACAGTTAAGCTTTTCACCTCAGCCTAACATCAGTCATTTTGATGAGAATTAACGAGTGACTCAATTAATGCTTTTGGAAAACAGAGAATCGATTTTGTCTTTGTCGTGATGTGGATTGCTGACTGCTGGCCGTGGGTTACCCAATTTATTCTTAACCACTACATTACAGTAATGATGTATTGTGTGTGTTTCACAGGGATTGGCAAGCTTTTTCTTTGAGATTCGCAGCCTTTCAAAATAATTGGTGTTTACAACTTTCACAAGAACTCTTCCTTTTATATCTTTGCACTTGAGTGACAGTAGCATGCTGAAACGGTTAAGGCCTTTTTCACAGCCACATTTTGACATGTCATGGTAAAAAAAAGCACAGCTGTAATTAATAAATGTTGATGACTGCATTCCATTTAGATGTGTCAGTTCAAGGATCCTGTTATTGTGCATGCTCACACACTGGCTTGGCCTACTTAAATGGAACAGGGCAATCAATAAATGTATTGGTAACACAGGTACTTATTCTGCTATAACAAGTCAAAATGTCTGCTGTTAAAAAGGCCTACGTGGGAGTATTCTGATAGCAACAAATGGCAAGTTTGCATTTAGTTAGATATATATTAGTTAGACATGTAGCAAGTTAGTATTCAGGCTATAATTAGTCTATATCCTCGATGTTCCACTTCCGGGATTGCTCCAGTGCCGCAGGAAATGCATGTATTTTCGCCGATGTCCGTTTCCTTCCGCTTTCTTTGTGTTGGAATTTTAATGAGGACTATGACTGCTCCTCAGATCTCTGCATGATACATTGAGACAGCTAACTAGACTATCTGTCCAATATGAGTTTTCTCTCGCACAACTATTTAACAGCGGCTCCGTGCAGAGCTTAGAGCCGCCCATGACGATTGTGATTGGTTTTAAGAAATGCCAATAAACCAGAGCACGTTTTTCTCCCATCCCGGATTGCTATCTGGACTAGCCAGACCCTCATCCGCTCCACAGCGTGTGGATGGTCTTGCAAAGCGAGACCAAGCCAAAATAGACGGGCTAATGTCCATGTTGTAGCCGGCTTCCTGCCCAGTGCATGCTGGGAGAGGCTTGAGCCCACAGCGACCCTGAACAGGATAAGCTGGTTGTAGAAGATGAATGGATGGATGAATGTACCAAATGTGGCCTGCCAATGAGGCACATGAACATGTTTGATAACCTGCATGTTAACCAGGCACATAGCACCTTTAGGTGTTGTGCATCTTGGCAGTATCCCCATTATGTTTTTCACTCCACACAGAATAGGCTACAGCCTCCCAGTGTTATTTTGAACTTCATCAGCAGGTTTAGTGAAACTGGCAAACCAAATCCATAATCTTTTTTAAAGCATAGTGTAACTCAGCCAGGTAACACTTCACTTCTTATCCCAATTAGTCACACCACTGAATATTCATGGAAAAACAGCGTTCAGATCTTTACACTCCCCTACTAAAGGCAGTTTAATTCAGTGAATAAATCAGCCGCTGCACTGGCATAATTAGTGTCGCACTAACAGGTCGGGAGAGTTGAGGTAACGAGGTGGCTCACAGGCAGATGCATGTCGACAAACACACAAACAGGCCAAACGCAGGGGATGACCTTAACTTTGGTTTCTGAGGGCAGTGTGCTGTTGTGACCGCTGACACACATCTGGTTTGAGGTCCAAGGGCCATTAATGCTAAGTTGGGATCAGAGGGCAGTAAAAGCTAAAAAGCCACTTTACTGTCCTGCACACTGAAGTCTATAATGTTGCTCAATCTGCAGTATAACACTAAACATGATCTCACAGTGCCATTTTGTGGACATTCCCAGATAAAATCTAGTGTTCTGATGCTTTACAGCATTGTGCATGTATGCCCTTGCTATCCATCATGGTTAGCAATTCATGCAAAGTGCTCATGCTCTACTAATTTAACCTTTAAAGCTAAGCAATGTGATTCAAAGGCAGGACTTGCAAAATTTGAGCACTGCTGGGTTTTAACTGGCCAAGTGAGCCAGAATGACTGAAATCAGCTGTTTTAAAAGGGACTCAGAGAGAGAGAGAGAGGAGAGTTAGGGATCAGCAGGGCAAGCTGGGTTTTATCGGTCAAAGCTTCAGCCATAGTCCCCTTAGATCACGCTCCTGTCTGACCTTAATATCCTCTGCCACTCATGTTGGCCTCTGGGCCGCAAGCCCAAATGGACAAACATAACTGTCCAGAAATACGCTGAGTCTCTCAATCCTCCTGCCACAGGACACCGCGGTTGCGTTTGAAGCAAATTGTCGGACATGTTCTCCTTGCATGCGCGCATTCTTGAAGTTGTGTGTGCACTCACAAAAAAGGCTGCGTTGTCAGCCTTCCAGAGATATGTCATCAGCTAAACTGTTGTGTTTCATAATGTGATTAACATAATAATAAACTCCACTTTCTTTTTTTAAACAATTGGATCAAAAATCCCTTCGCAGGTTCAAAGAGTTTAAGTAAAATCTGTCAGAGACCATCGTGAGCCTCACCTTTTTACCTATCTCGTTGCTTCTTTTATATGGCAGCAAACAAATCTGAGCCTGAGTGGAAGTGACAACATTCTTTATTGCATGTATCACTCTAAGCAAAGGCACATTGACTCACCCTGCAGAGCCTTACAAGTTGTGGCATTTTAATAAAGGAAGGTTGTTACTCGGCTGTGGAAGCAGTAACAAATTGTAGCAAGAAATTCCTCAACCAGTATTTGTATTTATTTATCCATTACTACCTGACATTTCTATTGATTAGACTGTTTATTATTCTGCCAAGGCCCCAGCAGAGATTCACAATGAATGTAGATAGGTAGATAAATATCTCTTTTTAAACTATTTTTAAGTTGTATTATTTTCACTATACTGTGATATAAATGAACAAATAGAGTACAATGTTTGTTTCCTCAGTTTATTGACTTGTTGAGCTATATTTATTGATACCAGTAAATGTATTCAAACAGCTTTGTCTAGCTGCGTGGTTCCTGTAGGCGCATCAAGGATCAAGGAGTAAATTATCTGTATTACTGTGAGAAGTAACAATATCAAACATTGACAGTATCACACCTGCCTGAGCCACATGAAGACGTATCAAACCTTCCTTGAATCAGAGATGAGGCTAACTGGCCCTTGGTAGTTTTTGCAACAGAGGTGCCTCATCTGTGCTGTTTGATGTGTTATGAAGAGTGATTCTCCCTCTTTGGGATAATAGTGATTCTTCATCTGGTGATGGGGCTGAAATTGGGAGTTACCCTTTGCCAAATTATGTGTGGGTTTTAAATTTCCAAGGCTCTCCTGCTCATTTATCAGTTTAATAGCATTTTGAAAGTACCCTGACATGAAATAGAGGCCCCAAACACATTGTAATTGCCCTACATCTTGAACTAGAAGGAGAAATATATGAAAATGTATGTATTTCGATCAAAAAAACATCACAGAGGAAATGAGATGCTTGAAGCATCTATTAACATGCGGACTGTGAATCACAACAGCCCTCATCTTCTCCCCTTTGGACATTGATTAATCACACAAATCGTATTATCTACTATGGTATTCCATTCTGCATATGGGGATCCAACAATCCTGATCTTCTTTTGACACCTTGTCAACAGCTCTGTTTGTGTTGGGAGGATGGCTAAAATGTTTGGAGGCCTCTCATGAATGGCCTCATTGAGTGGAAAGCTGAACTGTTTTGAAAGGGTCAAAACAAATGCAGTGTACAGTATGGGCATCCTAATGTGCAGCTGTGAGGCAGAGACCTCAGCTGGGGAGGGGGACACATTAAGTCCTCATGTCTCTCCAGCTGCTCTCACTGCTCCTCTGTTGCTTTTGAACTCACATTATGAGCGCATCATGCAGTGTGTCTCTGTCATGTCATCTCTCTCATCCTTTTCCTGCTTTTTTGAAAACACACCACATGGTTGAGGATTGATGAGGCTAGCCTTTGGGGAATTCTTGGAAGCTGGCTGCATTCTTGAGTAGTAATTCACTCACACACACACACACACACACACACTCAACATCCTCTCACATTCCTCTTTCGTCTCTCTTCCCCTCGTATCTCCCACCACCATCGCCACCACTGTCCCTCCCTCCCTCTCACCGCTCCTGGCTCTGGCTCTCTCTGCCTCTCTCCAAAGCTGTTGTTACTGTGCGGCTCCCGCACATCATTCCACCGCGATGGAAATTAAATGAAGGTGGCTTAACGCAGCTAACAGAGGCATGCTTTGAAGGATGTAACCGGGGGAAGCTGCTCTGCCAGATCCTTTTCCATGGGCTGTGGATTTGCGCTGCTGAGGCGAGGACACAGCAATCACTCAGCCATGCAGAAGCCCAGACAACAGGACTAATCTCTCCACCTGACTTGTGGAAGCTCCACTTTTTTTCCTGAATTATTTATTCCTCGCTGCCAAAGAAAGTGTGGGAAAATGGAGCCGGAGTGAAGTAGATGGTACATTTGTAGCTTTGACTGCATTCTGCAGCACACATGGATGTGTTCAGCTTTGTGAAGATGCCAAAGCTGTCAGGGTGAGTCCGATGGATGCTGTTTGTATTTGCCCGTCTGTGTATGTGGCTGTTCCTTCTCTAGTAGGCGGTGTTTTGTATGTTCATACAGGCACGATTTAGAGAGTGACACATGAATGGGGAGCTGATTAAAAATGCTGAGTTATTGATTGCTCAAGAGAGCAAGTTGTGCAGTCATGTATGATGTGAAATGAATGAGCAAGTGAGGTAGATGGGAGTGGGGAAGGATGCAGAAGCTGATGCGGTTCGTGCATCTAAGTTCATACATTTCTTATACTGCAGACAGTCGTCATGGTGTGCTGCTTTCTGTGGTGTCATGAAACCATATATGTTCTGAAACACTACGAAGATAAACTGCATTTGTTTCAGATTTAAATCACTTCCGTTAAAGGGCCACGGGTAATGATTGCCAATTTACAGTATAGAGTTGTCAGTCATTTTCAAACATCACATTTTGGTGATATAATGGAAATATAGCTTCTTTGCAATTGAGTGCCATCTGTCTTTGGTCATTAGAGTCATTAAATATCTGCAGCCATTTAATATGAGTGGTCAAGTTTGCTATGGCCAGAACAGGAGGATGAACACTTAAAGATGACGTGGAGAAGTTGAAAGCTTGATGTTTTACAATAAAAACAATAAAATAGAAGAAAAAAAACCCACGTTATAGTTTCCATTGGCACATTTTAGTGTAAGAAAGAACTGAAAATAGGGATGTTTTTTTTTTTTTTTTAAGTGATGGCAAGTATGTGGTATGTGAAGTACACGTAACAGTCTTGAGTACTTCATTCATTGCAAGGGCAGACACCTCACCTTATGCACCCATGGGTCTGCTAGATTGAGTTGATCTGCCCCAGTGGACAGTAATCCTCCTTGGGGATTTGGCTCCATCAGAAACACTACAGACCAGTGGTGGTGGGAACAGCAGATCATAAATGGGAATGGTTACATCAGATACTGTATGTGTCACAAGAATGCACACTGAGTGCATGTCATTTCACTTATGAGTCATCAACAGACCGCACTGGCATTTATTTCATTAGTTTTTTTGAACAGACTGAAAGACAAATTACAGCAGTTTACTGCAGCATTGAGGTAGGAAGATTGAACCTCAGTATTTAGTTCTTTTCTGTTCTATGCAAATCGCATCTTTCTTTTTTAAAACATTCCTGCAGGAAAGTAGGCAAGTAGCAGATGATAGGACTGTTGTTTTCTACTTAGTATCCCTCTACAGCAGCATTTATGATGCGGCTCCCCGTGGACCACCAACGTCACTGCATCCTGTCACTGTTAATAATGCCACACAATGCTATCCCTGATTATGAGTTACCACTGCTACACTGGCGGTTTTTTGTTTTGTTTTCTCCCTCTCAGCTGCCAGTAAGAATTTAACTCAGCAGGATGCTGTTTAGCTAAGGCTACAGAGAAACCCACTGTATGTATTTAGAGATGTACAAGAAAGGGAAGGTTTTCTCTCATTGTCTCTTCCTTCTGACTCGCAACGCCTCCAGATGTGTCTGCTGTCAGAAACAAAAGCATGCTCTTGCTTTCATTTTCCTCGTTCTTTGTTGTGTTTAAATCTAGCAAACATTTTCATGTTTGATGTTCCTTTGTTGAAAGATGACTAACTCTCACCCTCTGTCTTGTATCTCAAAAAGCAAGATTAAGCCATTTGACCAAAGTTCTTAAAGCTGCTCTATTATGATCTGTCCATGCGGAACTTTGGCTTCAAGGGGAATTTAGGTATTTTTCAACCTAGACCCAATTTTTCAATGTTTTTGTGTCTGAGTGACTACCGTTGATGTACGTCACACTGCAAGTGCTGTTTTTGCCACTGGCAGGCTCAGATTGTTATTATAAGTGTCTGACAAGAAACACATTGCCGTTATTCTGCCATGCTTTCATGTCTACTGAAGTCAAATTCAACACAGTAACTTTAGCTAATAACATTTCCTCTGGTCTGTCTGCAGCTCCATACTCTTTGAACAGCAATTTTCTTTAAGGAAATCTGCTTTGGTATAGGATTTTTTCTCCTCTTTGGCTGGCAGTAGTCATCCCAGTCAAAATGGTCACTGCAAACCCAATGGTCTACAAGGAGCAGTGTATGGACCGTAGTTTTAGGATCCATTTGTACTAATAGCCACAACTTCAGCATGTCTGTATCCAGGTTAGTGTATGACAGCTGTGCAAAGTGTTACACAGAATTTTGTTGACGCAATTAAAAAATCGTTTAGATGAAACTAAGCTACTCTTTCTGTACTCCAACTCCAACTACTGCATGGCGTTGGCAAGATTTAGAAGAACATTTACAGCTTATTTAGTTGAACTGCATGACTTCCTTCCTGGATGTGTTTTATTATTAAAAAAAATGTATTATGCCCTCCATTGTTTGACATGTTTTGACTGCAAACCTTTTGCACAGGAAATCACTGGTCTGGACATAAATTGATTCGCCTAAATGTTCGTCAGAGTACACAAAGACCAAAAGATCTGTCACTCTTAGCTTTTCACATCAGATGCTCTCAGGGAAGAGTAGATCAGAAATGGCGCACGGTCAGAAATGGGAGCCAGCTGGCTGGTGGACGAGGTCTCAGGCAACCATTTATTTAGTTCTGTCCTTTAGAGCTTTAGCATAAAAGCAGCGAGTGACACAATGAGGTGAATGAGTATACAAGTCTAGTTCAGTGCCTACAGGGTAAGTTCATCACTATATTTGGTTGATGTTTTACATAGACCACTGTGGAGCCCTGGGGAAAATGCAGAGTAACAATGAAAACAGATTTTTCGAGAAGTAGCTCATACTAAGATAAAGGTGATTTGCTGTCTAACAGGTTAGCTAGATTCAGGGGGACTGTGAGGTTACTCACTGTAAAATAGCAAGAGTATAATCGTGGGTGGTCTGTTTCCCAGTTGCTGTTTTATTCCCACCCAGAAGAGATTAACTAACCAGAAACCTTTCTATATAGAGGCACCAGAGAGCAGCTGAGGATGGTGCAGTTGCCCATGGCAACAATATCGGTGCTTCCAAAGACAAACACAGAAATACAATATTCAGTTGGAATAATGGGGAAAACAGGCTCTAAAATTCTCAAGTGAGTGTTAATACTAATTCTAGTCACCCAGGCTCTGATTTGGTTGTGAACGTGGATTCTTGCATATAAGGAAAACAAAGCATTTCCTTCTCTGACGTCAAATACACACAATGTAAAGTGGACAAACAACAGTGATGTGTGTGTCACAGAATGGGTGAGAAAAAAAGAATGAAATTGAGCAATTATGTATAACAACTTTTTGAATTTCCTAACAGCTAAGCAGTGCACAATATAAATAGCAGATTAGACCATGGTTGATTGTGCTGCCATATTGATCAAAGGATTAGAGCCAAGGTGGAGGCTGGAGAAGTCAAGCAGAGGGCAGATGTTTTCTGAAACAAAAGCCAGTGTGTATGTGCTCTCAACAGGATGGCAGCAGTCTAAAAAGGAGTAGAAGAATAAGGCCTTTAATCAGAGAGGTTCTTCTCTGAGCAACTTCTCTGTTCTGCTCCGCTGCCCAGCCTCCTCCCAGGAGATAGTCTTCTCATCTGTTGTCTCTTCACAGATGTTCTATCCAAACAGAATCACATTAGTGGTCTGTCTCTGCATAAATGTCTCTGTTTGACGCAAGAGCACAGAGAGAGCAGCGTCATAGCCTCCTAGCCCGTATATCTGAAGTCATACTTGAAACACTTCACTCCCTGTCACCCAAGGAGACTGAAAAATAGTTTTTATTGTAACCTACTTTGTGAAGAGTTTGGTGTGTGTTCAGTGATTGGTAATAACAAGATTGTCCTGTCCCGAAAAACTCTCCCATAAGTCATTTGTTTAAGCAGCAATTATGACTCATATTTACATTTATAGTGGCTGCTCCCTCTAGTGGCCTCCTGTAATTGTTACTGTAGCAATGTAGGAAATAAGGTGACAATGTATAACACGTTTCTTTTTTTTCTTTTTTTTTTTTTTTTTTTACATTACGGAACAAACATAACTACGCAACATTCTGCGTCACATGCGTAACCGGAAGTTAAGTAACAGAACAGATGATTTAAGCCCAACCACAATCTTTTTTCTAAACTTAACCAAGTAGTTTTGGTGCTTAAACATAACCAAACTGTGACCGTTTCACAACGCTTACGATTTGTTCAAAACCGCGACCGTTATGTTCTATGGTCCAGATTTGAGGACGGAAAACACTCCTGTGAGTCGTATTTCCTGCCACCGCTAGGGATGCTTATTTATGAAACGTCATATGAGAGGAAAGGAATAAACAACTTATATTGTCGTGTGGTTTGAAGGACTTGTTGGTCGTAACGTAAACATGCACAAACATCATCACTGATTTCCGATCCACAGCATGTAGTGGATTCAAGAAACGAATCAAGATTTTCATTATTCTATTCTTTAAATGTCTGTGTTGTGACAGTGTGGGTGCATTAAGTGTGTGTGTGTGTGTGTGTATGTGTGTGTGTGTGTGTGTGTGTGTGTGTGTGTGTGTGTGTGTGTGTGTGTGTGTGTGTGTGTGTGTGTGTGTGTGTGTGTGTGTGTGTGTGTGTGTGCGTATTTATGGAGCAGAAGCTGTGCTGAATGTTGCTCAAACAAAAGTAAATACGGTAGCTTGTTAATGCATTAGCTCCTACGAGACTGGATCTCTATAATCAATCACACCAAACTGGCTGCAGTGGAAGAAAATAATGTGATGTTTGAGTGATGATGGCATATGTAAAGGAAAATTGAAATGAATATGGCTCTCTGAACATGTCCGGGATATTTCCCTGTCTCTAGCCCAGTGCATTGAAAGCCCTTAAGAACCAATAAAGAGTGCAGAGTTTGGTCCCCTGGCAATGAGCATGTACATGTCAGTACAAATGTTGCTACCATGTGCAAATAGGAGTCATTGACGCAACTCTCCTCAGAGGAAATAACTTCCTGAATAGCTCACGAAAAATTACACTTGTTTAATTTCCAATATGCGTAATTGCAGGCCTGTGGCACCAGAGGGTGGTTCATATAGCCAACCCTCATGGAGATTGTCGATGTAAATTATTCAAACTAACTTGAGTGTCTGTGCTGGAACGTGCTCTTCTTAGATGTGGCGTGTCTATAATGCATAGTTACCCTCTACATTAACAGGATTTCAGCCTCCATAACACAGCAGAATGCTTCTTCTCAACTAGCTTTTATTCAGAGAGATATCAAGCGAAAGTGAACTACTGTGATAAAGCAAGGATCACATTGTTCATGCAATTTTTATGAAGGACTGAAAAGTGATCTTTTCCCCATCTCGCAGAGAGTACAATTAAATTCATATCTTCCAAATGATAGTTACTGATAAAGTAACTGATAAAGTTGGATGACAGACTCTTCTGCCATTGTTCATCTTCACAAAGATATCAAGATAGATGCACAAAATGAAGTCTTTGAATACAATTGTGTTGTAGTCTTCCAATTTCGATCATACAACCTTGATGTTAGTTGCTGTGGTAACAGAGGCTTAGACTTTCATGTAGTTGCAATGCACTTTCAGTCATTTTTCCTTTTCCTTTTGTTGTTAATGACTGTTAAAGATCATTTTTCGATTGCTACTGAATAGTAAAGTAAGCCAAATTCAAACGTAAAAAAGTTGCTGTGCATTTTGCTATTTTAGTGCAATTTGTCCTGAGAGAAAGTACATTTGCTTTTGTTCTAACTGTCCTCCCTCTGACTCTTGGGTAACTGATCATGAATTGTGCAGCATGGCTTGCCCACTTGGCGCTCGATTACTTAGTCCGATGTGACTATGCAGGCATCATTTATTGATGCTAGGTGAGGAAGATCAGTTTCACTGTCCACCAGAGGGTGAACATTTTCAGCCTCTCTGTAAACTGGAGTTCTGCGACTCAACGACATAATGCACCTCCCGCCAGCAGACAAAATAAATCAAAGATCACTGTATCTATGGCTCTGCCGTTAATACAGACACATTGTGGCTGAGGGACAGAAAAATGGATTTTGTGGAAATTTTCAGCTTAGAAACATATTCCCAAGGCAGAGCGTCTGAAACTGTAAGTACAATATGCTTCATTATATTGTAGACCTTTGGAGAAATGTCATTGCCACAGGTGTAATCCTGCTGAAATACTTTCATTATAGAATACGATTCATAATGCTACAACTCTTTGACCTTTTATACATTACATCTGTTGACTGAAATGTACAAATCTGCAACATCAAGCAGCTTTAGCTTTATCCCAGAGACTGAAATGGAGGCTACAAGTTGGATTCATCAGTGAGGTGAATATGGCTCCAAGTGTCAGACAGTATGCAGTTGTGTCCACACACATCATTTGAGCTGCAGGAAAGGTTTTGTAATAAACACCACGGAGCCCTGCGCTCAGCTAATGTACTGTAGATCAAATAAATCTATATCCATGTGGAAACACTAAAAAAAACCAAACACACCACTGTATTGTGAAAGAAAGAAAGATTGCTTACTGTGTTTATAACCCAACTTCATTTGTAGTGCTCAAAAGAAAAACACAATTTCCAGCTACAGTACATGTTCTTTTATGAATTAGTTATGATTAAAGCATGCAGTAGCAGTTGAGGTGACCACAGAATACACTTCATCTTAGGTGACATTATTGTGTGCCTAACTCTTGCACTGAATGGCTTCGGAACATTTGGTAACCTTTCTCTCAGCTTATACATTGTGTTGATGAGTTGGGAATATTTTATTCATACCTCATGCAATGGACACGTGTGCCCATACAGACAGTCGTGTTCATGGGCACACCCAGCATTCTGCTGCACATCATTTATTATCATCGGTACAGTAAGTGGGAAAAAATTTTAGAGGGAAAGAAAGAGGAGCTTTGAATAATGAATGCGAAGAGCCCTGTTACACGGCAGACAAGCCTTTGAAGTGACATAACTTACTGCCACTGCTTTCATAGCATCACCAGTGTACAGACACAAAGACAGAGATAAAGGGAAGACAAGGAGGGGGGGTGGGGGGTTGCAGACAAAAAGACACATTAAAACCTTTTAAGCTATTACAGTTCTTCTGAATACCTTCCCTCTGCCAACTTGTAGCAAAGGGAAAAGGCTTCGAAGCAGTGTGTTTTGTTGGTAGAATCAGAAAAATCATATTTAATCTCAGTTTTGATAGGCGTGGTCTTTCATACAATAGACTGCAATTAGCTGTTTTGCGAATGATGGTTATAGCTGATTCTATTCTCTGATGAACTTTATCTAATTGTCTTGGCATTGAGCAAATCAAATAACCACTTTTGTAAGAAAAAACATCCTCCGGGCTTCTTTTATAAAGAATGTGCTGACATCTAGAAATAAAACCAATTTCATGCCTCTCAAAGCACAAGAGTGAGGCATGACAACTCCGCCTGTGTGACTAGCTTACGCAATTAATTTGCTTTGTCTTCACTGAGTGAACTGTGGCTATGAAACATTGTTTATCACGCTTGAATCAATTGTCTTATCACTTGGGTTGAATTGCTTCATATCAGGCCATGACTCATTATGATTTAAATATCTCTATGAAAACTATTATTTTGAAATTCTTTTGGAGTTAGATTCACTGATTTAGCATATAACCTCCAGGCTAGTAGTAGTAAGTTGTAATGAAACAGCACATTATGATCTATGATCTGTGCTTAATTTCTCATCCCTTTCTTCCTCTGCAGCCACAGGACCAAATCCTTAGGCCGGCCGCCCCCTTCAGGGACCTGGAGTGCTTCACAGGGACCCCCCAATGGATGGGACATGGGCAGCAATAGAGAGGGGCGTGACTGCTACATCAAGTAAGTGCCCTGTGTTTACAGAAACAGAGTGGGAGCTTTCTCTGTCCCAGATGTTTCAGACGCTTTGCCAACCTGTGATTATTCCGGCCACGTCACTGCCTCCACAATGTCTCCATCTGTGCGTTCAGAATACTGATTCTCTGTTCCCTCCACTGCTGCGCACACTCTGCCACTGCCTACTCTCTCTCTCTCTCTCTCTCTCTCTCTCTCTCTCTCTCTCTCTCTCTCTCTCTCTTACACACCCACAACACTCTACATGCAGTCTCCCAAATTCAGAAGAGGTCTCTTCAGTGTGTGTATGCTGCCACTGAGGGAAAAAAAAAATCACCTGTGCAGGGATTTGTTTTTGATCTGAGAGTCTGCATGTTCCCTAGAGGATGCTGGGTTGTTATGTCATCAGCGTGATTGATCCTTCATAATTGGCACTTCTGGATATCTGTACTGGCAGGTAAAAAGAAACTCTGCACTGGATCTTTATATGTTTGTGTGCACATGTTCTAATGTAACAAGTGAGTGTTTTGCTTGTTCTGTTGATTTGGCTGTGCTTTCCTTTCCTATTTTTCCCGAGATGTGTAATATGCATTCATACTAGATCTAAAAATAAATGCTGCATTTATGAACCCCTGTGCATACTAGATTCTGACTGTCGTTTGCTCCTTTCATTTGTTCACAAGATTGTCACTTCTCCTTTTTACATTTATTATAATGCAACAACATGAACAGTAGCTTATTTTGAGTCCTAGATGCATCTGTCTAATGTGAAAACATCGGTGTATTTGCATGGTAAACGGAATAGGAGGTGAGCACTTGTCACACATGGGTTATAGCACGAGAAGTGTGATGTCAGAGGAGTTATATAAGGAGCAAGAAGCAGGGGAAGTGCTGGATGCAGAGAGTGTGTCTGGATGAGGCAGATCATGGAGGCTGTTTTGGCTCCAGCTTTATCTTTCTAAATTTAAGGAAGACTCATGAATAATCAAATCTCTGTTTCTGTGGCTGTCTGTGGTCATCTGAGTTTGTCTCCAGGGGGCTGATACTAAATTGTTGTATATCTCAGTGGAACACATGTCTAATCTGCGTGACAGGAGAGCACATGAATAAAGCAGTAGCTATTTAATATTTACACTGAAACACATGGGAGTTAATATATATGTAATGTAGTTTGGAGACTGCTGTGACTTTAGTCTGGAGGATTGTTCAACAGAGTAGATAAAGACACTTCTTCTTTGTAAAGACTGATCATGAGATGGCAGGATGGTCATTTCTTTTCACAGTACACAAAGCTGTCAAAGTAAAATGAACAGTAGTTCCATCAGTACTTAAATTTCTACTTCATTAAGCCCATCTAAACATCCCAAATTTCCATTTGGGATGTTTAGAAATTTCACAGCAGCCAGTCCCATAAAAGGAGGAATGACACAGCAAAAATATGCTAATAAAATCATGCTGAGATTGCTTAATTAAAAAGGTGGTGTTCCAGGCAGGACACATATAACAGAACCAACAAGTTGTGAGCCATGTCAACGCGGCCTTTCAGAACAAGAGTAACAGGATATTGCTTTTGGTAATGAGCTTACTCCAGTTCGTCCAAAATGTGCTTTAAGAAAGCAAGAATAAAAATAGTCCTCGTACAGTGAGGCCAGGATTTCATGCTACTCATTTTTGTTCATCGTGTTAACTGTATAGCTCACAGTGTGGTTTCTGATTGCTGTATAAAGTATTGTGGAGCTACACTAGCAGCTAATGAGTATGATTAGGGACCATTAGATGCATGGCTGTCTGAACAATGGGAATCCAGCCATGTTTAGCAGGTGGCCGTGCAGGGGAGGTGACCGTACTCTTCCTGAATGCACAGGTCCATATGGTTTAGAGTTGTGCACAATCTGTTGAGTTTGTCATTTGAGAGATAAAACTGACATATAAATCCAAACTAAATGTGTCTTCAAGGGACCTTCAGAAATGTAAATTGACAGAGTTCACTGTGCGGTAATTGTTGTTATGAGTTGTCGTATAATGACTGTCAAAACACTGAAACAAATTCCCTGCTTTAATATTGGGGTGACAAGGGTGAGGACAAAATGTGTCATGTTAAGAGGCATTAGAATCAACGATATTATATTTAAAGAAATGGGGGTGGAAACAGGGAAAAGATAAACACAGCAGTGCCCCAGTCCAGCAACCTGTATCTCAAACAGATATTTAACTGATACAAAAAAAATTAAACATTGTAAAAAGGGTTAGTAAATGCACCAATTAATAATGCATTTAATATCTTTTCAACAGGTAGTAACTGCCAACGCCACACCGGTGTTTTTTATCATGTTTATGCTGATGTGGGTGTGTTCTAAATAGTTGCCTACTCTCCATTATTATCTGGACAGCCTCTGGATCCCTTTAATATCATACTGACATGAAATGAAAAACATATCCTATAGTAAAGTCAACGACAGTAATATGGGAATATTAAACAGGGCCTGAAATAATAGAGGTAGTAGGCTTCTTTATTTGTTTATTTATTTATTTATTTATTTATTGAGTCTGTCTGTACATGTCAATAGCATTTCCCAACCTCATTTTCATGCAGTCCTGTTCAATTATACAACACATCCCATGTCTCTTTCATGTCAGCGAAATATAATAACACATTTCAGGGCTAATTATTTTATTTAAATAGGCCGCCAAGGGAAACTTATTTGACACATAAGAAAACATGTATACATGACAGATTGAGTGTTTCCTTCGATGACCCCAGGGACCCACTCAGCTCATTATTTTCAATTAGCGCCACCTTTTCAGTCTTTTTACCGCAGGCTTGGCACACACCGTTGCCAGTCTTTCTGCCGGCCCATATTACTCCTGGACCACACGGCCGCAACTAGAGGCTTCTGTGTTGATTTAACAAATGAATCAATTCATTTTATAATGGACGTGCAAAATTGGTTTTAAACAACATTGAAATGTAACTCTTTATGCCTTCCTTTCATACAGGCACAGTGTGTGTGCGTAGTGTGCATGTGTGTGTTGGTGTGAGAATGAGTGAGCATTTTGTGATGTTTTGATGTGATGATACAGTCAGTTATTGTGGCAAATGCCCTACATGTTGTGACATTGTAGATCCAGTGATTAAAACACTTGAAGGAATCTAGCTATATGGCTGATGGGTTTAGCCTTTAGCTTCTTGGTAGCCATTTTTAAATGCCCCTTTTAAAGACTTTTACAATTGAAGTTAGCACAAAGACTTGCAGAATTACAATGCCGGTTAACAACGTGTGTTGAGTACCTGCATTGTTCTTTATTTTTTACAGGTGGGATTGTAGTTTGTTAATTTTTTTTTTTTATCTTAGTCTCCTCTTTTAATTTTTCAAAAAGAATTTGGTTCCGAAGAAAGTGTTGTCCAAAAAAAAAAAAAAAAAAAAAGCAGTATGTATAAACAGTCTAAAGTCAAATATATCTGCCAAGAAACAGCCTCAAACACGGCACTCCACATCAACATTTGTATGCGGGAAGGAAGGAAGATGTGATTTTATCTCTTAATTACACCTTAATGCAGATGTGTTACCAAACCCACCAATGGAAGACTTGGGGCTATGTCATTTTTAATTGAAACAAGGAGGATAATATCTTAATTGCAAATACATGTATTATTTATGGCCTCTGCATAGTACGTATTATTTAAGCTGGTGTGTTTTATGGTCTCAATTGAATCAGTAGCGCATTACTTTTGAGGCATTTGTTTAATTACCATAACAACGAGATTGCCAGCATCCGTGTGCCAGCGGGTCAGATTTGACACAACATCTGCTGGATTCTTTTATAACACAAGGACTAATTTCTTACATTTAAAACAACCTATTCCATGAAGATGTGTTTTCTACTTACCATTTGTTACTGTGGTACAGCAACATCCCTTCAACTTAAAGAGCATACCAGCCCTCAAAACATGTGTATCTTCAGCTGAAATACCTTCTTTAGATTAATCTAGCTCCTTTTACATCAGCCTATTAGACATCAGGCTCTTGTTCAGCTTGAAAAGAAAGTGGCTTATTTATCTGAAACCAAAAGAGGAGACCATTTTGGTGCATTTGTTAGAAATCAGTTGTATTTTAAAGCTCAGAAAAGTCTCTTCCCAACTATAGCTATGCAATGTAGACCTCTTCACCCCTCTCCAAACATTAAAGGCCCCTTTTTTTACTAGAATTTGCTACAAAGTCAATGTTCGCATGGTTGTAATATTGATTGATATTACTTCGAGGGCTGAGCTTTTGGTTTATAGATGTAAAACGACGGTATCTCTTTTATTTCAAGTCTTGGTTCCCTGTAAAGGTGGATGTCAGAGCATCACAGAGATTGGGTTCACTTCTAGGCATGATATGTAGGCATGATATATGTTCACTTCAGGACTGATGTTTCCACATTCTGTCATCTTTCGTTATCTGTTTAGCAGCTGCAGTTCACATCCTAATGACAGATCACATATTCATGATGTATTTCTGGTTCATAGCTCTGCGAGGGAATTGTTAAATCCTCATCTCAGTCTAAGTCTCAGTTGACAATCACTTAGCTTTGAACATCTTGTTGAATCTGTTTTTTTTTCTCTCCTAGTATCGAGCTTGCGATTGACAGATCTCTCTGTGTCTTTGTGCAATGAAAGATTAATTGTTAGTATTTAGTGGTAAATAGTACATGTGTCAAGAATAACTGTGAATCACACACTGTCTGCCCCCAGTTTAAATTAACCAACATTGTTGGCACCATACGGAGCTGCTGCTGCTGCTTTTGCAGCCAGAGGAAGTGGAGAAACACTGTAAAAACTCTAATCACAGATTATGTGAAAGCTACATACAGTTTGTGCATGCTCTTTTGAGCTAGAGGAGAGAATAATAATTTTCTCGCAAGGACGAAGTAAAGTGCATTGATCAGAGTGACTGAAGGAAATGGTCAAATAAGGTACAAACCATACAGTCTTGGTTTGCAGCCGGCAATTAATGGCAGGATTCAAGATAGCAAATCTCAAACTCAGGTAGGCAGGAGGATTTAATAGCATGGCATTCCACATCATACCAGTCCTGCATCTTTATTAGTGTGGCAAGGCAAAAGCCTATTTTGAAGCATAACAGTGTGAGTACTACAGAAAACTGTAACTGCTCCTTGGGAAAGCACACATTGCAGAGGATATCTGCAATGTGAGAATAAAAACATTGGAGCTTGGTTACCAGCACCCACTTGTTCTATTTTTGCAGCATTGCACTAGTTCCTTATTTCAAAATCGTATCTCGCATCTTGTCTTGAAACATTTGGGATTTAGGTAAAAGTAAAAAAGGTAAACAACTATTTCTATACACCTAGCAGTTACATTAATTGCTGTCCCCATTTGAACAGCATTCTCCAGTTTGAGCTGCAGTTTGATTGTCTCTAGGGTGGATTTTTCTTAGTGGTTATATTTTTCTTAGTGGTTATATATATATATATATATATATATATATATATATATATATATATATATATATATATATACATATATACTGTATATATAGGAAACTTTGTCAACATCTGTTATATCTAATAAAAAGATACATTTCTCTGTTCATTTCACTTCAATTTTATTGCTGCAAAATGGTATTGTCAAGCATCTATATATGTATATATATATATATATATATATATATATATATGTGTGTGTGTGTGTGTGTATATGTGTATATATATATATATATGTGTGTATATGTGTATATATATATATGTGTGTATATATATATATATATATATATATATATATATATATGTATATGTGTATATATATATATATATGTGTGTATATATATATATATATATATATATATATATATATATATATATATATATAGGGATGGGACTCACCAGAGGCCTCACGATAAGATATCATCATACTTATCCCACAAAATTGTGATTTTAAAGATTTTGCATTATTGTAATTTATTACTTTTTTCCAACTTCAAATTTTTCCCCAATTTAAAATGATGTCTCCAAAAGGAAATCATAAGTTGATTGACTGTCCTCACAGTGAACAAGCTCAAAGCCTAAAATTTTACTTTATCAATTAGTCAATTATCAAAATAGAAGCTGAATTTATTTCTGTCAATTAACTTATTGATTAATCAACTAATTGTTTCAGCAACATTAAAAACTATTGCACATTTAGGTTCAGGAATACTGACAATTTAAATCCACTTGTTCTTTCTTCTCTGCAACATGTTTACTTACATACCAATATTCAAAATCAATCAATCTATCGCTCTTTAGGTGTAATGACCGAATACATTTTCAATACATTAGCAATGGCCTTTTAAAATTCTTATAATATGAAATATTTATGAACATTTTACATTTCTGTTTTTCTTGATACACTAATAGTGGCTTCAGTGCTTTGCAATATAACAAATACAACCAGTAGTGATGACGAACGCAGGAAATATCCTTTTTATTCTTCCTACAGCCACGTGTCCCAGAGCAGCTCCCTGGAGGAGGTTCGTCTGGACGGGGACAAGTTTGTGCCACAAGCGCCCCGGAAGGTGGAGATGAGACGAGATCCAGTGCTTGGCTTTGGATTTGTGGCAGGCAGTGAGAAACCTGTGGTGGTCCGCTCAGTCACACCAGGTAAAGTGGCCAAGCGGTAACGTGAACTCTAATACAGCAGTGACTCATCCGATCTATGGCCATTATCAAGATATTCCTCGAAGCAGATTAAATCCTCCAAAAAAAGTAGCCAGAAAGGAGGGAGTATAAAGCTCACACAGGCTGTAGTTTACGTGGATGATTCATTGATTTTAACAGGGCTCAATGAGTAAGCATTCATTAGAGCCTTGAGCCACAAGACAGGAAATCAAGAAAAATGGCATGACTGTGCACAGCTTGTACCACTTAACTCCTGGTTGGTGTTTGTCGACAGGGGGTCCATCAGAAGGCAAGCTGATCCCAGGAGACGAGATCATCATGATTAATGATGAGCCAGTCACTTCAGCACCCAGGGAGAGGGTTATTGACCTTGTCAGGTATGACAACACATTAAGGTGAGATATCATTTGCCTGCTGTTGAACCTGTTGTTGATAATTGTATAGTGCCTATAGAAAGTATTGACCCTTTTTGGACGTCTTCATGTTTTATTGTCTTACAATGTTAAATCAAAGTAGATTTAATGTTGTTGTTTTATACACTGATTAACAGAAAAAAAAGACTTACATGTAATGTTGAAGTGAAAATGTACTGTATTTCTACTAAGTGACCCTAATTAATAACAAATATAAAATACAGTATTCACCCGCTTAAATAGGACACACCTAAAATCCTCAATATTGCAGCCAATTAGTTTTATAATAAGTTTAACGTGTGCAGTGAAAATGCATCTGTATATGGAATTGCTGAATCAGCATTGTAAAGTACATTATGACAACAAAGGACCATTCCAAACAACTTATAAAACGGGTGTCAAAAAGGCACATTAAGTCCCCTATGAGTCAATGCTGTAAAACAATAAAACATGAAAACTTCCAAAGAAGGTGAATACTTTATATAGGCACTGTAGTTCACTTTTGTAAACAATTTAAATAATCAAACTACTTCTCTCTTACAGTTTATGGACATATTGTAGATGGCCACAATACGTCAACTATCCAAATTTTTCGACTGGGCAGATGTGGTACATTATTGTAGCCACCTGCTCCATTCACCATGGTGATGTTTTTTAATGCGTCTCATTAAATTAATATCACTGACACAGCTGAGTGGCTGGCAGTGAGCGCTTGGTCGTCGTACGACCTGTGCGGCAGTCTGTCAACAGTACATCAGTACAGGGAAAAGTGCCCATGTGGCCACTCCTTCGTGGCCCATGTGGCCTTGTATGGCCTCGGTCTATGCAGTAAAACTCTGCACTTTGGTGCCAAGACAGGCTGCCAGGAGCATCACTGGGACACAATGATCCTTGTGCTACCGTCCACCATGATGTCCTAAAAATAACAGTAACTGGAAGAAAACTGAAATGAATCAGATTTCTCTTAACCACATTATTTTGTTTTGTTTAAATCTTTAATGAAAAATAATTCTTTTTTTTAAAAATGTTTTGTGTCTTGCAGGAGTTGCAAGGAGTCCATATTGTTGAGCGTTATTCAGCCGTGCCCAGTAAGTTTCTCCATTCTGAATGAATGAAATCAAGTACATTCCAATAGACTGTTTGTGTGTTTGGAGCTGATTATTTTGTTGACTCTATGAAAACAAGTCATTAATCATGCCATATGTTTGTGCTGGCACAGTGAGGCCTTAGCTGAGTGTTAGAGCCCCGCTAACTCAAAGGGAGTCCAATTTTCCAAGTCTTCTCATGTTTTAGCGTCAGATCCTCGCAAGACCTCATGAACCTGCCACATCAAAAATGACTGGAGTCACAGAGCACCAGTTGTGAACGCACAGCGACTGCAGCATATATCTGGCCTTTGTTTACAGTTAACATAATAAGTCAGTGAAAATGAATGAATTATGCTTGAATTCCCTCCAAAAGTGCGTACACATATAAAACAACATAAATGCTGTTTCATTTTCAGTTCATTGTGCATTTCAAATAATCAGTTTGTTCAGCAGAGGCTCATCATGACAAGTGTTGAGTCTTTAAACAGCCACTTAACATCTTGAAAGCAGATCTGATTTGCAGGAAAAAAAAAACATGGGTATAGTATTCCACAATACTCAGAGGACCAAGTATAATCCAGCCTGTAATTGCTTCGGTTTACCAGGCAGCCTCAATGACACACCGGCAGTGAGGGTGTCCTCCCTCTCATGCCCTTACACAGAGCCTCTCTAATTGCATCAGCACTGAGTGGAGAAATTGGAGGTTGTCATGTTTCAAGAAGGGAACATGCACTTGAATTATGTGAGGCTGAAAAAAATACATGACTCATAAAGAAACTGATTGTCCTTTAAATCTGTTTTATTTTTCTTCTCTCCGTCCAAAAGTCACCCAAATCGGCATTCATCAGCGCAGCCAAAAAGGCCAAGTTAAAGACTAATCCCGTTAAGGTCCGTTTCGCTGAAGAGGTCATCATCAACGGCCAGGTCCCCGTAAGTCACACTGGACACCGATTCATTCTGTACACATCAAGGTTCTGAACAGGAGACGACAGCGGCAGACTTGAACTCTAAAAGTGGGCATAGAGCAGAGTGAATATGTCAGAAATCACTAATGGAAAATGAAGACACGCATGAGCAAGAAATCCACCTCCTCCTCTTACACGTTTTCATCATTGGAATGAAATAGTGAGCATGTGGGTATGATTGACAGAAAAAGGGGGACACTCACAGAGGGCTTCCCTGATTTGTTGGATGTATCACACAGACAAGAGACCTTTTAGAGAGCAACCACAAAGTAAGGAGACTACGGGGCAGTCATATCCTCTGAGCTAAAAGGACAGCATCATACATAAATCCAGAAAGTGGTTATTAAAAAAGATGCATCAGTGTGTTACTTTGTGTTACTTTCACTACAATTTTAGCTCAGTGAAAAATGTCATGGAGATTAAATTAAATGTGAAAACATACATGTACATACATGAGAATTAGATAAGAAAACATATACCACCAAATACCAAAATACAGTAGATACCACTCTCATACAGTATCTGTATCTGTCAGGAGAGCTTAGTTTAGCATACAAACTGGAAGCAGGGGGAAACAGCTTGCCTGGATCTGTCCAACAGTATACAAAAATCTGCCGACCAGCAACAATTAAAGCTCATTAACTAACATGTTATATGAGATTTGTTTAAACCGTACAAAAATGTGTAAAAAGGACACGTTGTGGTGCTAAGCTAAGCTAACCGTTTGCTGGTTGCAGCGTCATAATTACCAGATGGAAATGAGAGTGTATTCCAGCAAGAAAGTAAATAAGGGTATTCCCCAAAATGTGGAACTATTCCTTTAATTTCCCCCAGAGTTACTTCACTATTGATTTCTTGAATGTGAAATAATTTTCCCCTAGGGGGTCTTCTAATTACAAAATGTCCCTCCCATGCACTTTAACTACAGTATATAAACATATTACTAATAGAAAAAGTGAGATTTGTTGATCAAATGATTGCTATTCCATCCTCAGGAAACGGTGAAGGACAACTCCCTTCTCTTTATGCCAAATGTTTTGAAGGTGTACCTGGAGAACGGGCAGACTAAATCATTTAAATTTGACAGCAGCACATCCATTAAGGTAGGTGCCGGAAAGAACCTTGCTTCACTGTGAAATGCTGTTGTGTAATCTGAAGTGATGTCCAGTTTAAATGTTGAATGTTATTTACAGTTGCACGGCACATAATAAAAGTGCAAACTCCTATCTTCACTACAGCCTTCAGAACCTTGTGAACTGAAATTATAATTAAAACAAAATGTTAAAGCGAATTAACTGTGCAGAATGGAGAACTTGGTCAGCAATACACACGTTTATCTGTGAAAAGCGCTTTATAAATAAATTTTACTTACTTACGCCCTTTGTTTTTTTCTATTGCTGTTGAAATTCGGATTGTATGTTCAGTTCATGTTTGTGCGTGCGTTCAGCCGTGAAAATTAAATATGGCTTTGGCATTGAGCTGAGCACAAGCAGGCTGCTGCATCTGCACGGTTCTCATAATGTATTAACTATGACTTTGTCTGTGTGAAAGGATGTCATTTTGACCCTGCAAGAAAAGCTATCCATTAAGAGCATCGAGCACTTCTCTCTGATGCTGGAACAAAGAGCTGAGGGGTCTGCCAGCAAACTCATGCTCCTGCATGAGCAGGAGATGCTAACTCAGGTGAGACAGCTCTCTTGGATGCTCCTAAACAGGAGAGGCAGTTAAATAATAGACTTGATGACAAAACAGAGGGAGGATACCACCCTTGTCTTCAGTATTCAGCCAAGTATTTTTTTTTTTGTATTCACGCTGTTGTACAAGAGGAGCAAAAGTGCAGGCATAGTTTGACATTTTGGAAAATATGCTTATTCACTTGGTTGCCAAGAATTAGAGAAGACAAATACATCTCTGAAATAGTCCCTGTTTTTTGTGAAAGAGATAAGTGATTTACTGTAGATGTGTTAGTATGTGGATTTATTTACCTTTGGACAGAGATAGGCTAGCTGTTTCCCCCTGTCTTTAACTAGTAGTCTCTAACTAATCCTCAAATCCCTAAAATTGTTTATTAATCTTGACATACATGATTCAAGTTAACATCAAATGTTGCATATAATGCACTGTCACTGTTCTTCGTACAAAAAAAATCTTAAAACATGTGTAAGCTCTTGTTATTAGATATGTTGCAGACGCAAACACTCGACTAATGGGTCCGTCATTATCTTCTGACTTGTGCTCTAGGTGACACAGAGGCCAGGGTCAAACAAGATGAAGTGCTTTTTTCGCATCACTTTTGTCCCAAAGGATCCCGTGGACCTGCTTAGGAGAGACGCAGTAGCATTTGAGTACCTCTATGTTCAGGTGAATATCACCATATGCAGATAACACTTAACACATGCAGCGTAGTTTATGGTGAAAGTTTGAAATTAATGATAAGAATGAGTAACTGAAGTGTAACCTCCTGTCCTATCCCTCTCGGCTCCTCCAGAGCTGTAATGATGTGGTATTGGAGAGATTTGGGTCAGAGCTGAAATACGACACGGCCCTCCATCTGGCTGCCCTGCAAATGTACATTCTAACCATCAATACCAAGCAGTCCCAGAAAGTTTCCCTCAAGTATATTGAGTAAGTAGATTGGATTTCACACTGCGCAATTGTGAATATAGAGTAATTTTGTTTCTTGGTTACTAAGTCCAGAATGCTCTCATACAATGAAACAATGAATTGTTTGCTACTACAGTGCCAGAAGATACATTCCTGCTGGTTAGTTAATGATTCTGATTGTACCCTGTCACTTAATCAGTTCACCTTCACCTCTGGGTCAATAAATCGATCATCGGTCAAGAGTGATGACTTCACTGTTTTTCTAAGTGATTGAGATTAATCTTTATGAATTGTGCGTCTGCAGGAAGGAGTGGGGTCTGGCGTTGTTCCTGCCTCCTGCAGTGTTGTCTAGCATGAAAGAGAAGAACATCAAAAAAGCCCTCACTCACATCCTCAAAACCAACCAGAACCTGGTGCCCCCTGGTAAAAAGGTAGAGTATGCTACCTCTTCCCTTTGTCTCTCTTCCTCTCTCTCTATCTGTACAGTAAGTCTCACGATATCTCTCTTTGCCTTTCAGTACGTCTGAATAGACTCTTTTCTTTACTACCACCTAGTGGAGTGTTCAGTTTCAAAATAATGGCGCTGGGTGGTTGCTTGAACAGACAGTGTTAAACCTTTTCCTTTTTTTGAACATTACATGCTGTAAATACCTCATTGCAGTAATTTCAGCTCGTATCTCATCCTATGTGTCTTGTTTCCTCCCCCATTCCAGCTGACTGCCTTGCAGGCAAAGGTCCATTATCTGAAGTATCTCAGCGATTTGAGGCTGTATGGAGGACGAGTTTTTAAATCCACACTAGTTGTGAGTGAAACCACTTTTTCACCTTTTATGCAGCCAGTGTGTGACACAAAGTGATAAATGTGCTGCCTCTCTCTTCCCCTTTTCACAGCAAGGCGAGAAGCACACAGAAGTGACATTGCTGGTGGGGCCCAAATACGGCATCAGCCACGTGATTAATACCAAAACAAACCTGGTGGCACTTCTGGCTGATTTCAGTCATGTCAATCGCATTGAGATGTATACAGAAGATGAGAACAGGGTTAGAGTGGAACTACATGTTCTGGACGTGAAGGTTAACAAATCCTCTTCTTTAAAAAAAAATAAAAGCATGTGCTGACTGGTTTTGTGAATATTTTCTATGGTTTCATCCTAACAACACCAAGTCTGTTTAGCGGCCATTACAATGTCATTCCACAGCCCCGCTTTCCCATTTATTTTGCATTCATTGTCATCTGCTTATCTGCCTCTTTCACAGCCCATCACTCTCTTAATGGAGTCTGTTGATGCAATGAATCTGGCCTGTTTGACTGCTGGCTACTACAGATTACTGGTGGACTCTCGGCGCTCCATCTTCAATGTGGCCAAAAACACAGAAACAAGTACGTCTGAAACAATTACAAGATGACTCATCAGAAAGTGTTGTGTTTAAATAAGTCCTGTTTCATCTTTTGGTTCCTCTTTGCAGGCAATGCAGCAAGAGTAAAGCAGACCTACCAGGCCATTGAGTGTACATACAGCACACCCCATAAAGGACTTGAAGACAGAAACAACCAGAGATGCAACCAAGATTATTCTGACCAGGAGTGTGAATACCTCCAGCATGGGAGATTTGAAGGCCAGCGAGTCTACATTACTGAGATCCACCAACCCCAACACTCCATGCACATGGAGAGGGCAGAATGCTGCAGAATCCCTTGCTCCCAAACTTACCTCAACGTCCCCAGGCCCAAACCCCAAGACTCCTCCAGGAGTGCAAAGGTCTCCTTCATATTTGGAGATCCTCCCTTAGACAGTGTAAACCCCCAAAATCTAGGCTACCAGAGACTGATGGATGAGAGCCCGGAGATGTTAGACAATCACAGCCACATGTATAGGCGTCTCGAGGACGACTATAAGATGATGGATGCCATAGAAGACGGGGACGGGTATCAGTACTCCACCAAAATCTTTGGTCCTACTGAATGCATCGAGGAGCCGCTGCTGCACGATATCTGCTACGCAGACACAACAGATGACGCAGAGGATGAAGATGACATCAGCTGTGAGGAGGACATGCTGATGAGTGACCTTGACAAGCCTATGTTACTCTCGCTCTCAGGGTCCAACGATGATATCATTGACTTGACCTCCCTCCCTCCCCCACCGGACGGTAATGACGAGGAGGACAATGACGTACTGCTGCACTCTCTTAACCTGGCCATCGCTGCTCCTCCTCCCGGCTTCAGGGACAGCTCTGACGAGGAGGAGCAGCAACAGGGGGCCGGCACTCGGGCCCAGGGGGCCTGCAATGATATCCCAGTGTCTCTTATAGATTCAGTGCCCGCCCTCGGAGCAGAAGGCCACGGCGAGCCTCTGAACGATGCAGTGGTGTCCACCTTACAGGCACTCGAGGCCCTCGCTGCGTCTGAGGAACAGAGTCCGGCACAGTCCGAGAGTAGCACAGGTTCTCCTTACACTATTGTAACGTTCATCCATTGACACTGCACATGTTCCAGCCATTCACTTTTGATTTGTCATTGTTGATTTTTTTCAATAAAGCCCATTTTGTCCTCTGTTTCCATTTGTGTATTTCTTCGTACAATTGTGTTCATTACAGCAACATTTATTTTTTGTCAAGATTTGTTGTTTTGTGGATCATTTTGTTTGTTTTCTCATTTGCACACTGCACAATGTCAAATGTTTGTTGCTAATATAGAAAAAATCTAAACAATTTTAAACAGCCACCCATAGCATGTTAATTGTAATTATTTGACTGTTCTCTATCAATATTTTATACATGCCTTAATTTGATTGTAGTTTTAAGAGCTTACCGGTATTATATATTGATTTATATTCATTATTGTCTATGTTATTCCAAAGTAATCATTCACTCCGCATTTCTCCCCATACATGTGAATTACATTACCATTAACCATATTTGACTCATCTCCTAATCTGTGATATTTATCATGTGCCTCAGATGAAGTTGTTAATGAAGGGTTTGTCTTTCTGTGGTACACAGGTGTAGAAATATCACGAGCATTTAGTCCTGAGTCCTCAGATTCTGGCAACGAGACAAATTCCTCTGAGATGACAGAGAGCTCCGAGCTGGCCGCTGCTCAAAGACACTCAGAGAACCACCTGAGGATGCATGTAGCCATGACAGAAGGTTACCACGCTGTGAGCGAGGAAAAGACGGCGGTCGCTGGAACTAGCGATGGTGGTGCGGGAGCTATGGAGTACAACACCCAGGAGCATCAGGATGAAGAGGCTAAATCATCTGCCGTTGCCTCATCCCAGATTTTTCACTCTGATGGTGGTGAGATGGAGCCAGAGACAATGGAAATAAAATCAGTCAGTGAATACTTCACTAAGATGCACATGGGCTCAGTAATGAGCAGGCAGAGAGGAAAACAGAGGGTGGCAGAGAGCAGAATGCAAGGAGTTACCTGTGAATCCTCTGACAGATCTCACATGACTTCTCACGACTCAGCTAGAGAGGAGGCCCCTCATCTTGTTGGGAAGTATAACGCTTTCACTGTGAGAGATTCCTACTACATGAATCAACTTGATCTGGGGCGAACTCACTTTAAAGACAGGCATCAAAAATGTCAGCAGAGAGTGCCCGAAAACAAAATGGCAGAAAATCTCTCTCCGGATGGTGTGGCTGACTCACAGGCTTTCCACGCAGACAGGTTGACAGTAAAGGAAGAGAAACAGGACTCAGATGAAAGAAGCCAACAGTTAAATGCTCATCTCCACTCTCCGTCCAAAGGGCCTGCCCTTGCAGAAGGCGATGCCACTTCACAGGACAATGAGCAGCAGCAAATAAAGATTCCACCATTGGATCATGACGTCACACGGTTATATGAATACCACGTGAGCAAGCGCATGTCATCGATCCAGAGTGAAGGCGTTAATTCTCTCCAGAGCTCGCAGTGTTCCTCTATAGACGCCGGTTGTAGCACAGGCAGCAGCAGCTGTGTCACCCCCATGGATTCTCCTCTTTGTGCCACAGACAACATGCATGTACTGTCAGAGTCCTCGCTCAAGGGGCTGAGTTATGTAACTGCTGAGGAAAAACATTATGGGCCGCCAGGTCAGGGGAGGGTTGGCCATCCCATAGACCCCACCCTGCTGAGGAAGATCCACGCAGCTACCAGTGCTGAGCCTGGGTTCGGGATAACACGAGATAGCAGTCACCGAAAGCCCAAGATGAAAGAAACCACAGGTAAAACTAAAACGGAAGGGGCTCTCTCTTATCTTTGTCTGTGTAAGTGCATAAAGGGAACAAAAGGGACATTTTCCTCATTGCAGGCAAATAAGGGCAGGGATATATTTGAAATTGTCACTTAACCCTGTTCACGAAAATTTCAAAAGCAAACATGTTTCACATTTTTCTTATTCTCCTTCAAATGAAACAACACACTTTAAAATATACCCCTGCCTTTATTTGAGGACTTTTCTGAAAATGTCACTTTTGTTCTTTCCATCTATTTGACCCTTTAGGAATTAACAAGTATGATGCATATCATCATTTCTGTAAATATAGTACATATAAGCATAAGTGTTATTATTAAAGATGAATATGTGCTGTCAGGGAGATGCTTAACAGTTCTCTTTGTTTTCCTACTACCCCTAGTGTAGCTTGCACACAGCTGAAGAAGGTTGGGGAAGAGTCATCTTTAGCTCTCTTCAATGAGACCAGTACCACCACCACAACCACGTCACTATCATCATTAAGAAGTAGCACAGAGCCCAGAGGGCTAACACAGGCCAGCCCCGAGCCTGACCCACACTCCCTGGCTTTCCCCTCAAGCGGATCTTTATGTGACCCTAAAACAAGCAGCATCAGGAAGCCACGCAGGGATCGGATGCTCAGGAGAAGCTGGAGCACCATAATGCCAAGTTCCAGGAGTTTAGAAGTGCTGATAGAGAAGACCAGAGCCACACTTACAAGGAGGAGTGGTGGTCAGAATTTCCCATCTCAAGATCCTCCCAAAGTACAGAGGATATTCTCTGCCAAAACCTTGCCCAAGAGCTTGTCCCAGGGTTCAGTCGCAACTAATTTGTCTGGTAGAAGGCTGCTAAGAGGAGCCACCCTGTTGCTGCCAGAGTCAACAGCACCAAGGCTGGATGTAGGTACGTGGAGGTGCCGTGGGCCGTTCAGTCACTGCTTCCTGCGGAGAAAAAAACCCACTGATGGTGATGATGAAGACAGAGAGATGCACTCGCATGCTCTGTTCTCTGTCAGCTCGGTTTCTTTCAATCGCAAGAAAAGCACAGTCTTGAAAGCTGACTGTAAAGCTGAGCAGAGTAACATGAACGCAGCTACGAATGACATGAGCCTCGAAGCAAGGCTAGCTCGCGTAAATTCAATGAAGGGAAAAACCTACAGCCTTCATACAGGGTTCGCACTTACACGTAAGGATGCCTTAGAGATGGCCGGCGTTTTGCGTTCCAGCGTCGGCGACCGGTCCAGAGGTGCAAGACGAGAGGTCAACGAGGCTGACATGGATAACTTCTCCCAGCTGCTTTTCATGCAGGCGAAAGTGCTGAGCAGCGCCTGCAGTCAGATGGGTGTAGAGTACAGCAGCCCAGAGGAGTTACTGCTCACTCTGACGCACAGCTTCCACACACTCTGCTGCCTAACGCAGGCCTGTATGTCACTGGTGGAAGGCCTGAGCACCGAGAGAGAGCGGCGTGAGGTGGTAGCCAAGGTGGACGAGGTCGTCATGAACTACGTGTGTCTGCTGAAAGCTGCTGAGGCAGCTTCGGGAAGCTCCCCCAGTGACCAAAGTGTGAACGCATTGACACATCACTCTGCCTCCATGTCTGCTATTATAAATGCACTAACTCACTCACTGAAAACACTGCTCAACAAATAAACTGTTGTTATTTTGTCCTGATTATTGATTTTAAAGCCATACATAAGAGACATGGGTTTAACAACCAATGTGAACTGCTGTGAAATAAAACTTGCCTTGTGTATACAATATTTTATTATGTAAAGTAAAAATACAACTATATGAATTATTAAAGTTTTGAATAGATTATAGTAAGGCCTCTATGAAGAAGAAGAATATGACCCTCCTCTCAAGTATATTATCTAATATTATATAATAGGGATTGTTTTCAAGATTTATTGGTTATATTAGGGGTTCATACCTTATTGCTATCTTGTTTATACATTGTAAGAATATATATTATGTTGGAGAAATGCATACACTATATACAGCTATCGACAAATCACTGCGCAGGACAAGACGTGATCAATCAAGTAACACATGACTTTTTCATTGGCTGGATTCACCTTTATTTAATGAATACTTTACACATGAACACTGAGTACTTTCCTGTTATTTTTTGTGAACAGCATTAAAAAGATTAAAACTTTTAAAAAGTCTTCTCAAATTCTTTTTGTTCTATTCCGTTACCAAATTGTAATTTGTATTTAATTTTGCAGTGGTACATGCAAATGTGTGATCATTAATGCTCTTTTCAGTTGATCTCTGTTGATCTAAAAACAGAATGACTTTTCTAGATTACAGTATACAAGTTTGCTCCTAAAATCGCATTATTAATACAGAAAAGTAGTTTGACCCATGTTTTATTTCATAACCATGTTTAATAATTTATGTTTTTACCATTTACTCAAGCCTGACAGGTGTAATGTTTTTTGCATTAACGATTATGATGGCCCATTTCTCTTATGGGGCCGGAGAGAGTGTTTGCATACTGTTATGTGTGAGTAGCACATGCACATGTTGCTCATGAGAGTCTACACCCATGCTAGCAGCTCTGTGAGGCTGTGCTGTACTGTACTGTGAGCAGGTAATGTTTACCATGTTCACCATCTTAGTTCAGCGTGTTAGAATGCTAACATTTGCTAATTAGCACAAAACACAAAGTGCAGATGAGGCTGATGGAAATACCATAAGTTTTGCAGGTATTTGGTCCTAAACCAAAGTATTAGACAAATTTAAATGTTGACCTGATGATGACGTTTGATGAAAAGTTAGACGATTGCCAAATTATAAATGCCTGTACACATTTTCAGTGCAATCCATAGCTGTTTAAAAGTTCCTGTCTGGACAAAGTGGTGGACCGACAGACAGAGCGACATTGCCATGCCCTGCTGCCAGCATGGCTGTAAAAAAACACATCATCATGCCTTTTTACTAAACAAGGCTGATCAGGTGGATGTTTTTTCTAAAACTACAGTGTCTATTCTTGGGGTTTCTCAAATAAAGGGCCAAATATACACACATACTGTCTGGACAGATCACGCATTAGAGTGAATGTTACTCAGCTGTAGAGCCACAAAGTAGCAAAAGATTGAGGAAGAATATTCTGCCTGGTGCCAGAATAGTATGTTTACCATGTAAGCTGGTAAACCAAAACCCAAGCATAGGTTTCACTTTCCCCTGCAGGCTAACAAAAAAGAAACTAAGTTTCCATTGGTAGTAGCCACTGAATAACCCACAGTTCCTCCAGCTGCGTTATGCTGTACTATAACAACAAGCAACTATCATCTTTGACCCCTCCATTCTAAAGGCAATCTCCTTGTAGTAATCTCAGCAGAAAACACAGAATATAATGGTGGTTTTCACCATTATATAATGAATAACACGATCAGTCAACCATCATCAAACACACATAATAAAAGACGGCAGATTTGGATGTGTGTGGTTTATGACGATAGGGAAGTGATGCTGGCTAATTATACACACAATGGGCTAACCCAGCCACCTGTTACTTTCATCTCATCCCCTTAGAGCTGATCATCAATGTTACACATTTCTTTCAGTACTCGAGCTCAACAGAACTAATAGCAGGACCTCTTTTAAATCTCTCATGTGAACAATGTTCTTCCATCCGGTGAGTATCTTTTATCTTTGTTTGTACACTGTATTGGATTATAAATGCATCCAGAAATAGTGAAATGAAGGATTGGCTGCAAACTACATGGAGATGAAGGTGGAAAAATGAAACGCTAACTTGTATCAGTTCCTAGTTGCATTATGAAGTAGCATATTGGCACATACATTACTCAAAATGATTTTTAGTATGTGTGTTTTCTCAGTAATGTGACTGTACTATCAGCTGTCCACTTGCACACATTTCTCAGTGAACCGCCTGTGTTTCTGTACAGACGTGTGTGGCACTGCTGGGCCTGTGGTGTTGTCTCACGACATCAACAGCTAGCGTTTCGTACCCCAAAACTCTGCCCTGTGAAGTTAGAGAGACCAACAACGGGAGTGTGGTGACAGTGGACTGCACTGAGAGAAGCCTCAAAGATATCCCCCGTGGCATCCCCAGAGACACTACCAATCTGACGCTCACCATCAACCATATTCCTAAATTAAACTCCACCTCCTTTCATGGTCTGGAGAACCTGACTGAGATTGACATGAGGTGCAACTGTGTGCCCATCAAAATCGGGCCCAAGGACCGCATGTGCACAGAGAGTGTGATCATAGAGGACAACACCTTTACCAGCCTGAGGAATCTGAGAGCACTGTATCTAGACGGCAATCAGCTCTACAGTATACCTAAAGGCCTCCCTCCAAACCTGGTCCTGCTGAGCTTGGAAGTGAATCACATTTTTTATATTTCATCAGCAAACCTCTCTGAGATTAGAAATATTGAGATGCTTTACCTCAGTCAAAACTGTTATTTCCGTAACCCATGTAATGTTTCCTATGAAATAGAGGATGGCGCATTTTTACAGCTTAACAATTTAACATTGTTATGTCTTAAGTCAAATAACCTATCCTTTATTCCACATCGACTACCCACAACTCTGAAGGAGTTGTACCTCTATAACAACAACATTCAAGAAGTCACTGATGAGGATTTCAAAAACTTAACTAACCTAGAGATTCTAGATATTAGCGGAAATTGTCCTCGATGTTACAACGCTCCTTTCCCATGCAACCCGTGCCCAAATAATTCCCCACTTAAAATCAGCAAGACGGCTTTTAAAATGTTGACAAAGCTAAAGACGCTCCGCCTGCACAGTAACTCTCTGACATGTGTGCCATCTGAGTGGTTTGCCAGCATTAAAGAGCTAAGAGTTCTTGATCTCTCATCCAACTTTTTAGCAAGAGAGATAGGAGTCACACACTTTCCACATTTCCTGGGCAAACTGGAAGAACTGGACCTTTCATTTAACTATGAGCTTCAGAGGTACCCTGAAACACTGAGACTGAGCTGCAGTTTCTCATCCCTCAAATCCCTTCGAATTCTCAGACTGAAGGGCTTTGTGTTTCAGCAGTTAAAGCCAGAGAGCATTGCTCCTTTAAAACCTCTAACAAACTTGGAGGTTGTGGATCTGGGTACAAACTTTATTAAAATGGCAAACCTTAGTATTCTGATGGAATTAAAAAGCTTTAAAATAATCAGTCTGTCTGATAACAAAATATCATCCCCCTCTGACGGCCAAGATGCTGTCGATTTCTCTGGGGGAGAGCCCTTGTACTGGTCTCCCATGTCACCTGCAGCTCAGTACCAAAGTAAGGAAGTGAGAGAGATTCATTACTTTAGATATGATGAATATGCTCGCAGCTGCAAATACAAAGATAAAGAACTTGGAACGATCGCATCCTTTGTCAACAAGAACTGTAGTCAGTTCGGCAAAACCCTGGATGTGAGCAGAAACAACATATTCTTCTTGCATTCAAGATTTCTAAATCTCGGAGAGCTTAGGTGCCTGAATTTGTCTGGAAATGCAATGAGCCAAAGTCTGAATGGCTCTGAATTTAGCTATCTGGCTAATTTACAATATCTAGACTTCTCCTCAAACCGCCTGGACCTGCTCTACTCCACAGCATTTCAAGAGTTGAAAAGTCTGGTCATCTTGGATATAAGTTACAACAACCATTACTTTGAGTCAGAGGGCTTGACTCACATGCTTAATTTCACTAGAAATTTGAAAAATCTCAAGATATTGCTCATGAACCACAACCAGATCTCTACTTCCACTAACACAGAGCTAGAGAGTGAATCTCTAGAGAGGTTAGAGTTCATAGGTAACCGGTTAGATATGTTGTGGAGGGACGGGGACATTAGGTATGTCAAGTATTTCAAGAAATTACATAATCTGACTGTCCTCGACATCTCTCATAACAACCTTAATTTCATTCCACAGGAAGTGTTCAGTGGTTTGCCAGACAAACTGTCTGAGCTCTACATCAAAAATAACAAACTAAAAGATAACTCCTTTGATTGGGAGAAACTAAAACTTCTAAGTTCTTTGCAAGTCTTAGATCTCAGTGGAAACAGCTTAACTACTGTTCCGCCCATGCTGTCCATCTGTACCAAATCTCTAAAGAAGCTCCTGTTACATAAAAACCAGATCCTAAAACTCACGCCAGATTTCCTCAAGGATGCCTACAATTTACAATATCTGGATCTCAGTTTTAATCACATACAGTACATTGACAAATCTAGCTTTCCAGATGATGTCGTCAATAAGATGAAAATGTTGCTTCTGCACAAAAACAGATTTGTGTGCACTTGCAACGCCACTTGGTTTGTCACATGGCTCAACAGGACGACAGTGCCCATCCCCAGACTGGCCACGGATGTTACTTGCGCTAGCCCAGGGGCACACAGAGGTCATCCTGTGCTCTCAGTGGACCTGCTGGCCTGCCAGCACAGTTACCTGTCAATCATCCTCTACACACTCATGACTTCCCTCGTCCTCAGCTTCCTCACCCTGTCAATCTCCAGCCATCTCTTCCTGTGGGACGTCTGGTACATCTACCACTTCTGCAGGGCAAAGCTCAAAGGTTATGGCCGCCTGTACTCCCAAAGCTCCACCTATGATGCCTTTGTGATATATGACAAGGACGATCTGGCGGTAACAGAGTGGGTGATGAAGGAAATGGTTGCTCATCTTGAGGACAATGGAGACTACCGGCTGACGCTTTGTCTGGAGGAACGGGACTGGATCCCTGGATGCCCCCTGATCGACAACCTCTCCCAGAGCATCCACAACAGCAAGAGGACCGTGTTCATTCTCACCAGCAAATATATCAAAAGTGGCAACTTCAAGACAGCTTTCTACATGGCCCACCAAAGACTAATGGATGAAAAAGATGACGTCATCATACTGATCTTTTTGGAGAAAGTACCATGCGATTCAAAGTACCTGAGATTAAGGAAGAGACTGTATAAGCGCTCTGTGATGGAGTGGCCAACAAACCCTCAAGCCCAGCTGTACTTCTGGTTCAGCCTGAGAAGTGTATTAGCAACTGAAAGTCACAAACAATACAACAATCTCTTCAAAGAGACGCTGTAAAACAATAAACTGTCATACTTTGTTCCTTCTAAATTAGATATGGCACTGAATGTACATCTGTAAATGAATTACAATGTGTGAACATCCCACTATTTAAATGTAAGACAAAGACAAACGGTTGTGACATGAATGACTAACTGTCTATTATAAATTCTCTTTTACTGTCACTCAATAGGGAACTGGTTGCCACTCTTTGTCATCTACATAGAGAATAATGTGTTTGACTTTGTCTGAGATGGCAACAAAACAGTTTACGTACCATGTGAAAGGAAATGAAACAGATGCACTTCTGCAATTGAGGGGCTACTTCTGCCTGAAGCAGCCAGCTCGCTGCTTTTGTTTGATGGCAACAGGGAGATTATTTTTTTTTAATGTGTGTTGTATTTTATAGATTTTAAGTTGGATATTAACTTTGGTTACCTGATGACATGCAAGACAGTGTCATCAAGTAGTTCATTTTCAGTTTTATTTTAAAGATTGCCAGTGCCATTGTTTTTTGCAAGGTTGTCATTCAAGAAGCATAAGGAATCAATACCGTGCATGCACAATGGTGAGTTTTATTTATACAAGTTTCTCCGTCCGTTTTTTAAGCTTTACTCTAGCAGAGACTAGATTTACATACTGAAAGTAATATAAATGTTTTACACGTCCGACGTTTGTTATGGATTTACTGGTTACCTGTATGAGCTTTTTAATTGGATGTTTCTGTAATATAACCTGTGAGGGTTTTCGTCTTCTGTGAGGATCTTTATGGCACTAGATAATACTTGGACTGTGTATACATTTATTTGACTATGAAAACTTTGACTATTTGAAAACTGTTTGGCATTTTTTATAATGGAGTGTTCTACATTAAATAATTTACATTAAAATGTATTTACAACTGTGTGAAAAAAAAAGATATATCATCTTTTTTCTATGAGTATAATATTTGAACAAGCAGCGGTCCGTCATTGGATTAGTAATTACAAACTCATGCTGTGCAGCCAAACCCACATAACAAACATAATACCATGCGTCAGGCCGACATCTTGTTAAATGTGTCTAAAATAATTCATAAGAAATAAAGGGGAAACCAGATGCTAATATGAGACTGTGTGCTATTGGGGAAAGAAATACCTTACTCAATTACAAACAAAAGTGCTACAAATAATTGCTTAGTTCAGTACACTCGGGGGTTTTGCTGCTACAGCCTTTCTTGGTCTGGTATGATCAGTAGCTTAGTGTGGCTAATATTGTTTAGATATATATTGTTGTATCTGACCATGCTGAGTCAGTTCACTGACTTAAGGACTTTTCTCAATACTGTTGCAGTAGCTGTACGTATTCAATAGCCATTATTGAGTAAAAGTTACATAGTCTGGCTGTAAGGGGTTACAGCATTCATCATTTAAAATATGTGAGGGAGTAATATTTAGGCTATAGAGTGCTGCAACCTGCTGGATGCAAGTGGTATCATTCTGAAAAACAATGTTCAATACTTAGAGGATAGGTTCACAATGTGTCAAGTATGTCCTAAACATTAGTCAGGTGCCCATATGAAGATTGAAACAGATTTTGCTTGCTGCAATCATTCCTTCGGACATACTTGAACATACTTAATAATTGTGAATGTATCCTTTAAAACACAAAATGTATGATGTACTGTATGATACAATACAATACATATTCAATATATGTTTATAAAATACTGACTATGAGTTTAAGTTGCTGCATTTCACTAATTCTATTGTTTGTCAACAGACAGTGACGTGTTGGATGCACTTGCTGCTGTTCTGTCTGTGTTGCCATTATGAGATCCAGCCTGCTGCATGTAAACCTGTGTGGATGTCACCACAGTTCCCTTGTGATGTCACAGCTGACAATACCTCTCAGGTTCTATTTGACTGTAAAGGGCGTCATCTGCAGGGAGTACCTGATGGGATAACGAGTAATGCAACTGAGCTCAACTTGTCAGAAAATTTCATTAAGAATATTTCGGTTAATTCATTTTCCAAACTGCTGAATCTGACTCAGCTCAATCTCAGCTGGGCAAACAAGAACAAAGAAGTGACGATAGCTGCGAATGCTTTCAAAAATCTGACAAAACTGACTGAACTGATACTGACTGGCAATGGTCTGAAGGAAATTCCCAGCAATCTCCCTCTCAGCGTGGAAATCCTTGAGCTGAACCAAAACCACATTATATCAGTGGATAACAGGAGCCTAGCTGGCTTAACAAATGTGACACATTTACAGTTATCCAAAAACTGCTACTTCTGGAATCCTTGTGGGAAATCTGTTACGATTATGGAAGACAGTTTTGCAGTTATGAGCAAACTGCACGCTCTGGACTTGTCGTTTAACAATTTAACTCAAGTTCCCAAAAGATTACCCCAATCATTACGCACGTTACACCTGGGTGATAATGCAATTCAGTACATATCTGAACATGATTTTCTTGGGCTAGTAAATGTAAAAGTCCTAAAAATAGAAGGGAACTGCCCAAGATGTCAAACTGCTCCATATCCCTGTGTTCCTTGCAAAAACGGTTCTCTTGGTATCCATCCAAATGCATTTCACAGTCTGACACAGCTCGAGACACTGAACCTGGGAGGAAGCTCACTGGACCGCCTGAATCCCTCCTGGTTTGAGAGGCTGAGCAAGCTTAAACAATTGTTCCTGTCATTTAACTTCTTGTTAAATGCAATTACTGAGGAGGCAACATTTCTAAGATATCTTCCAAGTTTGGAAAAACTTGATCTTTCTTTCAACTTTGCTCTAAAGGAATACCCTACAACATTAAATCTCTCAAACGAGTTTTCAAATCTTGTGTCACTCAGAACTTTGCATTTGGAGGGTTTGGTCTTCCAGAGTATTGGACCGGGCACGCTCAGACCTCTGTACAAGCTCGAAAATCTGTCTGCACTAAATTTAGGGACTAACTTTATTATTCACTCTGATTCCACCATATTCAGCCAATTCCATCACCTGAAAATGATATACCTTGCAGAAAACAGGCTGTATCCCATTCCAGTGATGAGTCCATCACATCCAAGTAATGGATACAATCCAAAGAGGTCGGACCTTTCTATTTCACCGCTCATAAAAGCCCATCCGAAAGATTTTGATTACGAGCTGTCACACGGCCTTATCAAGCAAGAGTGCTTTGAGTCTGGACGTGTGCTAATCCTCAGCTCAAATAATCTTTTTTTCATTTCTCCAAAGCAATTTGACGGGTATGGAAATATTGCATGTCTCAACCTCTCAGGAAATGGATTTTCAGCAGCACTTAATGGAACAGAGTTCTCCTTGCTGCCTAATCTGACATACCTTGACCTGTCATTCAATAAGATTGATCTGGCCTATGACTACGCCTTCAAAGAACTAAAGAAACTACAAGTGCTGGACCTCAGTCACAATGATCACTACTTTAAAGCGTTCGGGGTTACACATAATTTAAATTTTACAAAAAATCTGCCTGTTCTGAGGGTGCTGAATATGAGTCATAACTCCATTTCTACACTAACGACCAAACAGATGTACAGCAAATCATTAACAGAACTTCAGTTTACATATAATAATCTTGGGACTCTTTGGAAAGAACAGGATGGCTCATATAAAATGCTTTTTACTAATCTTACTAATTTGACAGTTTTAGACATATCCCACAACAGGATTCCAAAGATTCCAGACAATGTTTATGAATATCTGCCACGTAACCTCACCATACTACGCATAAGTCACAACTTGCTTACTGATTTCATATGGGACAAACTCAAGTTTTTCCATCAAATTCAAATTTTAGACCTGAGCTTCAATTCTTTATCTAATGTAACAGGCATGAACGCAAACGTCATCCACACGTTGACTTTCCTTGACCTGAGTCATAATAACATTTTCCACTTGGACAATTGGTTTCTAAAGGGTGCAAACAGCCTGATGACTCTTAGACTTGACTACAACAAACTGACTATCATCAATCAATCCACTTTCCAATCGAGACCCGAATCTAAGATTCAGACCTTGTTCTTGCAGGGTAACCCGTTCCAATGTACCTGCGATTCATTAGATTTCATTGTGTGGATTGAAAACAGTGATGTAAAGATCCCACGACTGACCACCGAGGTGCTATGCGACACACCATCGAACCAGAAGGGACAAGCTCTGATCCATTTTGACATTAACGAGTGTGTAAATGACAGTCAGGCGTTCTTGATCTACATTTTCACAAATTCCTTAATTGTTGCTTTTATGTTTGTGGCAACAGTTGCTCACTTATTTTACTGGGATGCTTCCTACGTCCTACACTATACGAAAGCTAAGCTGAAGGGATACGTATCCTTGAACTCGCAAACTGGTGTTTATGATGTCTTTGTGACTTACGACACCACCGATCCACATGTCTCCGAGTGGGTGATGAGGAATCTGCGAGTTAAACTGGAAGAGGAAGGAGAAAAGCATCTTCCCCTGTGTCTGGAGGAGAGGGATTGGCTTCCTGGAGTCCCACTGGTAGAGAACCTCGCTCAGAGCATCCAGTACAGTCGCAAGACCCTGTTCGTCTTAACGGAGGGCTACGTTAAGACCGGGGTTTTCAAGCTGGCGATGTATCTGGCCCACCAAAGACTGCTCGATGAAAATGTGGATGTGATCGTGCTGCTGATGCTGGAGCCCGTCCTGCAGCATTCTCACTTCCTGCGCCTGAGGAAGAGGCTGTGCGAGAAGAGCGTTGTAGAGTGGCCGAGAACAGCTGCCGCAGAGCCCTGGTTTTGGCAAAACCTGAGAAATGTGGTCAGAGTGGACAACCAGGTGATGTACAACAAGACTTATTCAAAGTACTTCACCAGCAAGTGAACCAATGACAACTGTTTGGGAATGATTTATAACTTTAAAAATTTGGACAATAACACTGAAGCCTTTTCTTTAAACTATTCTTCTATATCAACGATGTGGTCCTTTACAGCTTTTAATCACTGCCTAAGAAGACAAATAAAGACATTCCTTATTATTTTGCATTTTATTTACAATGACATTGGAATGGCTTGTACTTTGTGTGCAAATATTACAGTAGCCTATATGAATAAATAAATCCACTAAAAAATGTGTGCCATTTGTAGATGTAAATGCTTCAGTCTGTTATCTGTTTGCCATCTAACCTAGAAAATATCTTTAAGGTCCCAAGATCAAACAAAAAAATGAAAATTTACTGGAGCCTATAAAATGTGCTGCATTTTCTGCTGCAATTGGTGTGTTTATTTGTTGTGTATATGTGTCTAGACTAAATTATTAGAGAATTAAATGTCAATTCTGAATCCACACTGGACGTTTGTCGCCATCTTCACGTCCTGGTTATTACTTTGTTTGCCCTCAAGATGTCGCCCCCGTGACACAGTTTTAATAGGGCACTTAGTGCAAGTTAAACCTTAAACCTTCAAATCTTTGTTTCACTCATAAATCACCCTGTTGCCTACATTGTCTTCGCTTTGAACAAACAACCTGGGGAGTGCTATGGTGATGAAGACACATGCATTTGATGACAGGAGAAAAAGCAGAAACGCATCTGTACAAAAGCAGGCTTTCGAGACGGTGGGTGTGACGTCAGAGGATCATTTGCATACTGCGCAGTATTTAAGGTGTGATTGACGCCGCAGTCGTCACTCTGCTCCTGCTCCAACGGGACGTGCATCTTGTAACTTCATCTATCGCAGCTGAAACCCAGGTGAGTGTGTTTGTTGTGTCATGTGCGAGTTTGTTTAGAGCCTGCTTTCATCTCAGCTTTACTGTTGACTGATTTAGTCACTCTTGTTTTAGTTCGTTACGTCTCTCTTCGTCTCGAAATGTCCTACCTCGATTAGGCTGCGAGTGTCAGCTGTGCATGGTGTGTTACAAGCTGCTGGAGTTAATCGGAAAATAACTTGCTTATTTAAACAAGATGTTAATGAATAAATGGCAACAAAAAAAAAACAGCTGTCTGAAACTAAATTATTCATGCTGTGTCAGTAACTTGGATAATCTGAACCAAACATTCAGTAGCAGCCTAGATGTGCTCTGCCTATGTGGGTAGGAAGGTTTATTAAGACTGGGCTTTGCTGTAGTTGAGCAGTCTGCTCATCTAGATTACATTAAAGGGCGGTGGCCCCCTCAGCTGCACACGTTCACTAACTGACAATGAGTTTCTCAAGACACACACACACACACACACACACACACACACACACACACACACACACACACACACACACACACACACACACACACACACACACACACACACACACACACACACACACACACACACACACACACACACGTCATTGTCTTTCTCAGCCCTAGTTGTCCTTTCTGTGTAAGGTAGATCATGTGGTGTGTGTGTTATTTTTTTAAATATCCCTTTCATGCTCTTAATTGGCTGTCTACATGCCCAGGTGTGTTCAGTTGGATGGCTAATTTTAATAAGGTTTCTTGTCTGTTTTTAGACCATCTGCAGACATGTCTGACAAACCTGACGTCTCGGCAGTGGAAAGCTTCGACAAGAGCAAGCTGAAGAAGGCAGAGACTGCAGAGAAAAACACACTTCCAACCAAAGAAAGTATGTGCCTTCTTTTTTTTTTTTAATGACCTTGATCCAACACATTTAGTTGCTATTGGTTAACCTTTGGAACTAATGTTTCAAACCTTTTTCATTTTTTGTCCTCCTGCAGCCATCGAACAAGAGAAGGCGTCGGGACAATGAAGTCCAGTCCCGTACACTGTACATTCCACATGCCTTTGCCTTTTTTTTCTGTTCCATATGTATTCCAAGTTGAGGTACATGTTAATTGACAAAACTATGGATGTTTAAACTCTCTGTACAGTAAGGAAGTGTGGCTGTCAGGATGTTGCACTGGATGCATCCCTGGTGTTGCATCTAAAGAGCACATGTGTCATGAGGAGAGCTACACTTTAATTTGTAACCCGTCTCTGGCCAGTTGTGAATTCTCAAGTGTTTTGTAACAAAATCGGAATGCACAAGTTTGTTAAATATGCAAAATAAAAAATATATAAACTGACTTGAATGTGTCCTTGTGGTTTTCCACTGTAGGATTTAGATTTTTATACCACTCCACCCTGGGCTATAAGAACCACTTGGAAGTAAATTGTCAAACTTCTCATCTCAACTAGCTCTGATGGCAAGAAGCACTTTGTAGGTGTTGCATCAGTCTTTAGAGCAGTGCAGTGAAGCTACCAACTGACCTAAAGCGTGACTCTGCTAAAAGTAACATTTTCAAACAATACACTACAGCAAAGGCTTGGCATTTCAGATGTATTAGTCGATGTACATCTGGACTCAACTGCTTGTGTGCTTCCTACATCAAATGCACAGGATTTAAAAGATTGTACAACATGTAATAACTAAGGGGGTGAGAATGTATCTATAAACATTGTCATTACATGCAGTATATGTACATTGTACACGGGTATGACTAAAGCCTGACGAGCATCAGCTTACATCCTGGATTGAATAGTTAAAATTGAGTTCAACACTTTAATTGGCCTCTAGAGCAAACCTTTACTTCTGGTCTGAACTTGTACAGTACACCCAAGTTCTTTCCTTGCAGCTACACACAGCAAGAGTGCATCCCTACCCTGCCTCCAGCTGTAGCTACAGCAGCTTCATGTAAGAATCACTCCAGCCCAAGTCGCATCTTCTTGTCAAATTGAGCCTCAGGTGTTTGGATTCAAAATTGATTTGAAATGTTAGCGTAACAGAGCATTTACCTTATTGCAGGTTATGTTGATGGAAAATTAATTGCAGTGAGAATTACCCATGTCTCTCATCAACTGGGTATTCCCTGATGCTCTTTACTGTAATCGCAAATGGCAGGTACACACTGAACAGCCTGTACCTGAACTAGGTTGAGGCTGATTGTTGCAAGCTGCCCTGAGGTCACATGTGCTCATGAAAGACCGGAGCGCTATAGCTTTAACTGCTGATAACAAATAGATAGTACATGAGTTAAGCCTGTGCCTTTAGCTGTATAACTTTATAAAATAAAATATACAGAAAAAAAGTTTATTAAAACTAGATAACAAACGTGCCCAGTCAGGACTGTGACTATTACACATTGCTGTAGCAGAATGCGTGACACGAGTTAACTAAAGCCTTGGTGACCTCATTGAATGTGTAAACCACAACATTGACGAGGCTGCACCAACGAGATACAAAATGAACAATCTATTTACAGAAGAACGAAAAAAAAGAGAACCTCTTCTACCTCATTCTGCTGCACAGGGACGACAGCTGTATATCATGTGGGGACGGGGAGAGGGATTACGTAACTAATGTCTATAGACCATAACAGCTGTGCTGTAACAATAGGCTCTGCTGAGGGATTGGCACAATCTCACATTCATCCTCTTTCCCACGAGGCTGCATTTGATCAAAGGTCAGTTTTAGTATGGGAAAAAGGACATGTTAATTTATTTTTCCATTTGCCCTTTTAAGAAGCACCAAAATACCCAGTTTATACTCTTACACACATCTGTGATGCCAGCCCCCCCCCCTCTTAGTTCTCTACCATCCTTATGTGCAGTCTTGCCACAACAGCTCAGTGTCCTATAACAGTGTGTGCTTTGGGGAAAACAGTAGCCTGTATTACACATTACAAGACACTGCTTTCTCCTGTTACACTCTCTCTACGCTTTGTTAAACTGCTAGGGTATAATTAGCCTTCGACTGATTTATCTTGACAACCTTCCTAATCGAATGCAGCTCAAGGGTTCAGCATCATGCTCACGGACACCAGACATGTTGGAAAGATCAAAATATTTACTGTACCATACTGACTTACCTTTTTTTTTTTTTTTTTTACTGATGCTGCTTATGTGAGTCTGCCCACACAAGGCCTGAAAATTGTCCACGAAAAAGGAATGCAAATGACAATGAAATGGCACTAAGGGCTGATTGTGGTGAACGTGGCTTGAGGCATCGAGAGGGCATCTGCCAGTGTTGTGACGGACACCCTCTGGACCGGCTGTGGCGCGGACTGACTGCAGCCCACTCCTAAGAACACAGATGCCTCCGAGAGTGCCTATGGCTACATGCGTGATGTGCTTTGAGAAGCCACACTAGGAATGCTGCTCCCAAAGGGGCTTAGTTATACTGTATATTAACAACCACAAAAAATAACACAAGTGTTATTTTTGCCTACGTTGCTTAGACATAACTTAATTGATCTATGGTGCGACATGCAGGATGGTACAGCCTAAACAAACGCAAGACTGATATGTGGTTTAAAAAAAAAAAAAAAAAAACTGTAAACAATGCGGTACTATTAAATGCAGGTATATGTCAGGGTGCTACATTACCATAAAACTTCCTGGCTATAAAACATGGTATAAGGAAGGTTTGATCGTAAACCACTTTACCACTTCACCTCATGTTTTGGTCGGACGTTCGCCGTATGAAAGTCTGTAGCTATGTTTCAGATTAGATGGATTGTACTGTATGTGACTCTGCTTGGTGCGCTTTGCTGTAGGTGTGCTTCTCTCTCCAGGGCTGCAGACCTGTTTAGAGATTAATCAGAGGCCCGGTGTGACACATATACATATAAGCCAGAGCAGCAGCAAATCCTGGGTGGGCAGCTCTCCTCCCACCACACATCTTTAAGTCTTGGCTTTTGTTTCACAATGTGAGAAGAAGGGATGATCAATACCTATTTGCTTTACTAATGCAAATAAACTGACTACCAATCAGTGTCTAATTGTTTAAAACCAATACGATACACAAAATACAATAAGTAAACACCCCTTGATAATAAGAGCAAATTCCCTGACATTGTCTTTTTATTTAACAGGAAATACTACAGGGGTAAAAACAATGCTTGTTCCTACAGGTTATTGTTTTTACATGCAGGAGGACGTGACAGGATCTCACAGCTGCAGCAGCACGGTGAAACTCATCTCTGCTCCTTCCTCGTGTTCAGCCTAAAACCTGAATGCCCGGCCCATCTTTCTTGCGCACTGTTTCCATGGTAGCAGACAGGAGATTTGTAGCTTTCCACACATTTTCAGATACTCAGAGACTGCAGTATTGTTCAGAGCTCTAAATCAATTCAATTAAGCAAGCAATTGTTGACTAGGATCACTAAATCGGTGCAAGTAGTGGTGATTTCAGGAATTAGTTTGAGCCTCCGCTTCTCTCTTGACACAGTTTGGTTGTTTTGCTGTACGTATGTAGCATTTCATTAAGTTGGAATGTTTTTGTGGGAAATATGTTCAACTATGAAAATAAAGCACTGTAGACTAATCCTTTGGGAATAGCTGCTAGGTGAAGTAAAACAAGTGAAACTCTACTCCCTAGTGAACTATTTTCCGCTGGTTTGGTTCACACTGTGCAGGTCGACAGAGTGCTTGACACTCTGGACCCCAATTGGGGGAAAAAAAAGTTTCATTTGTCTACCTGCGCAAGCATGTTTCTCATGTTCAGGCACAGCTTTACTTTTCCGGGGAATTAATGCTGCACAGCACAAATGTTGTTGACCAATGTTTGCCTCAGCCAATATGTTGTGCTCTAATGGAACACCTGATGCATTATAGCAAATAAATCACAGCTCCAGCATGCTCGTTACAGCCAGCCAGAAGTTTATTGCTGTTTATGCCACCAGTTAAAATGCCAAAAACATTTCCTGAATTGTTTAAGAGATTTCTTTCAGAAAAAAACTTACATTGGACACTGAGACTTTTAAGTTATGTTGATTTGTGCTGGGTTTTTTGTTGTTGTTACATTTCAGTACATAGGGACACAAGACACAATGTAAATCATTAAAATGTTTATGAAGGAGTCCATTTAAAACAAATGGTACCAAATGGGTGGGTCTACTTATCTGTTTTGTCACTGGCATAGAATAACAGAATAATCACAACTATTTATAGATACATTAGGAAGAGGAACATTATGTAATGTTATCAACAGTCAAATAGAAAATCTAATACTGTCAAAATATATCTGAAATTATTATGAACATAGCTCAGTCATAGTACAGATGCATATTTATTTATTTAAAGGTTTACTACATTTTCACCATTAACCATATAGTGTAATAAAAAGCTGAAGCTGTGACAAAAATGGTCATTTATCTGTATAGGGAGGTTCAGCGTCTTTATACTCTTAAGTCAGAGTGCACCAAGACAAGGACAATTCATCTTTGTCTTCATTATGATAACCGCGGTGGGAAAAAGCAGCGCTACTATTGTGTGATAGGTAGACACAAAGGCTGAGGGTGTGAGCAGGCCAATCCCGTGACACACCATAATGGTTGCTATGTGTGACAAAAGTATCTCCCAGAAACAACCCCAGAAATGTGCCTTGTGCTATACGTGAGATATGTGACAGAGGGGAGATTATCCATGTATCTGGCTAACAAAGTGATCACTTAGCAGAGACATACAAACATTCATCTGTGTGCGTTATCTTTGATAGGAATCTCTGAAAAAGCTAAGTAGCTATCTAAAATGTAATACATCTATTTGAAGCCACATCGACAGATCAAATACAAAGGCAGAGTAAATACAAAGAGTTGTGTAACCTGTTTCTTATTATCTGAGGGCTGTTAACCTTTAATTAGAGTAGTGAACAGCAAACGCCAACTTAGTAAAGAATGCACCTTGCATTGATGGTGTTAGTCCTACAGAATTACACAGCAAGGGTGGCAGCCATATAATACGAACAGAAAACCCAGAGGTATCTCCATCACAATCACAGACACCTGATCAGAAAAAAAAACAGTTTGGCAATCAGCAGTCAGCTTCTCCCAAATCTGTATTGGTCACAAAAACTGCAAAATGACTGACCATGACAATGTATTGAAAACACAAACTGCAGTGAAAAAGGGGAACATGTTGAAGTTGAAACTAACCAGACAAGTAGTCTGGATGTGGCAATACTGAGAAATACTGAACTGAGACATTTCTGAGTAGAAATAAATATTAAAACATTACATATTCATTTAACTGGCTTTATGTCCCTTAATTGTGGTGTTAATGTTGTTTCAAAACCGTTCACTACACTGCCATGTATGTACAACCATACAAGGAAGATTACAGGGTTAGTAACACAAAAGCAACCTAATTCCAACAAGAACGACTTCTTTGGCTTGCTGGACTACATGTTTGCAATCTGGATAGCTAAGCAGATGTGTCCTGAGTGCACTGATGGAGATGCAGTGTAGTGTGATTCAATGTGACATGTGCATGCAACCTTTCAGCTGCAACAGTCACCCTGGTGAGCTCAGTAGCTCACCAGCTGTGAGTCTAGAAACCTAAATGCCCCCTTTCAGCACCAATTTCCTCATGTACTTATAGTATATGTGTACAAGCAGGAAGAATTCACAGTGTTACATGCTATAACTTGAGGACTCCAAGAGCAAGGTGAGGGTTTAAGCTAGCATGATAATAGTGAACATGTGTGACAAAGAAACAGGAAGTGAGAGGAATAAGTGTGAAGTCAGACACCAGTCTGCATTTGTTTATTGTGTGGCAGTAATCATGTGATGTGAGCACTGGAAGTGAGTGTTTTAGGTTGATGCGTAGAAAATACAGAGCTCGGACAAGCTGTCTAAAAAAGGGATGTATTTGACGGGTCAGTTGAGCGAAATATCTGACCTCTACAGCCGAGGGAGAAATAGACTTTTGAGATGAGCCATAAAGTGATAGGCCTACTGTATATTCCTCATGAAATTGACTGATCCGTCTTGGGGTCCATTTGTTTTTTATAATCAGTACTGTGATAAAGCTGCATATTGAATATATTTAACATTAGTTCAGGGAGAGGGAAATTGAATGTGTTCAAAAAGTAGAACTAGAAATTTCAAACTCTGAGGTGTATATGCAGAAATGTTAACACAAGAAAACTGAGTTTGTCCTTCTGGCTCAGATGCCGAATAAGTGGTCCTAACACTGGCAAAGCGAGCCGCACAGACCCATATAAATGAATAAACACAGCGTCTACAGGGACACGCAGTTATCAAAGCAATAAACAGTGTTGGGAGTAACAGCGTTTAAGTATAACGGCGTTACTAACGGCGCTATTTTTCTGTAACGGAGTAATCTAATTAATTACTTTTCCCATCGTTGCAGTGCCGTTATCGTTACTGAGAATGTAAAGTGGCGCATTACTACAATTTGGTTGAATAAAGGGCGAGGTGTCAGGCTTTGGCTACACATCCATAGACAGTTAAAGAAACATCCGCTGCCTAGAGAGAGCAGGGGTGGGGATGATGACACCGTGGCAAATGCGATGATGATTGGCTGGGTGGCCGGATGTCCTGCTCACGCTGTCTCACTGCACGCTCTGACTACCACTAAGCACCTAAACACAAGACAGCGACAATGGCGACGAGCCAGGGAAATTCAAAGGTAGCATCCTTGAACTGGAAGTACCGGCACTACTTCTCGCTCATTGAAATTAAAGGCAAGAATGTTTATGTAACACGCACGCTATGCCCAGGAAAAAAGACTTTATCCACGTCTGCCTCCAGCAACTCGAATCTTATGAATCACCTTATTTCTATGCATATCATATGGCAGGCTGCAATCTATTGAGTTCAAATAAATACCTATTATTATACCTACCCATATTCTAAAATACTGTATATAGTGTTTTTATTCTTCAATCAGTTAATATAAACATCTTTGACGTTAAAGATGTTATAGAACGTAATAGCGTTATAGAACATGAAAAATAACGTCACAGTTACTTTGCTGAGTAACTAATTACTTTTACAATGTGGTAACTGAGTTACTAACTCAATTACTTAATTTGTAACTGTAACTAATTACTTTTTTTAAAGTAAGATGACCAACACTGGCAATAAAGGCAGATGAATTAAGAAATGGAACCAGGGCCTTTTCTATTTTACTGCGTTTACGTAGACCCGCTATCGCTTTTTCTGTGGTGTCATTGTTTTGAACAACCCTTTATTTACCACATTAGTTTATGTAGTTTCTGCTTTGTCACAGTTGCAGATTAGGCTGAAAAATGCTGCAGGAAACAAAGTAGTTTCCTTTTGAGAATAGACTGCCTCTGTCTGCATAGTGCAGACTAAAAAAAAAAAGTTGAGCTTGAAGCAGTGACCAGAACGCTATACATGTTAAGTCAGAACTCTACCTTCCTGAAAAAAGCACCTCTGTGTAGCTAACCACTTGGAAAGAAACGCCCCGCAGCATTAATCGAAAAACGTTTTTCACTGTCCGATATTGTCTTAGTAATCACTTCAAAGATTTCTGCCGATATGTCCTATGAATAATAGGACATGGCATTGATTCCTCATTGTTGTGATTATTGTTATTGGATACAAAGAACCAAAGCTCCACTATGATGCTGCCCTCCAGTTAAGTCCTTTCAGCTTGTATACATCACACCCGAGCAGGATAATGCTCTTGACAAATCCTCAAAACTACACAATGTGTCAACTTCTCCTCATGCAGTCGCACTGATGTTTCGCTCACTTACAGTATGGAGTTCCACACTGTCTGCACATGATTAGCATTTCTCTGATATATAACCACACTTTGTGCACTTATATGTAATTTTTTATTTTTCAAAGCACTTGTAGTGTTAGTAGGCTATTTGATACTGGTTCTGCAATGGCAATTGAGATTGCAAAACCACTGGTTAATATACAAAGTAACTCCTTAACACGAAATGATGACAAGAAAGTTTTATGACACGTCAAATCTCCTTTACATCTCACATTGCTATTCACAGTCCTGCTGCATGTTACATGAGCTCGTGAATATATCTGAAACCAGCTTCAAAGGTGTGTAACAGGATGTGGTTAAAGAGCTGCAGTGCCATAATTTAGAAGCAGAACTCCACTGTTAACTGCGCTGGTGGACTTACAGCATGTGTAGAGTGACATAGTGTTTAAATAAAACTTGTAAAAAAAATCAAATAAAAATTGTAAATATATATTTGCTGACCATTGTTGAATTTGTAATTTTTGTTTGTAAGCAAGACAAGAAGAGAGGAGGAACTTGTTCATCAGCTGATGAAAAGAAATGCTTGTAGCCTATTTAAGTTTTGCATGTGCTCAACAGGGCTGTATTCTGTTAACATAAGGCATAGGTAAATAAGGAGGTACGTGTAGAGTTAAAGTCGCTTGCGATTATGTCATGTTATTGTGCATGCCACGATTTTACACTGCTTCTCAGGAACATTTTGTGCGAATTGCACAATGTACAGCATGATTTGCGCCAGTGAATCATACTAAAAGCTGCAAACATTATACTTGTGAGAGGAGTCTGTTTGTATATTTTGTAAAATAGTGATGCTCATTAAAAAAGAAATATCTAACATGTATGCAACTGTGCATCCAAGCATGTATTTAGTTTTTGTGCGTTACATTGTCAAAGCATGTACTGTGGCCTCACAGCAAGAAGGTTCTGGGTTCGAATCCAGGTCGTTCTGGGCCTTTCTGTGTGGTTTGTATGTTCTCCCCATGTTTGCGTGGGCATCCTCTGGGTGCTCCGGTTTCCCCCACCATCAAAAAACATGTACTTGATCAAGGCACTGGCTCAGATCTGGAGTTGGTCCGCGGGCGCAGAAAATGGCTGCCCACTGCTCCCTTGAGAGATGGGTTAGGGTTAGGGTTAGAGTGTGTTACTGTAAACACACTCAAGGAGTAAGACAGGTTGCTGAGAACTGTCTGAGGAATGTGCTTAGCTATTAGTCCACCAATACCCCTGGTCAGATACAGCACGTTTTAACTGAATGTGCACTATATTGGCCAAATGCAGGGATTTACATGTTGATCCTGCGTACATGCTTGCAGCTATGTTTACATTTGTAATATCATAAAAGCACATAAACTCCCATTACATGTAATGTGTTCTGCACCAACATTTGCAGAAGTGTAAAAAATAATTTGGCTTTTAGATTGGGTCTGGGAATGGTTTGATCTCCCAACAGTTAGTGGATAATCGTGTGTGTGTGTGTGTGTGTGTGTGTGTGTGTGTGTGTGTGTGTGTGTGTGTGTGTGTGTGTGTGTGTGTGTGTGTGTGTGTGTGTGTGTGTGTGTGTGTGTGTGTGTGTGTGTGTGTGTGTGTCCGTGTGTGTACACACTGCTCAAAGTGGGTCTGTGGAAGCCGTTAAGACAAAGCTTGGTTCAAAGTTTTAAAACGGTAACTTCCGACTTCTGCTATTTGACATTTACTCACTTCCTTTTGTGCCAGGCTGCTTCATGCTGTGCACCGCTGTAGAGGAACCTGTAGGTGTAACATACAAGTCTCATACAGAACATTATGCGCCAAGCAGAATGTGCATGTTAAGTTTCATAATTGTTAGGGAATAAATCATACCTACACACAGTATATATGCATATAAACACCCAAACAAACATACAGTCCACTCATATCTTACAGTTTAATAATATATTGTATACAACCCCAAACAGTTAATTTAGTCTAGTTTAAAATGCCATTCCTGAGGAGACTTGTTTGTATCCCTTTATTGTGTGTGTCCCTGCAGCAATAGATAGAAAGCTTATTCTAACTAGAAACAGGAAATGAACTCTGGTTGTTTTCATTGTGCTGATATACCACACAAGTATGTAATAACAGCAGAGCCCTTTTAAATGTATTGTCTGGAGCTTATAATCCCTACAATAGTGCAGCATTACAACTCTGGTGCACCCACATGGTCGGAGTCAAAAGTGATACTGCAGCATGTCTTATTCTGTTAGGCATGCAGTTTGCATGATCGCTGGTGAGGGGGGGTTCTCTTCTTCAGGTTTATAGTTGTGTAATTATACCCAGCACGAACCTCCTCAGTTAAGAAGAATAAAGTGCAGCTATAAACTCTGACCTTTGGGGTCTAGCCACTTAAAAAGAACAATGCTACTTTAAGCTACAGTATAAATCTGTATCATTACGACGAGAGGCTTCATTATCACAGAAAAATGGTCCTTTAATTGTAGCTTTGATAACAGCAGCATGGAAAAGTATGTTTCGTATTACACCTAGAAAACATATACTGCTGACAAGGTTCCCAGATCTAACTGAGCAAAGCATGGCTTTAACTACAAAAAGTAGAATACAGCGGGCGTAACAGGTAAAACAGGAAGGAGAATTAGTGACTGGAAAAAAACGAAAGGTTAGGACCTTAGAAAATTGTGAAGTTTTTTTGTTTAGGAGCATTTTAAAGGTCAACGTCATCTGAAAAGGAGGTTAATAAAAGAGGCTGTGCAAAAGGGACTTAGATATAGTCATCTCACAGGAAGTGCACAGGGGAAGTTCCTCATTAGCTAACCACTGATTTGAAGAAGTGGAAGTCAAAAAACATACTGCAACATCTGTAGCTATACAGTAGATGTGATGTTGTTTGATGGTGTGTGAGGCCAAGTCAGAAACCGGCGAGGAGAATGAATCACAAGAAAACAAAGTGTTAATTCATCACTTGGATTATTGCAATAATGCAGCAGACAAAGGCTAGTCTCCTCATCTAATACTGGAAGACTGTGGTACAACTCCAGCAAAACAACTGACGTAGATCTGTGTTATTTCTGTGAAGCTAATAGCCAGCATACAGTAAGAGCTTTGTTTGAGACTGTGACATATTTAATAGGCTACTGTAAATGTATCTGAACAGTCAAGCGTATTAATAAATAATGGTGAGCCACACATCAAGCCTCTTGAGATGTCTGATGCTTCCCCATCAAGCCACCCTCACAGCATGGTACAACTGCTACATTATTAATACGAGGAGAATGGGAGGAGGTGTCCAGCTGAGGCCAAAGCCTGCATTTAGCCCATCACACCCATCATGTCGAGGGGCTTTAAAGTGTCTGTGTCGTCTCGCAGACAGCCTGAATCCCCAAAGGTCTGTCTCTCTGGTTGCACTGGGTTCAACCTCACTTAGCACCAGTCTGCCATTGTGTAATCTGTGGGCAGCAGATGTTTCACGAGGAGCCCCTGGACTTATAAGATCTACTTTTTGTGAATTACAGGAGGTTTCAGGTTAAGGAAAAAACAAACAAAAACATAAAATTACAACTAGAAGTACAAAAATTCAAAGTTGTAGTATCTGAGGTTCTTTTGGACACTGGCAGTTGCCCTGTAAGGTAGTTTGTTTTGTCCTTAACCACAATATAGCACTCAAACACATTATTTTTACATGGAAGCACCTGCACAAAGTCAATATAACTTTGTAATTACTTGTTTCATCCTCTGTCCTCACAAACGTTTAACACTAGAGAGAAGGGCATGCAGGATACTGCAGTCAGATTTGTACACACCCAGTCAAAAAGATTTCTTAAGGCCTCATGTATTACTGCAGGGGGAAGTCATGGCTCCCTCCCTGCACTGTGTAACAGATCTTATACAACTGATCAGGTTTTAGTGGTTTTATAAAGACCACAGTGTAACAGAAAATGTCTTATTTTGAGGATTGAAGCTTTGAAACCAGATTGTCCTTATTTTGTCTTATAGTTACCACATTTAAATGAAAAAGCACCAATGATTGTTGCACATATCCTTTTCAAATGTGTCTATTATATAGACTTAAGTCAAATCGAGACAGCAGCCTTTGAATGTATTTGAACACATAACCTCAACTAGTGTACTACAATATCTTTGATGAGCAGTGACCCATTTTCACAGCAGTCAGTATTCTCTGCAGTGCATTCATTACCCATTTCATCTCCCACTCAGGACAGGATGTGGTTCTGTACACACATCACTTTCAAAATAACTACTCAACAGCCGTGTCTCTCCTTATATAGCTATATAAAAGCCTTACTCATTGCGTCAGGGGACACAGTCCCTCGACTGTGTGTGCGCAATATTTCCTTGATTTCCTAAAATGCATGTTGCAGGGGGGATAACTGGAGTCTGCTAATCAGTTTCAACTGTATCAGCAAATTATAACTTGATCGACTCGTGTCTGCAATGTTTGGAGCCAATTTCATGCCAGGAAGTGGGGAGGCACACTTCCTGAAAGTTAGTCGCTTTCTGAAAAAAGTCAAGTCAATACATGAAAAAGTCCAAGTGTGAGTTAAATCACGATCTAAACTATACTGTACACTAACCCTTTACTGTTCTGAACTTAGCAAAGAAAACAGAAAAGTCGACCACTGACCCATTAGCAATCACCTCTCTTTATAATCAACCTGTACTCTCCTTAAGGATACGACGCAGCTTACTTCAATCAACAAAAAATATATGCAGACAGACAGGGACCTCTGGTGACAGAGAAGAGACAAAGCACACAATAAATCACAACCGCTGGTAATATTCCACTCACAAACAGCTGAGATATCTGTTCAGATCAATAACAAACAATGAAGTGGTATGCATAGTCAGTAAAGCATTAAACACATCTGCAATCGATGTGATAGAACAGTTAGATTTTACGGATTGTGAAGATGACTGTATGTAGATTACAGGCAAAGTATTTAGCAACACATGGCCTTTTGTTTACCTCTTGGCTCTTTATCTGTGTTGGCAAGAGCTGAACTATGTCTCCCCCTCCTGAAACTAAACGTAACTGAAGAAAAATAAGGAAAGACAAACTCATCTTTGTTGTCCTTGAGGGAGGATTTATTTACACTAGGCACAAAGCAGACTCTGAGCAATTATATATATATTTTTAATACTTGTACTAGTAAGAACACAGCTACATTTGTCAGGCCAGGCTTTTGTGAAACTCATTTATATCTAACCAAGTGTGCTTCCTAACTACCGCAAATTAAACAAACGTTATCTTTTTTAGTCATTTAAAACATATTCACATAGTTCAACCAAGGATATTTTGAAATACTTGCTACCTGAAAAGCCCCTAAACTGCACAGAAATACCAGGGCTTTCTCCCAGAAGATGGTGCTGTTGTGAGCATAATGGATCCATCAGGTTCACACCACTGACATAGCATTACCAAGGAAGCAGCTCTAATGTATAGTATGCATGGCCCACATGCTTGAGATGTCAGTCACACAGAGTCAGGTTGCAGACTAGAAAAAGAAATTGTGTGTTATTCTATAGCATGGAGCCAGAGGTGGTACAGTAAAGACATCAAGCTTGAAATGAAACAAGGACTAGTGACTACAGAAAGTACTACGTATGATGCTAGAAAACGGTTGCTGTACATCATGTAGTGCTTTATGTACGCAAACAATTATGTTTCGTGTTTAATGCCATAACCGGGCTAGAGCCTGACACCATACAGACAACAACACAACAAGCCATTGTTTTGTGAGAATACAGCTCTCATTTCATTCCCTAATTTTGGCTGTAAACCAGAATCAACCTTGTTTTTGTCTTGGAAGAATTCAGAGTATTGCTACTTCCAAATAAATTATTGGAGAAGAACATTTCTTGTGTAAAACTATATCTTTAAAAATACAATATAAGTTTTAAAATGCTGTTGCCATGGGTTTTTTTTTTGTTGAAAATATGTTACAACTCCCTGCTCTTGTGAAAACCTTGTGACCAACTAAGCTCCCCAGTGGTATGGTTATGTCTAAGAAAGTAAAACTACCTAAGGTTACAGAAGGATAGTGGTCAAGACAGCTAAACTATTAAGCTATGTGATCTTAAGACTTCGGTTAAGGTTAGCATATATAATGGTAATTGTTACTGTCCACAGGGTTTGCCCAAATATTTTCTCCTCTATTAACAGATATTGCATACTTTCTACCAACAATGCCACAACTCAATGCTGCATATTTGCAGCAATCACTGCCTGCTTCCCAACCACACTTCCTCCCAAGCGTCCTGCTGGATTAGCATTTAGGAATTTCTGCATGTGGATTCAGCAATACTCCTATTCACCTTAAAGGGATATTTCACCGCTGGAAAGCTGAATATATCTTTAAATTGGGTCACTTATGTAGCAGAAATGTGAAACAAAATTTGAAATTGGTGCCTTCTAGGCCAAGAAAAGCCAGAAAATGTGTTTTTGGCTCATATGGATGAAAGACACCAAATCCCAGAATGCACTTCGCTTCGCTGCTTTGAGTCCACTTCCAAGCCACGCCTACCACTTGACAGACAGGCAGACAGACAGACAGAGGCATTCAACTCAATGTGTTTTATTGTTATTTCAACTATATACCTGAAACAACGTTTCATCGTGGCTTAAGTGGTGTTACACATTTAAAATGTATAATAACGACATTATATAAAAACGACATTATATAATACGAAACAGGCTACCTTTAGGGCACACACACATTATAGGCTCCATAACGTTCAGCTATACATACTAGCATTAGCCTTGATGGGCTGTAAACACCGAGTATAAACACAGCCGTGAATTAGAGTGGAATGTCGAATGGTTGCCATGTAACAGTCACAAACTCCAGCGGTTAGCAGTTAGTTGGATACAAATCACCACATTTCTGCACCAGTCCGTGTTAACACAGCTCACCTTCACGGGTCTTTTACCCAGTGACAGAGCATCTCTAGCTCGGATCGTCGGAGGGCTAGCAGTCCTGGTAGCTGGACAGTCCGGTACGCTGTTGTTCAGCCATGTTTCCATGAAAGCAAAAAAAACAGCAGTCTCTGAACTCGCATTGGAAGTTCCGTTGAAGTTGGATGTCGTCCAGTTTGTTGTTTAATGAACGGACACTTGCGAGCAGGATTGATCGGACAGGTGGCCAGCTAGCGTTAGCTCGCTCTGGATGTGCCTTTTTCCCGGTTAGCTTTAGCTTCCCACCTAGCCGATGAGGATGTCCCCTACCCGGCTCGTGGCATCGAGCGAGACCGCTGGTCCCCGTGCTGGTCTCAGTGCAGGCAAAGCTCTCGTAGTGTGCCGATTATTCCGTCTGTAATAACGTTTCCTGCATATTCTCCGATCTGTACCGATGTATCCCTGTGGTACACGTGCGGTAGTTTGAATGCACATAATTGCTGTAAAAGTTTGCTGCTGAGAAAATAGAGCAGAGCCCTGTTTAGCGAGGATTAAAGATGGCTGACATTTCGTTTTTTTCCGGCTGAGATCGGCTGGCGGGTTGAAAACATGCGGAAGTAGGTCCTACTACTGGTTGTAGTCTTTTGCTCTGGCCAAAAAATCTTCCGATGACGCAAAAATCGTCATTTTACGTCATCGGAAGATTTTTTCCAGACCCCCCCAATGCAGATATCTCCTGTCTCAGGGGGACATGAGGGAGGGACGCACGGTCATTCAGAAATACTACCGGGTTTCTACTGATACAAAGCTGAATGCTAAATCGGTGAAGTATCCCTTTAATAGTTATGAACCACTTGCTCTGTTAAGGAGTGTTTGTGAGCACAGAATCACGTCTATGCCACATTGATTCTGGAGCAATACATGACCCACACCGAAGTCAAATGTGTATTATTTATGCAATAAATGGGTGCAACAATGGGAGTGTCCAGACTGAATCTGGTTTAACCTAACGCTGTCTAAACAAAACGAGACATTTAATTAGCTGAAAGATTTCTGCATCCTGACCGGTGCTGAATGTCAGTAATCACAGACTTGTATTGTTGAGCTCGACTACAGTGTTTAACTGCAGACTTCCTTCTCATCTGAAGCTGTTTCCATTGCAGTTTTCTAATCGTCATTTTGAGCCTCTTTGGACAATGTGGCAGGGGACAGACATGCATTGTGTAAATTAATTCAGTGCAAAAAATCAACTATTTTAAAAACATGGGAGAAGTATACACAAATGTGAAATAACACAGACACATCACATGTCCATTTCTAAGGGTACAGAGGATCAGGACCAGATGTTGGAGCTGACTTTGAAAGCGTAAAATCTCATTAAACATTTTTATGGCTGAACTGGGAATTAGCCTGTGTGAGAGAGCAAACGCTTTATGTGCTACCTGTGAGTAAGACATCAAAGAGCTCTGCAGCTGCTAATGACAGGCCTATGCATGTCAGAGTTCCAGAATTAGCCGATACAGCTTATTATCCCAAAAGAAGAAGAAAAAAAACACGGGCAGATCATCAAGCAACAAATGCATATACCGGTAACGTTCATGTTATCCCAGAAAGGAAACAAAATAAAATCAATAGGTTGCGCTGCATTTGACATTTTTACAACAGTTTTCCTACTGCACGAAGACTTTCATGTGGTCTTGTATAGGGTTTCAGTGAAGAGAGGAGCACCCCTAAACATAATCCCCACCCCCCTTACAAACCCACTCCTACCTCCAAAAGTCACAACCTATCCCCCACAGTGCAGTGTCATTTCACAGAGTGTCAACCCACCTCTGGAATTTCAGGGAGAAAGAAGAGGAAGCAAACTATGGGACACAGAGTATAGCTGCAGCATTGAAGAGAGAGAGAGAGAGAGAGAGAGAGAGAGAGAGATTTTTTTTCCCTGGACAAAATCTGCCGTGCATTGTGTGCAGGCTCAACTAAGACCTGTTCCTGTCTAAGCGTTTTAATGAGTGTAAGCCCCCAGGAGGAAGAGTCGGAACTCACAGAAACCTAAGTCAGCCCTGCGAGAAGCAAAGCTCTGCGGCTGCTCACGGTCACAGACATGAAGCCGTTCACCTTGGTCAGTGCTCTTTTTTTCATGCTCCACATCTCCTCTGGCAGTGCGGAAGCCCATAGGTAAGTCAATGAACTAGAGCAACAGAGCGTTTGATGTGGTGTTGTATGTTTCTACTCTAAGACCTGCAGCTGGTCTAAACTTTACTTGGATATACACTCAGTCAAGAATCAAAAAGACCTTCCAGGATAATATCAAATAGATATATATGTATTATGTACATATATGTATTATGGAGCTTAATAACTAAGATGACCCCCCCCCCCCCCCCATTTGACACTGAATTATGTGCTTTAAATCTTTACAGAGAAAACTGTTGTTTTGATGGTATTTACACACTGCTGCCCCTGCCAGGAGAGGACTATGACAGTTATGGCAGTGTGTCAGCTAAATGTAGCACAGCAACTGTTAATAACTGAAGAGCACCTGTCACACTTAGGAGCCCCTCTCATGTGGGCTATTCTGGATGATTTCTATCAAGTCTCAGATTCCCCTAGTCCCCCTGGAGCCGAGGCTGGTATAAGATGCTATCCCTGTGACACCAAAACATCTGGGATATCAGAGTTTGGCACTGAGCTTAAATAATAGACATAATGATGCTAAAAGCTGTAAAGTCAGATTTGGATGTATGATTTTGACATAAATTTAAAGTCAAATGGCATCCTAATATCTTCATTTAATTTACAGGTTAAAAATACACCCATGCAATATAATCTATATGTGGGTTATTTTGAATGTAATGCTGACTCGCTGCCCGTCACTGAGAATAACTTTACAGTAGATTATCATCTTACTCCAGAAATTTGATTCAGGTGAAGCTCAAGGCACAGTGAAAAAGAAGGACATGTGGCTGTGCATAAGGTATCAATGTGCAACGCAGGAAGTGTCTGATTTGTGTGCTTTTCTCCATCTGTAGCCTACATCCTGTCAGCTGGCTGTTGCTCCACAGGGAGCCCACTTTTATCACTAAGCAAGCCTGTGAGGGGACACTTTATTTAGGTTGTCTTTTCACACAACTACCAGTGGGACCTAAATTAAAAGAGAATGATAGCTCAAATCTACAATTGGGAGAGCGCAGTGAGACTGTGGATGTGTTGGGATAAAAAAACAAAATGTCATCTTAATATATTTTATTTTGTAATAATATCTCATAATATTTTCAAATGTTCCATGCATTAATCAGGGTGGGCTATACATTTAGCTGAGACAGTGAAAGAACACATCTTACCTTCTGCTCCTCTCTTTTTCTACAAAGGCACTACCGACAAGTCCTTACTGGAAACCAACCAGGTGTGTGTCGCTTTGGCAGGAGGCTGGAGTGTTGCTATGGCTGGAAGAAGAACAGTAAAGGACAGTGTGAGGGTAAGAGCAGTCCAGATTGATTCAAAGACTGATACTTTAATTAATATATATACTGCCACAATACACAGTGTCCTAACAATTGTTATTCTTTTTTTTGTAACCCAGAAAATGTGGAGGAAATGCCAGTCTAGATTGAAAAACCTTGCCTGCAAAATAGAAATGTGTGGTTTGACTATAATCCATTATTCTCAAACCACTGATATTTATGGTTTTATTCTCTTCACGTTAAATGTTTTACCAGCTCAATGTGACCACGGCTGCAAGCACGGAGAATGTGTTGGCCCCAACAAATGCAAGTGTTTCCCCGGATACACCGGAAAGACATGTAATCAAGGTGAGTTAGTTGCGGGTAAAATGATAATCTAATTTCCAGCTGATAACTGGCATTACTAGCTTATTTTAGATGTTTTAATTTCAGCAAATATGTATCCCTTGTGTTTCAATAACAAGCATTTCAGTTAAAATGTAAATTTTTTAGGTTTTAGAAAACAAGGTGTTGCGGGTGAAAAAAAATGAGGGTTACTCTCATTTCTAGATCTAAATGAGTGTGGTCTGAAACCTCGTCCCTGTGAGCATCGCTGCATGAACACCTATGGAAGTTACAAGTGCTACTGTCTCAATGGTTACACCGTAATGCCTGATGGATCTTGTGCAAGTAAGTCCCATTGTGTTAATGTCCATACATACCCTTAAAAGTTGCCAAGTTTGAATACATATAAATATTTGCTTTTTTGTTTGTACTCATGTAGATTCTATGACATGCTCTATTGCCCACTGTCAGTATGGTTGTGAGGAAGTTCACGGGGAGATTCGCTGCCTCTGCCCATCTGCGGGGCTGCAACTGGCGCAAGATGGGAGGACTTGTGTAGGTGAGCAAGCACACGTACACAATAGATTATAAACACAGTGATTGACTGTGATTGATTTTAAAGCATATAGTGTGAGAGGGAAAAATCAGATGGAGCATAGCCCTTTTCTAAACAAGGAATACAGAGTAAAAAAGAATTGGCTTTGGCTTGTTTCCGAGCGTGTGCATAGTCGAACAATTCTGTACAGATTATATTATGTGGCTTTTGCATGCTTGGCTTGTAATTCAGATGGATGCAATTAAGTTATATTTCTTCCCACAAAATTGCTTCAGCTGTGACAGAGCCAGTCTGGCATACTGATCACAAAGGGGAAGTAATATAATAGTTCTGGAGCATTAGACTTCAGTATTACCATGGATTCAACACACTCAAAGATCAGAATTGCAGAAGAAGTACACTTTTAATGTACCAAAAAGTACATTATTCCCAGATGTACTATGAGACAAACGCATATCTACTGTATCCATCATGCAAGTATAAAGTAGTTTCTAATCATGTAAAGTACAATTTTAAACCTGAACTAGAGTAGCAATCAATAGACCCCTAACTGGCTGCAGGTCATGACATTAAGTTGCTGTCTGACAATACATACTGTACAATGTGAAAACACGCATATAGGTAGATACATATAAGTAAAGTGACATCATGACATGACTGAATGAAAATATGAAGGTCAATTAATGAATCAAAGCGTTATCTCTAACTATTTGGCTCTGTATCACGTTCAAAAGCGTTCCTAATGGTGATGTTACGATTAGCTTAAAAACTGTCTTGCACACCTCCTGTGTTAAGTCGTTCATTGCATCCACAACATCACAAGCTCAGTTACTACACTCAGTGGAAGCACTGCTTTTTAGCCTGGCTTGTGTTCTAACACAAATTAGCAGTGATGCAAGTGGGAAGACAGTGAGTGATCATGTTCATGATCACCAGGATGGTGCACTCAGTAGGCTACACCAACAATGGTGAAGCTCCCTGCTGGCAGATGAAAAACAGCAGCTGATGACTCCATGTGATTCAGAGGAAGCACACAGTTGTCTATAACCGACCCACAACAAATAGTCATTAAGTGTCGAGGACTACAGCAAAGTGGAAATAAGCCAAAACAAGTCCATAGTGGAATGATTTTCTCAATATTGCCTAATGTGACATGTGGTTTAAAGGTTCTCCATGGTCACTTTGGGAGCATATTTGGTTCTTCTATAGAAGAGTAGTGCCACAAAGATAGTGTTGTACTTGGTATAACTATGCTTACATGTTTATGAATAATCTAAACTTGATACAAATAAAACCATAGGGCCTTTAATGTCGACCCTGGTTTTGTTTCCCTTCAGATATTGATGAATGTGTTACTGGGAAGAACCTCTGCCCATACAACAGACAATGTGTGAACACCTTTGGAAGCTACTTCTGCAAGTGCCAGGATGGCTACGACCTGAAATATGTTGACGGCAAATATGATTGTGTAGGTAAGGTATACAAGTTTATTACGGGAAACATTTGTGATCAATTCTGCTCCTAAAGGTACAAATAGACTTCTTCCAATTTCAGACCTTGATGAGTGTACAGCCGGCACCCACAAGTGCAGCCACCATGCTGTCTGTGTGAACACTCAAGGATCCTACAAGTGCAGGTGCAAGTCTGGCTTCAGAGGCAATGGCTTTGAATGCTCTGGTGAGATCCAATAACTGCTGCGCAGAATTATGAATTCATTAGTTAAGGGATGCCTTTTGATGTAACACTTCCATTCACAAATATATTTTAGAAACTCATGTCTCAGGCCTTTCCCAGGTGAGAGTAGTCAGTCAGATAGGTCAGGAGCAGTTTCACAGCCACATATTTCATCTGAACTCTTTAAACATCAGCAAACAAGAGTCCTGCCAAGGCTAGTTTCCTGCTTTCAGACTCCACTCCTCTTAACAGATGTTAGCAAGAGAGAGCCACAGATTGAAAACACACCTGTGTATATGACATTGTACAGTTGCCATCTATCTGAAGAAGGAGAAAGACAGGTTGTGCTGTACTTTATAAAGCAGGCCCAGAATACAACAGGTGTAGAAAAAAAACATTAACAGTTGCAGACAAACAGTATATGCAAGCGGTTTCAGCGTAAATGAAAGATGCCTTTATTTTTTGTAGTCAAGCCATTTTATCAGAGGTCGCGGGATGGAGACAAAGGCAGTGCAGATGATTTCCTCAATGGTGAGATTTTGTGAAACCCAAGACTCTGCTTCCACTGTTCGTGCCTTGCCCTGCATCCCCATTCATTCTCTCCTCTTGCCTCCTACTTTTAAGAACACCTCTCCAAACTCTCTGCCTTGCACATGGCTTGAAACGTTGTACGTCCACCACGCACACAGCCTGATATGAGACCTGGAATCCTCAGCATGACCCTTTATAGACAGAACTTGTGTGATAAAATGCTTGTGCAATTTAAACACTAATTAAAGTTATGTGCAATAAACGTTGCTGTCATGCTTCATCTGCATGGAGTAGGACAAGAACAGCAGCTGCAAAAGACATGACGACAAACACATCTGAATCCTGGTAAAATACTGTCTTTCCTACTCATGATTGCGGTTCCACATGTCTAATCTGATTTCTCTTTCTGCCTGCAGCCATCCCAGACTCCCAAGTGAGACCCAGGATTCTGGGAGGTACACTGGACAACGAGGACATCAAAAATGTTATCCCTGAACCAGTCGCAACGCCGCCTCCTGTGATCCGTGAGCAGCCTTTTGACTATGACGGAGAGGTCTACGTTGGCGAGACTGAGCAGAGACGGGTGGATGCATTTCCTGAGGACGAAGAGGAGGAGGAGGAGGAGGAGGAAGAGGAAGACAACCAGCTCAATCCAAGAGGAGATGTTTTTAGTAAGTGCCCTTTCGTTTGGCTTTCTTGCAGTAATTCTGGGTGGTCCACAATGTATTAACCATACTATAGACTAAACAAACTCAGCTTCTACAGAGACTTGACTCTGATGTCTACACAGCATCTGAATACAATTATCGATATTTCAGTAGGCAGTCAAAGTATAAAACAGTACGTCAGGTCTAAGACCTTGACTGGAGAAGAAAGGAGCTTGTTGCTTTATGTCCCCAGGCTCCTCCAAGATCTGTATCATCAGAATGAGAATCAGAAAGGAATTTAATGCCACAGTAGTTACCCTACATGGAATTGGCGGATTGGTGCATACATACACAAACAAACATATTAATAAAACAAATTAAACATTAATAACTCTGGGAAGGTTTGTTGTTACGGACAATGGAAAAACACATATTTGTTGACTCTTTTTAGTAAACAACATGCACACATTGATACTGATTAGTCAAAGATGTCCTAGTTATTTCAACAAAGAACCACAAGCATGGTGTCATGTTTTTTAGCATGGTAAATATAGGGTCACTAACTTCCTGTCAACTCTCAGCTGGCATTTTTTTTAAACGCTATCATAATATTAAACCATTGGCTACAGCTAAAATATTAAGATCTAAATAAGAACCCAGCAATGTGTACATGAAGAAATGATCTGAATCAATCTAATTGGTTATAAAACATGATGGCATTCTAGCACATCATTCACACCTGAGTTGTATTTATCTATGCACATTCTGGCAACAAATCCAGACACTTTCATCAGATAAAAAGAGAAGAGTGGGCAGCAGTGTGGTCATGAAGAGGTATACATCTCAATGAGAAACCCTATACATGAGGTTACCTTTACCTTTCACCACTAATCTTGATCTTCATGGAAACCCCCGAGCCTGTGTAATAAATCAGATAGCAAGAGGAGACAAGCCCCAAGACATCCGTCACCTCCAGGGAGGAATTTTACTCTGTTGGCATGTGAGAGCCCAGGGATACAACTCATCCTGCTTCCCATCTCCTGGGAGGAGGGTGAGGAAGGGAGGGAGGTCACTTAAGCTTCCAAGCCTTTTATTATGTTTTCCCCAAAACAGCTGTCAGCAAACAGACTTGACTCCTAGTTGGAAAGTCTGTCATCAGCACTCTAGACCTCTCTAACACTAACTCTGGCTGAGAAGGTTCAATAACCCCAGCTGTCACTTGTCTGACTCTCTCAGGCTGCTTGCCATGGGGGTGGTTTGCTGAAAGAGCTTTAAAATACTTGGGGGGGGGGGGGGGGGGGGGGGGCTGTATCCTAAAGTTGTAGTTTCATCTCAAGACATGAGTGACAGAAGGGCAGGTCTACACCTGTTGGTTAAAAGGCTGCATCATTTTGGAATGTTTTTTTTTTTTAAGATCACATTTTTTTGAAGGAATTTGTAGGAAAAATGTTGTAATGTCTATAAGGCTACATTTAGGTGGCATATTTTATGAGATTTGTGAGAGTATAATTGTGATACAATTGTGTCTGCTTTTACCCCATTTACTGATTATTCAATTTTGCTTAAATAATATACATTCAGTTGCCAATTTATAGGGCACACCTTGCTAAAAGGAATGCAGCCCTGAAATAAATCCTAGCTTCAGAAACTGAACATTATAACTTTTATGAAAGAAGGATTTATTGCAGGACTGTTGTGTGCTAGGTGATACCTAATAAACTGACAAGTGGGTGTACTGTACAGCATATTTAGCTGAAAATGCATGAATTCACACTAATTGTTACTTTAATCTCTAAACACAGTATCAGAGGACTTTGAATCAGTGTTCGGACCGGCCACAGAAATCAAAGAAATCGAAATGACCCCAGTTCAGGAAGGTAATCAAATATGTGCTATTGTTATACAATGACTGTTTATGTGACTAGTTTACTAATGTGCTCCTATCGTTTTACCCTCTAGAGTTTATCATGGATTGCAACTTTGATCAGGGAGCATGTGAGTGGGTCCAAGACAAGGCTGATGACATGGACTGGAGCGTAGCTTACCATAACGGTAACATAATTATTATTATGTTTCAAGATTCATTTAATGTGTGTGAATTTAGATGCATTCACTTATAAGTGCTACAAACTCGTTCAGGTGGTGAATACTACATGGCCATGAGTGGGTTCCTAGGGGAGCCAGAGGATATAGCCAAGCTGAAGTTGCTTCTCAGTGACCAGGCCCACCAGGGCAGCTTCTGCCTCACCTTTGACTACCGTCTGATGGGCCATAATGTGGGAACTCTCAGGGTGCTGCTGGATAACAATGCTTACCCAGTATGGGAGCAGAGTCAAAGCAGAGACCAGGGCTGGCAGACAGAGCTCCTCACTGTGGCCTGGAAAGAGGAGGCACCACAATCTGTGAGACATTTTATCGTTTTATGAGACATATTAGTAATAGATGATTGTCAAAACCAGTGCTGTATGTAACTGCTAACAACACTAATAACAGACAAAGTAAATTGAACAGCACAAATGTTGTATCATAAGTCTATGCAGTACTTATGTGACTAGCTATGCTGGATTTTTCTCAAAAACTCATGTGGTCCACAGTATGTTTGCAAGACCACCCTGATATTGTTCACTCACTACTGGAATCTACAGACTAAAGATGCGATGGTACTATTCAATGTCTTTCAGATTATCTTTGAAGCTCAGCATGGGAAAGAAGTTGCAGGAGAGATTGGGCTGGACAATGTTGTGGTGACCTCAGGGCCCTGTCAAGAAGATGTCAGTCCATTCGTTTAAGAAGTATCTTCACTCTGGATTTACATTTTGAAAATATGCTCTGACACAATGTCAAAGATTCCTGTTTCCTGTCTGTTCTTAAGTTCTGGAGTTTCTCAATGTTTTCTAATGGTTTAGCCACACGACATCCACAAAAAATACTGAAACGTGGTATCAAGGAAAGATGATGTACTATCAGTGCATGCATGTTTACTCCATCAATACATCCTGCTTTATTCTCTATCATGATTTTTAAAATGGTCTCTCTTATAAACAGATAGGCCTAACTCCGATCTCAGGAATAGGTGGAAATGCTAACTTTGTCTGTTAGTTAGATGTGGCAGTATTGTGCTTAGCCCTTTGTTGTGTATGTGATTGCTGAAGTGAACTGAAAATAATCTATGATATGTAATGTGAATTCTTAGATAAATTATATCTGAAATTCAATCTTAAATGAATAACTTTTTTGAAGGCTGGTTAGTTTAAATATTAAAATGTATCAGTGCATAACTGCTGTAAATGTTGCTTTCATGTTATATTGTACTATTACATTAAATCAGTTTTTTTTTTCTAACTCTGTCTACCGTTCCTTTTTTTTCCCACACACGTTGTATGATTGTACATCTGTATGCCGAATCTTCTTGATCATGCCAGTTACTGTAGATTTCAGCAGACAAAATTGTCTGGTAATGGAAATGTATCATATGCCAGTGTTGCAGTGTGGACAAAATCCAAGGTAATACAAAGAACGGAGGTAATTTTAGGAAACAGTCTGCTGACTGAAGAAATGCCACCACAAATAAAATGTAAATTTATGGATGCCAGGCATTGCTGGTATTTTATCACAGAAAGTTGTTTGGGGCAGTCAAATACCAAACTTACTTACTATAACGTCAACAATGTTGCCGTCTGATAACTTGTGTAACGTTATGCTTTAAAAGTAGGCTACACATTTTGAAGTAGGCTACTTGTACTTTAAAGTTACTTGATTAAGATGTTTGCCACTAACGTTACTGCATTTCAGAGGTAAATACCATTTCTAATAATTTCTAATATAGGTAGACGGGCTTTGGAAATACTGTACTTCTACTGCTCCACGACATTTGCATGCTGTTTAACGTTACTCGTTAATGCGTCAGTAATGTTTATTCAACGACGCCATTCTGCATAAAAAGCATAATTTTCGAACGTTAGTAAACGATGTGTAGGCCTACATTGTGTTGCTAGCTAATATTGTTGTACTTTGAAGTTTCTGTAGACTACATTATAGTATTGCTATGTGGTGTAAAATTCCTTCCATGCCTTATATATCTCGATACAAATATGATGACAGTGCTACAAGTATGTTAATTTTAGCTAGGTGGTTTTGAGGTCGAGTGGATTTTGTCTGTGTGCAGCTGGGATGCTGGGAGTGCCGTAGATAACAGCTAACTAAGCTAAATGTCGCTCTCTGGTGGTTGAGCGCATGTATAAATACAAAGAAGTAACTATTTGTTAAAGAACACTCAGCAAAGTCCTTGGTTCAAAAGTAACAGTAGCTAGCTACCTACGTGTCGAACGACTTTTACGTATAACGTGTGAGAACAATATAGCTAGTGCTATAATGTAGCTAAAGTTGCAGGGGCCCGAAACGTTACCTCAGCGCTCGTTGGTTGTTTCTGTCTGACAAGATCACATGATCCGAGGCTGCCCGTGTATCGTTAGCTTCTTAGCAGCTAGCTAGCTAAGCTGCGTTAGCATTGAGCTTTATGGGTTCACCAGGAAACAGTGCGACCTTATCTCGAGCCACACCAAGACGAGAAGCTGTCAAACACATTTATTAACGTTAATATTTCGTATTTCTTGTTGACTCAACCGCTGTCTGGCCCAAAGTGTAAGGTACGCTACTAGCAATATTACCTGCAAGTAAACCTGAGCTAGCGAATGCTGTGTATTTCATTTATCTAGATAACTCCAGCTGTGTTCCCTTGTTTTCATTTTTTATGTTAGCCTAGCTTAGCTAACACGTAGCTTGCTGAGACGCACAATTCAGACTGCATACTAGCGTCCTACCATGTTATACAGCTATTAGTGTAATACCGTTTACGTTATATGTCACAAGCTAAATCTTATACCCTGTTGGACTGCTCGCAAACAGTGTATTGAACGTGTGGTAGCAGATGATTGATTTATTGCAATGGGGCTTCTCAGCTGCTGTCCTGGGCCATTGGTTAATCAGGAAACTGCTGTGTTACAGCTGGCTGAACGTTACCTACATGGCTGCTCACATCAACATTAAACATATGAGCATGTGACCAAGGACTAGGGTCTACAGCACATGATCTGGACAAGTGGAGGAGGCCAAAATTAATCAGGGGTAAAACAAAAATGCTCAAAACATCTATAAGAAATTGTGTTTCTTAAAAAAAAAAGTGGTTATTGGTCACAATATTGTATTAAAAATGTATATTATAGTGTTGTACAGGTAATACAAATCTATTTTGCACATTGCATCTCTCCATTAGGTACATTATTTCAAAGTGGTCAGTCGGGAGTGAATAGCCATGACAACAAAGACATCCCTGCTTAAAGTCATTCTGCTGGGCGACGGTGGTGTCGGAAAAAGCTCCATCATGAATCGTTATGTTACCAACAAGTTTGATGCACACCTTTTCCACACCATTGGTGTAGAGTTCCTCAACAAGGAACTGGAGGTAGATGGCCACCAGGTTACCCTACAGATCTGGGACACTGCTGGCCAGGAGCGCTTTCGCAGCTTGAGGACTCCTTTCTATCGTGGCTCTGACTGCTGCCTGCTCACATTCAGTGTAGATGACAGCCAGAGTTTTATCAACTTGGGCAACTGGAAGAAGGAGTTCATCTACTATGCAGATGTCAAGGAGCCAGAGAAGTTCCCATTTGTAGTCTTGGGCAACAAACTGGACGTTACAGAAAGGCAGGTGTCTTCTGAGGAGGCTCGGCAATGGTGCCAGGAGAACGGCGACTACCCCTATTACGAGACCAGTGCCAAGGATGCCACCAATGTAGCTGTGGCTTTCGAGGAGGCAGTGCGTAGAGTGTTGGCACTGGATGAAAGAACGGACCACCTCATCCCCACAGACACAGTTAAGCTTCACAGAAAGCCTCGCTCTGCTACCACTTGCTGTTCATAACATTCAGGGGTTATCGCTAACATTACTTTGCTGTTATGCCTGTTATGTGATGAGGCTGTATGTTTACAATGCTGTAATAACATCTTATTTAAAACAAATGATGCTACTGGCTTTATGATTTGTTATACTGTTGAAGGTTTGCTAATGCTAATAGTCTGACTTCCATTTGAAGGGAAGGAGGAAACACTAAATTCATCCCAGTCTAATTACAAATAAACATGAAATCACTGAATCATTTACTCAGCTCTGCCACAGTTCGAAAGTCAGGCTTTGGATGGGTAGCAGAAAAATAAACTACATTTTGTGTTGGCCCAAGACTAATTGCTGGGAACTAAACATCTGTCATGATAAAACAAAGGCAATCTATTTGAAAAGTTTCACTTCCCTCTCAAATGGTTTTCTGTCATGAATGCATATTATAATGTGACTCTTAAAACTACTACCTGTGTACTACCTTGGGAGCGCGATCATGAAAGAGTTTCTGAACTTTACTCCTAAATGTAATAACACAGTGATGGCCTATATATTTATATACAGAAAATAACTGCCTAATTAATTTATACAGCCCAATAACATTTGTGAGAATTATGAAGTAGCTAAGGCACTACTACAGTATGTGTAACTAACAAATTGAGGCTTGTCGTGATTATTGCACCTTTAGGTCTTCTTCGTGCACATTTTGCTTAGTGAATAGATTATATGCTGAAAGCACTGAGGGACAAGATCCCCAATAGACGGATCAATATCAAAGCAAAGTTAACATGCATGGCATATGGTGTATTTAAGTTTCTGGAAACATTTGTATTTTGGAAACTGTTTTTACCTTAAAAATCACTGAATCAATATTGCCTTGAGGACAGTGTATTAGAATAGCAGTCATGATTGAGTAAACTTTTATCTTCATTGTTGGGTTTGTTTTTTAATGATTTTGATCTTTAAAGCACTCTATTAACATTTTTATACTTACAGTTTAAAGTCTTTCCCCACAGCTTAATTTTAAAATGGTGAACCATTTATTTACCTTGTTTCTTATTCACATTTCATTTCTAGTCAAAGTTGTATTACTGGTATGGCAAATGATAAATAAACCCCTTGAGAATTGTCTCTTAAAGCATGTTTTGTAGCCTGAATACTCTAAGTGTATTTGTTTGAACTGAATGTTAACATTCTGCTGTGCTTTGTAACTACTGCAATGATATAATGCCTAAACCGCTAGATAACAAAGTGTCTATGTCATGGCACAAGATCGTGTCTATTAATCACAATGTTTTTTTCCCATTATCGGTCAAGCACTCTTGGGTTAAGTTTAAATGCCTTAAAGTCTAATGATGATCATCAACATACCTTAGCCATACTTACAGCTCACCCCATTGCAAGAAATAAAAAAAACAAAAACTTTACCTTACATCAGATCAGAAAATGTTTAATAGCAAATCTGTGTTGAATACGTTTTACATTTGTGAAACAGGAAAAGAAAGACAGACATCAATTATGTGTTAGGTATATGTACAAATAGACAAGACGCATTAAAATCCTTGTGCATGTGACGTAATTAACTCAGGAGATGTTTCTTTCCAAGAAACAGTACTTTCCTCTCGAAAGCTGTTGAGCGGATTGGTGCATTGATTTCATAAAATGGATTCATTGCAAACTGGAAGACAAAATAAAAATAAATCAAACACTGAAGGAAGAAATGGACCAAATGTTACCTCGTGCAAAGTTATTCTAATCACATGGGAGACAACTTACCTTAATGTATAAATCATACACATCATTAAAGAAGTTCTTGATTCCATCTTCTTGTCGCACATCATGCAGCATGATGAATCTTATATGTACGGCAAATAATTAAAGAAAATACCATGCCAATGAATTCCTTGAATATGACAGAATGACACAATATGACTGACTTCTAAAAAAAAAAAAGAAAATTGCATACTGCAAACTAACCTATTAAATATTTGTTCCTGTTATTTGTTATATTGAAAAAATACCCATCACAATTTGCCAGAGCCTAAGGTAACATCTTAAACTTGCTTGTTTTGTTCAACCAACCAGCCCCAAAACTCAAAGTAAAATATTCAATATACAATGATATAAGAATATTGGTCATTTTTAGTTGATAAATGACTAAACAAGTAATCGATTATCAAAACTTGACTAGACTTGATTGTTTCGGTTATCTTGCATTGTTGTATCCAAATTACAGATGTACACCTCTGAAATTAGTTTATTAAACATGATATTTTAGCCATGTGGGGTGTTTTGTCTCTCTTCTGTCAGTAAACTACAACATTGCAATATATGTTTTTGCCAATATTTGATTGTGAATCAAGAATTATGTATAGTCTTCTGTGTGGGAATAAAAAGGATATGCCCTGCAGTAACAAAGGCAGAAACAAACCACTCGTTGAACTTGTCCACAGTTTTCAAGTACATGTTGTTGGACAGCCACATGTTTTCATCAACCAAATCCAGGGCAGCGTGTGCAATGAACTGGTTCAGGTGACGATGGTCATCCTGTGGTTATTGACACAAATCATATCAAACAACATATTAAACTAACAGACATGATCATTTCCTATGAATAACTGTAAAGGTCCTGTACCACTTACATTAAAGACAGTCTAGTGTGGTCACACATACTTCCTAAATTATATATTGACAATTATGCTGGACGCTATGGCTAGGCTAATGAATAACACTTACAATTTGTTCACCACTGTTATTGCACAAGATGTAGTAGAATAGTTGCTGGTGTAAAGCCATGTTACCTTTGATTCAACCTTCCCAGATGGCAAGAACTCCATTTCAAACACAGGGTTGTCCTGATGGCCAACCATGACGAAATAAAAACTCCCAGACATCGTTCCACCTTCTTCTTAGCAAAGCCAAACTGCCCTGAAAACAATTCAAAACAATAGGTTCAACAATGTAATCTTGCCAAAATATCAAAATCAATATCACCCAATTGATTGAACCTTTCAGCTAGCAAGCTAACGTTAGCCGCAGTGCTCCACAGACGCTTAACGTTTTTTAAGTCTTTAAGTGATTTTTGTGAGACTATAAAAAACGCCTTGAAGGAGTATAGGAACGCAAAGCAAGCACAGCAGTGAAAGCTTATTACTTTGATCCAACTGACTTTTGTTTACCTGTTAATTTTGCTTCCTGGGGGAGAGAAACGATAGCAGTCGCACAAAGATGACGACATGGTCAAGCAGCACTATCTATGAAATGTAATTATCAGTTATCTGCTGGAAAACGATTCAGCGGGAGCTGTTTTTAGCTTAACTTCATACAAATACGTATAGCATTAAATATATATATATATATAATAAATTACTGAATAATAATAACAAGTTGCTGTTTGTTTGTTTTTCGTTACATCATAACTGTGCGCCCGGAACGAAAATTTCCGTTGACGGATTTAAATGGTTCCATGGTTGAGGCACACCTCCTCGAAAGGGACGCTAAGACTGGTCGTTAGGCTGGTAACTAGAGACTATTCTCTTTTTTGAGATGCCTATTGTATCAGGTGTTAAGAAGACATAGTATTAACAGTCCAACACCAGGTAAGACCATTTTAAAAGTTGTTATAAACTGCAGTTTTTGTTCTCCAGCTCGCCGTGTCAGCGTTACCGTGTTATTGTCTACTTTTCCTCCCCTCCTTCTGTCAGTTTTAGGACCTAAACAACAACACTTGAAAGTTATGTCCTCGGCCATGGAAGACACGTTATCTCCAGATGAGCTGAGGAAAAGACTCTATCAAACTTTTAAAAATAAAGGAGTGCTAGATACACTCAAAGTAAGTCATGCTAATAAAGTTGCTGCAGGCTCTAGTAGCCCAAGCCTAACGTTACTCTTCTAATCTCCGCGTTAGAACGAGTTTAGTTTTCATTCCTCTTGTTGTCTTTCACTCTTCTGATCTGATTCAGACACAGATGCGGAATCAGCTTATCCAGGAGTTAAAACACCCACCTTTGACTGGAGGAGAACCAGTCCCCAGACCAGTAACTGTGAAATCTGAGCCTCTTTTGGTCTCAGCCTGTAACAGCATAGTGTCTGATCATCTCCGCACCTCAGGGTATGAGTACACCCTTTCTGTATTCTACCCTGAAAGTGGCCTGTGCAAAGACAAGGTGAGCATAAGCATTTGTCTAATTGACTGTAGTAGCTTAAAAAGCACATCATTGCAGATGAAGATTTCGGTCTCTTTTTCATTTTGGCAGGTTTTCACAAAAGGAGACCTTCTTCAGCTTCTTAAAATTGACCCTGAATCAGCCCTTTACAGATCCCTGGTAATAATAACATGATTTAGCATTTTGAATATTGTGCTTGAAATAAATATAAATGTTGTCAGTAATAACAAGAGTTATTTTTATTTTTTATTTTTTACAGTCTTCAAACAAAGATAACAATGATAAAGGTATGCCGCATTCTGTTCCTTTTTGATAAAGTTGCTGCTGCTCCTAAGGTCTGTCCTTGATATATTTTCTCTTTGTCTAGCAGGGTTCCTGATCAGCCTTCTAACACAGCTAACACACCATTATACTCACGGCCTGTGCCATGATGCTGACACTCAGACAACCAGCATAGCAAGTTACGGAGAGTCTCTTGGTATGATGAACTAACGTCTTAAAATGTACTCCACACAGATGCCTTTCAATGCAGTTTTTAATGTTTTCTTTCTTCCATACACAGTTGAGAAGATGAAAATGATTGATAAAGAATACGAGAGCTTCAATCACAGTGGGGACAAATGGTTTTCATTCCAATCCAAACTGGCTGCCCATAGAAAAGAAATTGAAGCACAGATGCAAGCAGAAATGAACACAAAGGTACGTCACGTGTATATTTTTTTTCGCAAAGTTAATGAATCAAAAACTGTGTGAGCAGGTTGGTATGAAGCACAGCTGCATACTTATATCTACACTAAACACCTTTTTCAAAGGTATAGCCTAAATGCTCTATGGCGTTAAAGTATGGCATGAAGGCTTTACCTTTTATGAGTGGCTGATATGTAATTGTGTAGTTTACCTAGAGGCCTCAACATTGTTTTTTGTTTCTTAAGATGCGACATTTTAAAGATGTTGAAATCGCCAAGGTGAGGATGGAAGAAAAAGCTAATTTTCATAAAGAATTTGATAAGCTGAAGCAGGAGCTGGAGAGGACTTACGAGATGAAGGCAAAGGCGTTGATGGAGCGGGAGAAAAATGCCATTGATCGACTACAAAAACAACAAGAGGTGGATCACTGCTAATATGATGTTGTGCTCTGTTTCTTCTTTCACAAAATAAACCTTTGCATATGATACTTTTATTTGGTTAAATCTGAGACCGTGAAATTGATGCTGTTGTTTGTGTTTCTCTTCTTTTTAGATTGAAGAAAAAAATGTGTATATGCAGAGACAATCAGTCCTGAAAGAAATCGAAACAGTGCGGAACAGAGAGAATGAGCTGAGGATGAGAATTGAGGCTTTTGAAAAGTAAGAGCTTTTTTTTTTTTTTTTTTTTTTTTTTTTTTTTTTTTTTTTTTTTTTTTTTACAGTTGATGTTAGTAGAGGGGTGCTCTGCTCTCTCATTGTGACAACTGGCTCATGGAGTGTTTGTATGATGACAGGACTTGTCAAATTCACGAGGAGAAGGTCAAGACCACTGAAGAGCTGCTGAGGAGGAGAGAACTGGCAGTGAAGACGATGGAGGACACACACGACCAAAGGCTGAAGAATGAACTTTCCAGGTATTTTCATGTTGTCCGGGTTTTTTTGTTTGTTAATACTTTGGCTGACATTGTCACCACCAGTTAGACATATTCAGTTGTAGGTATCCTTGTTAGGGATATTGTCATTGTGTGACCAGAGGATGTCACTGTTTAGTAGGTTTAAAGTAAAAAAAACGTATCCTGTATGTACAGTGTATATTGGAAATATTTAAAGATTTATTGCATTCTACAGCAAATTTTCAATGCTGTCAGTGAGACTCTGAGTTTTCTTTTTGAACGAATGTCAGTCAATAAGTTGAAATTAAGCACTACACATATTTAGAGTCCTGTGCTAATATCCTCACATTACATTATCTATATTATATAGATGCGTAGTGCTTAAGACAGGTTAGCAGTCTGTCAGCAGCTATGACCGCGGAGTAACAATACGGGACCTGATCGTCCACTCGACCAAATGATACGTTGCTTTAACACGTGTAGATGGATGGATTTCCAAGATTGTTTTGTGTTGATGTAGTTCCAGAGCTCTTTTTGATTGTTATTCTTATGTCTTTTATAAAATTAGGTATCAGCTTGAGTTAAAGGATGACTTTATCAAGAGAACAGAAAAACTAACAGAGAATGAGAACAGAAACAAACGTGAGTATTTAAATGAATGCAAGGTCACTGACTGGCTTGCTTTTGCCAAAGTTTTGGTTTGATTTTGTGTTTACATTCCGTTTAATTTCTCAGTGGAAACTGTTCGTATCCAAAAGGAGTCCGCTGTAATTAATGGCAAATTGGAGGAGCACAGCAGAGCATGTTCAGAGCTGAGACGGCTGCAGGTAAACAACACAACAACACAGTCATCCTGCAGTGTTAACCTCACCCTCCTCAATTCGCAATTGAACACTTGTAGTCAGACAAAACTCGTAATCACTCCGTGTGATGCGATAATATTGTAATGCAATAATTATGGTACACAGGCTACCTGATTAATTGACACTTTGGATTTATTTTGCCTGCTCTCTTCATGTCTCTTCTGTTGCTTTGCAGGTTGAGCTGGACACAGCACAGCAGCAGATTTCTCTGCTGACTCAACAGAAGGAGCTGTTAAGGGAAAGACTGGAGACCATGAGTGACTACCCCAGCTTGAAAAGAGAGAAAGCAGAGCTGCATGGCCAGCTGCGGCTGCTAAAGAAACAGCTGGAGGAGGCCCAAGAGGAGAACCGGCTTCTCCATGCTGGTGAGGATCGGCTTAGATTGGATCAGGGTTTTCTGTCTGTAATAATGTACAACTGATTCCTTTTGTGGCTGGTAAATTCAATGTCTGAGAGTTACCTATTTTAAACCTTGAAAATCAGTACCTCAGAATATTTGTAGTCTTTTGTTTCCCCCCCCCCCCCCAACTGAGATAAATCCTGTTCCTACGTTGCATTCAAAGTGCTTGAGTGTGGGCTCATTGTGAGCTGTGGGAGATGCAGTGTACTGTGAAGCATTCACGTTAGTCTGTCCCACTGCTTCTGGCTCAGCTCAGTCTTTTTGAATGTGTCTTGCCTGCCAATGTGGGGCCTCTGTGCTGTGTTTGTAGCTCCGCAGACTGCTCTCTAAAAAGTAACCAGTGAGGGAGTGGTAATGAGAAATGGAGTGAAGGGGAGCAGAGAGCACAGTGTGCAGAGACAGAGGGCTCCCTTAGCCCATGGCTGAGAACCAAAGATGTGCCTCTCTCTGAGGGGTACAGTATTCTTCCTGTTTGAGGATGAGACATGGGAGCAGGGGGCCTCTCTCCTCATCACGAACAAAAGGCAGAAACATGGTGCGAAGCCCCGTGTGCTGTACTCTCATGCTGGTCAGATCCATACAGCTCAAACCGTGAACTGGAGCACTTAAACATGAAACCCTAAATCATGGCAACCCCTGTCTATCCCCAGATGGGTTTTCCCCAGTTAGCTTTCCTACTGAAATAGACATTGGACTGGCAAAAAGGATGCACTTTTAAAATCATGTTTTGACTCTTAACAACCCCTCTTTCAGATTTGGGCCAGCCGTCCAAGGAGCAGCTGGTGCTGCAGACGGAGCTACGGCGGCTGCAGAGCGCTCGCAGACTGGATGAGGAAGAGTTTGACAACCAGAAACAGGTGTTGCAGGCACAGCTCCAGAGTGAGGTCAGCTTTTTTCCCAACCCGGTTTTGTCTCACCTTTTGGGGAATTTCTTGTGTAATCGGTGTTTCCAGCAGCGCATACCTATACTTTTCACAGACCTTACACTGTGTGCAAACAATAACTTCTCATGTTATGTCCTCTTGTCTGCTGTTTTCTGCAGGTGGAGCGGTGTGCTCAGCTAAAGGCTCAGTTGACAAAGTGTGAGGAGAGGTCACAGTGGATGACCAACCACATTGAGGAAATAAAGTTACAGCTTCGCCAAACTCAACAAGGTACCCCATGAACGTCTGCCACATCTTAGTGTGATTGATCACTTTGAACTGTATACTACGGAAGCCGAGAACGGCCATGGATTTCTTTCTTTTTTTATGCACTGTTATCTCGTGCATTTTTTGTTTTCTCAAGAGTTTTTTTTATTTATTTTTTATGGATTTTTTTGTTTGTTTGCCTAAGACACCCTTCCATTTAAACCGGGGAATGGGGCTCCATAAGCGGATAGAAATCTGCCGTTTCTCCCTCCTCGTCTCCGGTCAAATACTCGTGAAAAATCCCACTAAAACAGCCTTCAATTTAACCCGGAGAAGAGGAGGGAGAAACGGCAGACCTCTATCCGCTCATGGAGTTCCTTCCTCGGGTTAAATGGAAGGATGTCGTGGTGGGATTTTTCCTGAGTATTTGACCGGAGATGAGGAGGGAGAAACGGCAGATTTCTATCCGCTTATGGAGCCCCATTCCCTGGTTTAAATGGAAGGGTGTGTTTAGGCAAATCCTAAAAATCCATAAAAAAAATCTTGAGAAAACAAAAAAAAAATCTTGAGAAAACAAACTTTGTTATATCGAGATAACGAATTAATAAGTCGTTATCACGAGATAACAGTGCATAGAAATAAAAAAATCAATGGCCGTTCTCGGCTTCCGTAGTATACAGACATAACTATAGTTAACTTTATTTCTGCTTTTCATGAACTGGCTCTCTTTCTTGGAAGTTCTTGAAAAAAAGACCTCAAACATTCTCCCTTTTAAATAACTATAATACATTTTGTTTTTCTTTTTTTTTAGAAAAAAAAGGCATGTAGTAGCAACCAGATTCTAGGTGTAAATGCATGTAAATAGTTATTCGAAATTAGTTGTAGCAACCCTTTTTTTCTGATTTGTGCTATTGTAATGGTGTTCGGTCTTTCGTAATAGTGTTCAATTCTCTTCCTTTTTCTTTCCCTTTTCTTTTGTGTAATCGACGCGATGATGGCAGCTCTTGAAAATGAGGTGCTGCGTAACCCCAAGCCCTCTCTTGTTGATCGCTCAATACTGGAGCTGAACGCTGACAAGCTGGTTCCCCCTGACATCTATGTGGACAGAGCTCTCCTGAGGGCCAGGGTGGGTTATGATGAAGCAGGTGGGCCCATGCGAGGACACAAGTCGCCTTGGAATGACTCTCCAGACTCCGACATGGAGCTGGTGGCTGAGGCCAAGGCTCGGATTCGGGAGCTGCAGGAGGAGGCTGAGACCTTAGAGGAAGCCTACAGGAACTACCAGCAGAGGGCAGTGCGCTCCACCATCTCACACGTGCTTCCCCCAAGACCTCTTTCCCCACAACGAGCACATCCTTCACATCGCCCCGACTCTCCCCTGAGAAAACAAGTTTCTCACCATTCACACACCCACTCCCCCCTCAAATCAAAGGTCTCACACAGACCACCGTCTCCACAAACTACCGGAGCCCCCTCCTATGCACCCTATGACACCAGAAACACTGTACCACCTTCGCAACCAAGAGTGACCTTTTTAGAAGACCATAGCCAACCCCAGTCCACAGCTTTCACTGACCACGGTCTCCATTTGGGGACTGAATCTCTGTCTATAAGAGATGGACACCCCCAGGATGCAAGCAGCCCTCCACCCAGACGTCTGTCCTCCACATCGCACTCTTCCTCCAGGAAAAAGCATCAAAGAGAGATTGCCGAAGGTACCTTTTTAAAAAAAAAAAAAAAAGAAAAAAAAAATGGTTTGTCCTTTGAAAACACTTCAAAGGGGATTAGATGCACCAAGCACTTTTAACTGTCAAAAAAAAATAAATTAAGAATGAAATAGGTTCATGTCGTCAGCACCCATATCCTGCACATTTAACACTTACTGTAACTAGTTTCATAATGTGCCAAACAGTTTAAACATTTTCAAACACCTTCTCTCGTGTCAGCTTTTAGATCATACTCTTTCTCCTATGAGGATATTGCCTAACATGAAGTCTTTGCATCTGATAGAGGCGGTTGTGTCTCCGATGATGTTCCCGGAGTTGTCGTTTGACAGACGGCTCCCTTGTGACCCCCGCGACGAGGTGGAGACCTCCGGTGACTTTTCCTCTGAGCTCAGTCCACCTCGCAGTCCTCAGCTCAAGAGCACAGCACGAGAGCAGTCCAGGTACCATCTGGCATCGCTTTGGCAAGGACATTACAACACTCTTATACACTTTTAGAGATTTTAGAGAGTGCATACTAATGCCCTCATTTTTGCCCCTGTTTCTGTCAGTCCACCAAAGCTGCACCCTGTGTTCTCCAGCTCGGAGTCTTCCCCACAGCCTGAGAAAATAACCCTAGAAGATCTCACAGGGATTTTGTCAGGTACTCTAAACTAGTTTTTTTTTTTTTTTTTTTATTTAAACTATGCTACTGCATAACTCGGTTGTGTTTTCTATTATTATACTAATGCACTGCAGCCTTCGTCTGGTGATGTGAGACCCAGTTTAGATCTTCTCCAGTTTGCAACTACAACATGGCGGTGTGATTATTTATTTTTTAAACCGTATACTGAAAAAGTTGCTTGGTCAGGTCATTGCACTTGACACACAGGAGCAGTATTGTTGTAATCAACAGGGAATGTTTAAGTAGGTACTCCTTTTATTGTTCATAGTTACATGTTGTTTTACTGACTGGAAGACACAGAGAGATGGTAAGCCCTCTATGTATCTATGTCAAAAGCAAAATTTCCTTAATAATCAGCACCTGCAGGTTTTCCTGTTCTGCCTAAAGATTTTACTGTATTGGTGGAGGAACAGCCTCGCATAAAAACAAACATCTACAATTCCATTATCATTGATTTCAACAGAATCCCAGCAACAAAATGGAGTATATCCGGTGTGGAGGTTTTGGATTTGAGAATGGCTGTTTTTTTTTTTTTTTTAATGAGTGTGTGACTGGCCTTCAAAGTGTCCTTTCAGTGGCCCCGCACAATGGTGAAGATGAAGGGCAGCTGATTATGTATTCTGTGCTGGTCCTCTGGCCCGTTTGCATTATGGTGGAGCATAAAAGATCTCTTTGTGCATGTCTCCCTCCAGAGCCCGGCCACATTCCAGAGCTTCTCCTGGACACTGCCGTCCCTCTCTCTGAGGAGGCCCCTGACGGCCCCGCTGTCCCCCGCCCACAGGACCTCCCAGAAGACCCGACAGACTTGCAGGGCCAGGCGGGTGAGTTGTTAGTTACACGGTTACTGACCATGATCTTGGTTGACCCCCAAATGACAAGAATGGCCACCTTCTGCTGTACACCATCAATCTGACTGTATGAATCTCTCTTATTTTGCTCAAATTGTGGCCATTCTGGGGGTGCATTGCTTCTTAAACCCAAAATAAAGTGATGACTGACAATTGATATGACTCATGTGAATCCATATGTGTTATAGAAGTCCTGCAAGCCTCAGGTGAATCTGCTAGGGATGAAGAGGATGAGGAGCAGAGGTGGGAAAGGGAGCGAAAGGAAAGATTAGAACAAAGGCAGAGGGAGCAAGAAGAAGCCAGAGAGAGGGAGCTGCAGGAACTTGAAAGACTGGAGAAAGAGATGGTAATGAGTATCTTGCACCACGTTCCTTTAAAACTCCTCTTTAGAAAAGGTAACTTGATTAAATTAGTATTGACAGTATTTATGTCTAACCAGCTTTTGCAAGAGATGGAGCAACCAGGACAGAGAAAAGAAGAAGAAGAAGAAGAAGAAGAAGAAACTGGAATTAAGAAAGGAGCAGATGAAGAGCAGACGCAAGAGGCAGATAATGACGGGGAGGAGTCCAAAGGTGAAAATCCATTGGAGAAATACATGAAGATGGTCCTGGAAGCCAGAGAGAAGCAGCACGCACAGGTGAGTTGCACGCACTCTTGTAAAACTTTGCTTTTGAGACTTGACTTGTAGCAGCTGCCCTGTGTGTTAAACTGAGTGTGTGTGGGGGGGGTGGTGGTTTCAGAGCCCTGGAAGAGAAGAAGTAGGACATACGAGCCCAGAGGCCAAGAGTTTGTCTGAGGAGAAAGACGACAGGTAACTAAAAACAGTTGACAAGACTTAAGGCTTAGGTTTTCTAATTCAAAAGTAATGCTGTTACTGTAGGACAGTTTTTTTTAATAAATATATAAGCCTACATAATCCTCAATCCTTCAAAGAAAATGTAATTTATTTTGTGGTTTTCATCTCCTGGTCTTTTCAATGTTATTTGTTCTAGAAATGATGTTGTCTTAAGGATGAATTAATTGAGAAATACTATTTTTAGTTTTTTCTGTCCCTCAAGGCTTTCACAAATTAACATGATATTGTTTTCCCAGCATCGCAGCATTTTCACACAAGGCTGAAGATGATGATGATTTCTGGTGAGCTGGTTGTTCATGAACGGATGAATTAGCCTCTGTATTCTTGGACTGTTTTTAACAACACAGAAGCATTGTTTGTTTTATATTTTTAGATGTTGCTTTTCAGTATGTATCTTTGGCAGCATTTTTACATTAAATGCATACGTTTTGAATAAATCATATTGGATATTTTCTTTTGGATTGACTGTACACCACTAAACAAGACATTCCTATCACGAAAAAAAAAAGAAAGAAACACCACAACAGAGTGAAGTTTGTTTTATTTTTTATTTTTTTTATTTTCATAGAAACAGTCAACAGGCCAGTTGAGTAATGTCATGAAGGGATTCCCAGTCAGACAGGATGCTGGATTGTTGTCCTCCTGGTGATTGATAGATAGCCTTTATTCTTTACTTTTTGGTTCATTCAACAGGAAACCATAGGGAACGCAGCTTTCTCCTTGGCCATTGTACACAGACATATTTATATATATGTCTATGATTGTGCACCTGTAGCTATTACTTCTGCAGAGAACTATGCAGGTTGTGTACTACAATATCTCACAGATTCTGTGTAAAACACTGGGCAGAGAGTCACAATGGCGTTAATACTTTGGCTAACTTTAGCATTTAGATAGCCATACAATTTCTTTTTTTTTTTAAATGACTGGTGTTGCATCTAGTTATTTGAAAGTTTATTTAAATGGTAAGCATCAGATATTCACGAGGAAGCCCTTGACATTCATAGACAATACAAGTATACTATCAAGGAACAAAATAATATAAAACATGTATACTTTTGACTTTAAAGAAATGAACCTAAAAAAAACATAACTAATCGGCTACAAAAAAATTGATTAATTTGTATTTAATTAGAAAAGAAGGAGACGGGCAAACACTGCCTACTACTGATGTCAGTATACATGACTGTACATCACGTGTCACTGCAGAAACAGTTGTCTTCATGCAACAAAGAAACGTATCTCTGTAACTAAACTAATAGAAATAAAAGATTACATGAGTAATTATGTCAGCATTATGACAATTGCACATCAAAAACTGGTGCAATAATAGAAAATTAAGAACACAAAGGAAGTGGTTTTATCTTGAAAAATAAGAAAATGCTAAAAATCCTGACTTAACAAGTTTACATTTTTCACACCTTAAGTTGTGGAGACTTATCCATAGTACCAATGCACATGGGAAATACTTACACTTGTTTAAGGTTTTTCAAAATCAAGTAATTTTTGATCATATTTAACAATATGAGATATTACAATAGACAATGAGCTAAAAAAGCATTTATGATGGACCAGAGAGCGCTCTGTTTTTTTGTCATTTGCATAAATGAATATGCGTGGACCAAACTTTTAAAGATATTGAATACATTGACTACCCTTTTGTCTAATTATTGGCAACAGTTCACATTTAGCAAGCTGGTTATTCTTATGGCATTATCCATAAAGATTAAACCCTACGATAATGTCATGTAGAGGAGCTCCCGGTGTGTGTGATTATAATAGGATCTTCAAACCATAGTTTTGCAAAGGATTGTTCCATAGGCTCTAGTGCACACCTGAGGTAGTGTTATTATAGGCCATGAATGCTCTGTGTGATTTTTTTTTTTTTTTAAGTAGCTGTACAATGAAATCTAGAACCAAATGATTAACACTGGGATTAAGATGCAGTTAAATACCCCCGAATACAACAGATCTACTGGGTCCACATTATAGATTTGACCTATTTCCTTGCTGTGAAGTCAAAGAAAAAACATCTTGTGACATGCCAGTCTTGTGTCAGTATTATTATCTTGTGTCATTATAATTGGATTCTGACATGCTATCTAGGAAGTGTCACGCTAATGCTGAATGTAAGGCAATTAGTCTGCATTTTGATTGGGAAAAAAAGACAAAACTAAATATTGTATTCCCTTGTTGAAAACTGGCCACCACAGCTCAAAAGAAAGACAGAGCACGACCGTAAAACAAACAAGGCATCGTTATGCGTTTTATATGAATAGTGCAATGTCTCAAGCATCGCCAGCAAAAAACTGGCTATAAAAAGGGCTAGAGAAAATCAAACACTACATGAATACGAATGCCTTTTTTTCCTTCATAAAAATTAAAATAGAAATGAAATCTTAAGTAGCAGATTCAAAACACTTCTTGGTGAGTTAGTGCAGAAAGCAACACTGATGCATTAGTTTGTTAGGAGCCTGGTTAGTACTGCACAGTGTCACGGCAGTTGGCAGGTTATTTTAGCGGAGCGTTGTCTTGGTCCAAAGGGGCCACAGTGGTTGGCCGCAGTGTCTACGTGTCTTTACATGTGTGTGTGGATTGTGAGTGTGTAATATCCTTATGTGTAGGAATTGAGGCATTCCTTTGAGCGTGAGGTGATGTCCTGCAGCTCCCGCTCTTCCTTCATTTTGATGTCTTGGTAGGCATGCATTTGACTGGCATCCTTAAGGTAGGCCCAGTTTGCTGAGAGAATCATGAGGAAGTGGATCTGGAAGAGAAGGGTGAGGTGGATGGCCGGTGAGCATGTCAAAGATGCAAAGCAAGCTACAGGAGTCAGAGCTACACATCACAGACAAACAGATAAAGTTACGCTTTTAAAAAGACTTAACGAACAAGGGTGACATTACAATTACAAAAAGACAATTATTGTAACATTACTGTTACAAGCATTACTAGTACTGGAGTTATGTTACTATTTTGCTATGCACAATACTACAGAACACTTTTTAGATGTGAGAATGAAAAGAGAGAGTGCCGCAGGTTGTGCATGCGAGTTTTATGCAGCAGTAAAAGCTTGAGGTTAGTGCAAAGCATGAGTTTTTGTGAATCTGACCCTGATCCATATGCATTTCAGTATTATACTGCTGTATGATTGATAAGAAATAGACCAAGTAGGGATACTTTTGTAAACAAAGATTGTTTATTTTATATAGAAAGTAAAAGCTACAGTCTTCAAAAACTTAAGAGAAAATTAAATATATGAAATATGGAGTATAAGTAACTATAAACAGATCAAAGAATCTGAAAAAAATGTAAGCATGCAGGCTCAGTGTTAAGATAAAAACAAATGGCTCTTTAATGGCACTTTGAGAAGGAATAAAAGGAAAAATGTAGGAAACAAAACATCAACTTCATAGCTGAGGCTATACCAGCATCAGCCCTCATAGAAAAAAATACATTTACTCTACTCTAAAATAGGAGAATTTCTTTTTTTATTTATAAAATACATGAAATTAAAGTGAGGCTTAGGGCCTCATGCAGAAGTATACCCCTGGTACTGGCCTAACCCTTCATAGTGTGCTGTTCTACGTAGGTATGTGCAGTTACTCTGAAATCTACAAAAAACACTGGTCACCATAATGCTCATCAGCATTAATACAGTTGATGAAAGGTTTTTAGTTCTGTTTAGAATCTAACTTGTGACAAAAGGAATAATACTGAATATTTTCCATGTAACACTTCATGGTTTCATGGGTAGGCACCAAAATTTGAAGGCTAAGGAAAGATAAACCAAAGAAGTATAAGGCAATACAAGGCACTTTGCCTCTGTAGCTCATCCTTTTACATATATATCACTAGAATTCATCCTCACCACAACTGCTAATCTGGCAATCAAAAACAAAGCCTGAGAACACCTTTAATATTTGTCATCAGATGTCCTCATGGACTAATTTCAGAGCATTATACTGCACATCTATGTGGGCGTGAAGCAGTGTATGTCTTGATGGTCTCATTTCCAACTTAGATCATTTTTAAAAGTGTGTGTTACAACCTGCGCAACAATCTTACATTAATGTTCCACAAGTGCCTCAGGAGTTTGTGCACAAATTCGCATTACAGCTCTGACTGCAGTCAACTGATGCTCGTCCTGCTATGCAAGAAAGTGACGTACGGAAAGCTAAATACTGTAAGTCTTAAAAATTAATTTGAAATACTGCTATTATGCAGGTCAAAATCAGCTTTACGCATTACGAATATAAATAACACTGTTGTGGATATCTAGCTGTGTGCATTTCAATAAAATCTAATGGTGACACAATTCTAAAAGTGAGTGCCAAGGAAAGCAGAACAAACCAGCCAACTAAACACCACCCCAATCTGAAGACAACTTTCATCAGGTGTCCTCGGACAAGCAATATCCCCGGATACCAAATGCTAAAGGAAGCATACAGTCAGCTATTTACACTTCATATGATTACTAATGGAGAGATGTTGATTTTTCTATTCTCAGGTTGTTTTTTTTAGTTCATTTGTTGTCAGTGGCAACTGTCTCTAATCAGAACAGCCTCAAATGCTGTACCGTGCTCCTAAAACAGTTTAAAACTTAGTGCAGCAGTCTTCTCGACTCTTAAACTTCAAAACAGCAAAGTTATAAGTGGTAGCCATCATGTAGATCAGCTGGTGGAAGAGAACAGAAAAGGTTGTAAGAGAACATGCCGGTGATCTCCTTATCACTAGTATTCTGCCAAGTTAGTAAAGTGACCAATTATTTTCCATCAGTACAAAGTTAAGTATCATTTTCCAATATCCTACTTGTGATTTTGTGATTCAAACTCATGATTTGTTTTTGTTTTAGAAATTACACTCTTTAATGGCACAAAAAGCAAGCCAAACTGCACTCTCTTCCATCCATCCTAAAATTAAAAACGGCCATGTGCATCTAAGCAAATGGTGAAGAGCAAATGGAATTGGAGCTGAGAAAAAGCCTATGTGTAATATTCCTTGGTCTGGGAATGAGTAGAGGAGCACTTGACACATGATCTGCCGATACAAACCGTGCAAAGATGGACTAAAGGGAGAGGATGGAGAGAGCGGGGGGGAAGCTTACCAGAGCGATCACAGTGGCTCCTGCCCCGGCACACGCTACGATGTACAGGTGGTAAGACAGGTAGAACTGGAAAAAGACAACAAACAGTGATTATTCTTCAGTTTAAAAAGTGATGCCATGCTCCTCTGCTCTTCTCTGCTGATCTGTGTGGATTAAAAAAATAAAAAAATTAAACTTACCTCATTGGTGTTGCAGATGTCACCTAGCGTAGATCCACAGACCTTGCCTGGTGTGGCATTCCACGGAATAATTCCTGTAGCCATGAAATTCAAAGGTTTTCATATACACTCAAATTCACTGTACCATGTGAACCATGTCAAGTACTATGAATTGAGTCTACTGAGATAATGTCCACGGAATACAAAAAACAAAATAATAGTTTTTTAAAATGTCTGATAAACAAAGAGTTAATGGGGCACGCCACCGATTTTACACATGAAGATCAGTTAACTCATGCAAATACTCGTAAGCCTGAGAAAAGTTATACTGCATGATGTCTTCTGTGGTTCTGAAGGAGCTTTGTCAAGTCTGAGAGAATAATTGTCTCAGATTGGGCTTCAGACTTCAAGCCTGCATTACAAACTGGGCATGTGGAATATGTTGGGCATATCAGTCAGAGTGTAGATTTCATACACTCTTTGTTTGAAATGGTGAAATGGTCACAATCACAAGACATATGCAACAGGTGATGAGGGCTCACACGTAGACTTTACTTGGTATTAAGGGTTCCTCTAATCCCCTAATTTAGATTATTATATTGGTTCAAAGCCCCCCTCAGTGTATACACTAATAAATCAAGACATATTCTCGGACAAAGTGCTATTCTCTTACCGTACTGACGAACATCCACACAGATGGAGTCAATGTTGGTGAGGTTGGCTATGGGAGACCTCATGGCCGCACAGGTAGACCACATGTTGTAGAAGAGGAAGACTGGCACGGCCGAAAAGCCAAACACACCGAGCCAGGCCACACCCAGAATGTATGTGAGGAACACAAACTGAGGACACAGACATGGCACCATGTTGGCATTATCAGATAACCATGAAACTAAACCAGTTGTAAAATGCAACAATTCATCATCTTCATCTTTGTGTGTATTTTATTATCTAATCACATGGCATGGAACCTTTTTTCAAGCACTCTGTGTTTAAAAATCAGGTTGGACACAGCGATGTGTGGTTGTATTAACATACCATTCCACTGATGCAGCGTCCACAGATGGTGGTCTTGAACTCACTGTGCAGTTCCTTTACGGCACTGGTTGTGTAGAAGCCCTCAGCCAGCAGAATGATCCCATACAGGAAGAAAAATGAAGCAATGCCATAGATGACATACTGCATCAGCTGTATTCTGTTAAAGAGCAATGTCACACATTGGCTTAGTTGTGCCTGTAAAGCTGCAATGGGTTAACAGCACATATCCAGCACTAACATGCATTTAGCCTCTAAACGTAACACCTGGAGAGACCCACTAAAAATGTGAGGTAAAGTAATAGCATGACGTACCACTGTCTGGTGTGGAAAATAGCTGCTTACAATCATTTTAAGAGTTTTTTTTTTTGCATGCAATCTTTAAAACATAAGTAACCTGGGCTGGCTGATTAACCATAAACAGATGGTTCTGATTAAGATTGTGATCCAGCTTCCCAAAGACGTGCAGAGAGTCACTTAGCCCAAATGTGGAGATAACAGGTGATGCATGTATCTGGAAATCATCCGCCAAGAGACGGACTGCCTCTGTAGACTTAGTCTTTAACTAAACAGTGCACTCCAAATCTACACCAACATAAATCAAATGTGCAATCCTGTCTCTTGACATTCCTCTTTTATTGTCTTGACTAATGGATGCACTGTAAAAAAAAGAAAAAAAATAGGTCCATATTAGGACGGTTTACCAGGATAATGTGAACATGGGAGCTGTTATTAGCTAAAAATAACCGACATAAAGACAACCTCATTAAAAGTGAGATCCATCTTATTTTTAGGCCTCTCTTTATTGTGATGGTTATGTAAGAGCACATTTTCACAGTGAGCATATTGTGTAACGGGTCCTACTGTGACAAGCATTACAAGCAGCAATGTAGCACACACATAGAGTACAAGGTCACTTACACATCAGTCAGCATGGCGTGATCACTGGTCACCTTGGAGAAGTGGGTTTCCAAGATGGTCACTGTGCCAGTGAGAGCCACATGGCCACATCCACAGAACAGGGCAACGCCAGAGAAGCAGAGGATTGTAGCCACCAGCGACGCATATGGCACCCCGCCTAAACATTTGATGCAGCACTCAAAGCAACCTGTAGGGGGGGGGGGACAGACAAATTGGGTCAGCGACAAGTGTCACTTGATATCCTGAACCAGTGTTTTATACCAAATCGTTTTGCTTTAAAAGGCAATATAGGAATTTCTCCCTCAACATCGACTCCCAGGTCCATATAAGGGATTATGTTTCACTTGCAGGACAGGAAGTGATCTCAGGAGAATGAAGTATTAGTAAGATTAGTATTCATATTGAGTCATCCATTCATCCATCAAGCCTATCCCAGCACACCCTGGACAGATCACCAGTCATGTATCATGTTGTAACTAATAACACAGGATCAGAACTCCTTAAAGCAACACTATGGAACTTTTAGCTGCAGCTGTAGTTCCTATGAGACAACCTGTAGTGTCTCATTGGAACTACAGCTGCAGCTAAAAGTTACATAGTGTTGCTTTAAAGAGCACTGACTTTTCACTTAGATATCTAAAGAACAAAGGAAATGACACAGACAAGTCTGTTTCAAAATAGGTTTCATAAAATGTGTCTGTGATCACGCTTCATGAGGCATGCTTCCTTTTGAGACTTCTGCAATGTAAAGTACCAGCGGAAACAGTACAGTTTGCTGTGTGAGGCTGAGGTTTTTACAGTCTATACTGCATTTAAGGTTTAACCTGACAATTCATCACTACACTTAAAGGGCACTAATGGCCATCCAGCAGGTCAGAGCAATGGGTGTCAGCCAAGCTGTAATGGAAATCAATGGCAACTCACGATGAGGGAATGAAGTGACCCAGATGGATCTGCCTCATGCAATGTGTTCTAATGCCTTGAAATAGAGCCAGTCACCACAATGTCCTGTCTGTAGATGCATGCAAACAAACCACAGTGTGCTTCCAATCAAATGCACATGTGTTTGACAGGATGATGTTGAGTCATAGGACATCCAGGTCAATGGTTGTTTATGCTTTAAAGCTCTCACAAATGCCTGATCTCACACAGCAACTGAAGTATTTAAAGCTGCTATAATCAATATATTTACATTAACAATGGATCAATGACTGTGTGTGTATGTGACAGAGGTCACCTGTAGTGATGAACCTACAGTGAATTATCACCAACTATACAATTCCTCTCAGCTCTACGAAGAATTTTAGCCTCTTTCGAGACAATGCGATTATAATGTAATGGAAATTATTGGACAAAGGTTTGCATCAAAATTGGTGCACATTCTGTTCCATATCAGCAATGTAAGAGACCATTATATGTTTTTGCAAAATTGTGATGTTATGATCTGTAATTTCCATATGATAGGGTGCGTAGAGGCTAACAAGTGACGTACTGAATAAGTCTTCTTGAATTATCACATTCACCGTTTTTTCTTATCTCTGTTCTTTCTTGTATGTAGTAGGAAACAGGGGGGGGGGGGGGGTAATTGGGAGGCTACAGAGCTTATTTTAACACAAATTTGTGTTTTTCTTAATGAAAAAACAGATCTAAAAATATTTTTTGCTTGCTTCTTCAATGAGGCGAGAATCCTGAAAGTTCATCTGTGTTTGTGCTCTTTGTCATAACAAAAGGAAATTAAAACTGATATACTGCTGCTGGGCCAATACTTTAGCAGTTAGACGCTTCATCCCGACTATTTGTGTAGTACGGGGAGATAAAAAAATGTTTTTGTCCCATGGTGGGTGAATAGGAGTTGTCATGACAGCATGTTCGCCACAACTCAATGAGGTTGCCCACAGCAGAGTAGCTAACGTCGCAACCCACATTTTTCTGATGAACATGTCGGGGAGGGTGAGTGGGCTGCTGGGAGTCAGAGCACACAGGATATTGAGCCCAGCTGCAAAGTAAATACAGTCCATTTTAAGGAAGAACTGCTCTTGTAGTGAATGCCACATGCACAATGCAACTGTATCTTAGCTATAAATCCACTAGGTCTCACAGTTCACCCTCCTGAAGAGAATAAACGTTTCCCTGGGAAAAGTCTGCCTCTATTACCAAATCTTTCGAATTAAATGTGCATAGAGTGACAGAAGCAGTCACAACAGTCACACTCGTTTATTGTAAATTCTTTTGATTGTAATCAATTGTGGCATGTCATGGATGAAAATCAGTGTCTGTTTGTTTTCAAACCCTGCCTTGAAATGTGTCACTATTCCCATTAGATCAACTGTGTAAAAGTTGAACGCATGGTACTGGACGCCATGACATCATCATGACATTCAGTCTGCCTCGATTGCCTGAATTTAGCTGGATCTGAAAATGAGAAGAAGAAAAAACACAGACAGGGATGTCTAAAGCTATAAGAAACTAAACTGTCTTCCATGAAGTACTGAATGTAGGAAATGCTTTAAAATGTCACGTTGGAGCATGTCATGGACTGACGTGGATAGACAGACATCTTGTTTGAAAGCCACCAATCCGATCGATAAGTCACATGTTTGATTAGTGTTCATTCCACAGGAGTGGTTTGCTTTTGAAGCATTCATCCATTCAGATTGAGAATATTGGAAAAACCTTGTGTCACTTAGTGGTTGTTATCCTTAATAACACAATAATTCCAAGGTGGTATTTCCACAGCTGGACTGGACATGTTGGCAGGTTAGTAGAACTCTGTTCTGGCTAACTGAAAAAACACTGGCATAAGGACAGGCCCACTGACGAGGTTATTAGCAGCCTCAGGAATACTACTCCGTTCACAAAAGGCCTCTGTGAAAGCTTTAGTTATGGTATTAGACATCAGGGGAGACAGAAATAACATCAAAGCCACACCACGTTTAAGCAGTCCTGCACAAAGCACCATGGGGACGGTAGTCTGCACCAAAAGTAAACTCTGTCTTATTCAGTCAGTGGATTCAAAGCAGAGGTGGGATTTGCCGGAATTGCCGGATCTGTGAGATCTTACGTGCATCCTTATCATTAAGTCTGCCTACTTTATAGAAAGCCTCATGTTTCAGAATCAGATTGTGACACCAGCTTTGTTTTCTCACTCTTCTTTTTTAAGGAAGGTGGGGCTCACTTATTCACTTTCTTGCTGAAAGTTAGAAAAAGATAAATCTTTTCCTCTAACTCTTGGCAAGAAAGCAGATAAGAATATTTCCCATGGTAAACTATTGCTTTCATTTACTGTAAAAAAGAAAAAAAGTTAATCTCTAAATCAAACATCTATTATTAGATGTACTATTTTGTTTCCAAATAAAACATAATTCCTTGGTGTTGCATCTATTCAAATTACAAAGTCTAGTTCAAAGAGGTAGATGGATTTCTGCAATTAGACTGTTGACGGTTAACAAAATTGATGACAAAATTGATGACAAAATCTGATGACTTTCACATGCTCCCAGTCCTGGTTAGACCTCAAACCACTTCAGGACTCTCTACTCTCCAACTCTTCGCTACAGTACATGAATGAGAGAACAGAATGAAAAATAGAGCGAGACAGAGACAAGTTAGCGACTGTTTGTAATGACAATGTGAGGCCTCACAGCAGAGGCTACATTTGCCACATCGGGATCATGAGGAGAGAGGGAAAAAGACGCTTGTGTGAGAAAAAGTGTGTGTGTGTGTGTGTGTGTGTGTGTGTGTGTGTGTGTGTGTGTGTGTGTGTGTGTGTGTGTGTGTGTGTGTGTGTGTGTGTGTGTGTGTGTGTGTGTGTGTGTGTGTGCATGTGTGTGCATAACATTGTGTGAGAGAGACAGAAAAAATAGAGACAGAGTCCAAGAAGCCTTGATACAAAGAGCCAGTGTGCGCAGCTCTAGACTGTCCATCACACTGACTCTCAGAGGCCATTCAGAATGGCAGTGAACCACTGTCCCGCGCTTCCGGCCCACAGGCTTGAGGCCCAGGACAAGCCCACCGCTGAGCTCCATCCTGTGTGCCCCTCCAGCACTGCACATAGCCCAGCCAACAATGGGCCACAGCAGCCACTTCACACTCCAGGAGGATCCTGTATGTCAAAGCAGCTCAAATCATCCAATGTGTGAATGAGATGGCTCATTAAGACAGATAAACAGACACACCAGAGTGACCAAGAAAACAAGGGTTCATCTTAGCCTTGTGTCAATATCCACAATGCTGGATTAGTACCCCAGGGCCCCAGACTTCCAGAGGACCCAAGACCCCCTAGGTCTACTTAGTTTGTGAGCGACCTGGTTTTTGGTTACTTGCAAATTTGTTAGGGAATTTACATCATTAAAGGACAATATCAACTGGGTCCCGCATTAATATACAGTATAATACACCTTTATTATTGTATTGTATATTGCGCTCACCTGGTGGTTTCATCAAATTGCCACATACTTCGGTAAAGAAAAACTGGAGCCAGGTAATATCTCAGGAGTTAGAGTTGCATCGATTTGTCGATTGATCGATTAATTGATTAGTTGACCAACAAAAAGCAAACAATTTTGATAATTGATGATAATTAGATAAGTAATAATAAGTCATTTTTAAGCAAAAATGGTAAATATTCATTGGGTCCAGCTTCTCAAATGATCTGGTTCTCTTGGTCTCCTGATAGAAAACTGAATATCTTGGGGTTCTGGACTGCCCATCACACAAGACAAGACAAAAATGCCTGCTTGGACTCCAAACAATGAATCAATGAATCCAAAAAATAATTGATTGATTTATCAATTATGAAAACAAGTGTTACTAGCAGCCCTAATAGGAAGACTACTTATACCAGTAGCAGTTGTTGGTTGGTTTTTCTGCGAAATATAAAGAAGCTGCCTTCTATAGATTTCTGTGTGCACTGTACTTGATGGGTACAGGTGGCAACAGGGGCCCCGACAATAACAAATGTTTGCCCTGGTTAATCCATCTATGCATCACCACAGTTAGCTCGAGCCCAGACTCATCAAACTAACCCCTGCAGCTGGTTCATGCTACATCACCACCCTCCATCCTTCGACCAGACTTCACGCGAACACAGCCTGTCAACACCACAAATCGGAAATCTTCCAACAGCTGGGACCCTCAGTGGAAAGTGGAAACATTTCTAAATTTTCCCCAGATTCAAGTCAGCAGCAGACATTTTGAAAAACATTGTTTAATTTGATGTCCATACCAGACATAAACACAAACAAAAACACACCTACGCAAACAACGAATCACATGCAAGACAAACACATAGAAACACCACATAATCATATGTACATAGTAAAAGTATGTATATCATATACAAATAAATCCCACTCACACAAATTAACACACTTGGACAGGCACAATTTGGGATGAAGACGCTGCAACTCTTCCATCTCATTGCCGGGCCCTGAACAACTAATTTGCTTCTAGCTCAGACAAAAACACCATCCAGTTTTAATCTAGCATAGAGCCTCATTGCTAACAGATGTGTCTGTTTACAGCTAATGTTAGGTATTGTTGTTTGTTGCTTCACTGGGGCGAGCTGCGAATACACTATTTATGAGAAATGTTTCCACAATCTAAACTTTGAGAGGAGACTTTAAAATGCCATAATGGCTTTAATGGTCATTCTCGGGGGACAGGGGTGATTTGTGCCTGCCAATTAGTCATAAAGTGGTCTCACTGTTTACTTACCTAACAAGGGAAACTTATACTCTTTCAGCTAATAGCTGTTGAATGCAGCTCAGCTATGGATGTGTGTAAAAGGAGCTGAGGGGGATGTGTGGATGTATTAACAATAAAAGGCAATGGTGACCCTAATGGGTCATACATTGCGTGTTGGGGACAGTTGAGGAGTAAATTTGTTAACATGAGCTGTGTGATGTGTAAGGAAATGACGGGAGAATTTAGTCAGGTCAACTCTTTTCATAGGCCTATGGCCAATATCACATACAGAGTCTCAATAGGTTTACAGACCCACAGGTTTCCGACTCAGCCTAAGCTTTCAGGAACTCTGGGTCCTTTTAAAAAGACACAGCTCAGAGCCCCAACCATGTTTTCGCAACGTCCTCGATTGGAGTCCGGCAAAGGAACTTTGTTGCATGTCATTCCCTATCTCTCTCCTATCATTTCCTGTCAGCTCTATACTGTCCTCATAAAGACTTAAAATGTCCAATAGTGTAATTGATTAATATGTTAAAGGAACACGCCGACTTCTTGGGACATTAGCTTATTCACCGTAACCCCGACAGTTAGACAAGTCGATACATTGGGCGGAGTAAATATGCTTGCAGCTCTGCTCAGAGCTGCAGCATATCACTCCGCCCAAGTAGCACTGCTTCTCTTTCTGAGAATATAGTTCCCAGTTTATATACGGTTAGAAGATGGCTGTGTCTCAAGTGACGTTGTTATTTGTACACGCTGTGACTATACAAATCACAACATGTAAATAGGAACATGTTGCTATTATTTTGTCACTTATTCGGAGCAGTAGGCTAGTTGGAGCCGGTTACCTCCAGGATCTGTGCTAGGCTAAGCTAACGGTGGAGCCGTCAGACAGAGTTACGACACACATGGAGATGAGAAGGGTATGTATCGACTTGTCTAACTGTCGAGGTTACGGTGAATAAGCTAATGTCCCAAGAAGTCGGCGTGTTCCTTTAAGGTATTTATCAAGCAAAAATACAAAACATTCGCTGGTTCTCAAAGCTCTCGCTTCTCAAATATGATGATTTTCTGCTTTCTCAGGCTAACAGACAACACTGGGACTCTGGGAAGCTGTGCTTGACATTTTCCCTATTTTCTGACGGCTCGAAAATGACTTATCATTAGTTATAGCCCTAGATACATGAAACTTTGTCAACATTGTCAAAGGTGCAATGATTTATAGATATTTGTTTTGGTACAAAACTCTTCAGTTATACAAATTCAGAGATTATAAAATATCAGTAAAAGAAAAGAGAGGTTAAAACATTATTTTTCTCACAAATATTACATTATTAAGCAGTACAGCCTTTCTCGGGAAAGTGTCTGTCTGAATGTTCAATATTATATATAGGGAATAGACAGAAGAGAGAGCAATACAATAATCAATGGTTCCTGCTGATTTCTACAAGATGGGGTGAGCAAGTTAATGACTCTCTCTCTCTCTCTCTCTCCTTGTACACACTCCTTACGCCTGTCTATTTGCGAGACTGGTAATGTCTGGTTCATTTATCTTTGTCCTTGCCAGCCCCTCATCCACCTCATTAATCACCAGTCCCCCTGAAAGAACAACTCAAACACACCCTGCAGGTTTGATTGATCTGCTGTTGATTCCGCAACAGACTCATTAAGTGACACTTGCATGATGATGACCAGCGGCGACACAGCATCCCTCCCGCTGCAAGAGGTAGGTCTGCTAAAATCATCCCACACACTTAGTCTAATTAGATCATAAAACAAAAACAAGCAAAAATACTGCAGAAAAAAACAGACTGGAAGCATGACAGAGACGACAGTGATGCAGAATCAGCAACTGGAATATCAACAATGATGTGCATACAATCACTAAAACAAGGATGCCGTGCTGACATTTAAAAGTCCCATCTGAGAAAAATCTACCCAACTATTGTGTGGAGTGAAACCAAGCAGGCTGGAGTAGGTTAAAGCCCCAGTAAACAGAGCAGTGAAAAGAACTGAACTGGCTCTTTGTGAGCGCTTATTGGTACCTCTTTTGTCCTGCCTCTGGTCTTGGTTTTCTTCTGATGGAGTTTCCATGGTTGTTTTTCTCCCATCCAACAAAAATGCTTCCTTTCAGCAAATTCTCTCTTCCTTTCTCCCCTCTCCTCCCTCGCTCACACTGCTTCACACACGTTTCTGCTCTCTCTCTCTCTCTCTCGCTCTTACTCTCTCCTCCACGTTCACTCTTTTCGTCTTGTCCTGCCTCGCGAAAGCACCGCTCCACTGTAGATCACAGATCCTATCCAAGGCTCAGAGGTCTTGTCAGTAGGGATTTGGTTGAGCCCCAGTCATACAACATTTAAAACCCAGTTTCACAGGCAAAATGTGCACCTTTTCCGTTTGCTTTGGCGGTTTTGCGATTCAGTTTAAGTCAAATCAATTTTGTCCTCCTAATGACATACAAATCCTCGTCCATGCCCTGAACAGACTCCCTCCTCTCAGGCGTGCTTGTCTCAGAAACGAAAGTAGAACCCTGATTAGCAATCCGATGAGAGCAGGCTTGTTATATCAGAGAGGGTGCAGATAGGTGAGTTTGGACCCCTACTTTAGTCGACTGAGTGCCGTATAGGCTGAGGCAGAAAGCATATCAACTCTCTCTATTTCACATCTGACCACAGTTCAAGAAAGAGGGAGTGTGTGTGTGTGTGTGTGTGTGTGTGTGTGTGTGTGTGTGTGTGTGTGTGTGTGTGTGTGTGTGTGTGTGTGTGTGTGTGTGTGTGTGCGTGTGCGTGTGCGTGTGCGTGTGCGCGTGTTGTCATTGGGGGGTTAGCCCTTCATCTTCTGATTGGCACCATATGCCCTCTGCTCCTGCAGAATACATTAGCAACCTCTGACCGCTGTCTTCCCTCCATCTGGTGGCTTCTAACTCACATAAAAAGCACACAGGAAAGAAAGGCAAATCTGCATTTCCTAAGCAAGGACACAGAGCGTCTTCTTGGCTGATACAAATAACAGAGGAAACAGCATGTGAAAAATGGGGGATCCAGAGAATCATGAGGGCAGAAACATGAAGAACGTAAGCTGATAAAAGGACAGAGAAATAAGAGAATGCTAAGGGGATGATAGAGTGAAAAACAAGTTGTTAAAAATAAGCGAGAGTTTGCCGGAGAAACAGACAGCGAGGGAGACAGAGTAGAAGATCTTGGCTGTGTTTGTTTGGCAACAGCAGGCCGAGGAGCCCCAGGGGCATGCTAATGAGAGAAAGGCCTTTCAGCGGTGGGGGGAGAGCCCTGCTGGAGCGGAGCTGGAGTGGGGTCTTCTCACGGATACCAGACCTCAGAAAGGAGGGGGATCAGCAGGGGATGAGAGCCTCAGGGGTCAGGGAAGTGAACTTAGCGGGGATCCCACAACAACAAATGCAGCACTAATCTTTAGTTTTTTCACCGTCAGCACTGTAAAACGCCAGGAGAACTGACATCCTTGTGAAGTGGAGAAGGGAGACTCCAACCCACACGTAGAAGTGATGGCAGTATGCGAGAATACAGGCGATTTCGAGGTAGCTGTGTTTGGGATTTCCCCATTAATTGTACTGAGGAGCTCAGATGAAGCTTCAAAAAGAAAAGGAGTTTATACACAAGACAAGTTGTCAACAAGCCAGTGATCCATCTGCAGCCTTTTAAAAGAAAAAAATGTTTGAGTTCATTGCACACATGCAAAAGGAAATTGAAAACATGTGATCAGGCCTGGTCAAATTGTGCAGTCAAAAAGTGTGGTCAAACCAGTGTTAACAGTTGTAGCAAAACTCAGAAATAGAAATTCAGCACATATAGCGTTGTCACAGTGCTCATTCTCAAATAATGAAGTCAACTAAAACATTGATTATGAAAGAGATCATATCATACCTTAGCTTTAACATCTGTTTCAGTCAAGAGACACTTATGTCAAGGAAAGCCATTAATAATAAATGGTTACTAAAAGTCTCTACTCCTTGAATGAGCTGTCAAAGAATAGGAGTGGCAACAAAAATGTTATAGGAGAACTACCGTAATCCCCCCCTTTGGGGTGGTGGCTATGGGTGTAGCAGCAAAGGGTGCTGATATGTAGGTATCAGCAGTGTAATCGCGACAGGTGTCTGGTTATAATGACCATGCTGTATAGTACAACTGCGTGAATACGACTGGACATCACTAGTCAGCTGGTAACCAAGCAGCTGATGAATAAGACAGTGATTGTGAAGCATGATCAGCTAATGCAAGCACAACTTGCCCAATTCTAGGGATCCAAATGTACAATATTATGTCTACTTTGTGTATTTCTTAGGGGCTTGAGAGTGCTCTAACATAGAGAAACCACTTTACAATAATAAATAATGCAAAGAAGATACAAGTATAGTGTTTATATACTTAAATATATAATAAATAATGCAAAAAAGATACAAGTATAGTGTTTATATACTTAAATATATAAAAAGCTTTCAAACATAACTTCAGTGGTAAATAAATGCTATGTCATGCTATAGCAATCGGTAATACGCTGCTGTAATGTCTAATAATATATCTCGTGCTGCGAGCTATTTATTGACAAAATCATTTAATGACAAAATCTAACGTAAAGTGGTACCAAATGAATTAGACAAGAAAGGTATTGTTAGACACATAATGAGTACTAGACTGATTGGAGCTTTACCAAAAATACTGTGACAGGCTGAGTGGCTGTGGGAATAATCATGTGAACATAGGAGGCGAAGCCTGAGAGCTGCATGCTCAGGCCTAGTGTTGAGACAGCGCCACTCCCCTACTTGAGGACACAATCTGAATGATGATGAAGCTCATACAAATGGAGGAGGCTTCATTGTGGGTCTACCTTTCACGCTGTGAGACTGGGGGCCCTGAATGCTCCACAGTGTTCAGTCACCCGTGAAGACCTGCACCCTGCTTGGCTCACAGTTCTCAGGGATGCAGGCCTGTGCCCAGGCCCAAGTACCTCTTACGAACACTGACAACGGCCTGAGAAAGCAGGCTCACCACACCAGAGCAAAGAAGCACAGATCAAACCATACGAGGCATGCCTCATTGTGAAGGCCAAAGCCTGTTGAAAGGCAGAAGAAAAGCCAAAAAACAGAACAAACTGGTTGTCAAAATAGCTGTGAATATTTTGCTGCTCTCATGGGAAAAGCTATATGACAGTGATTAGTGGCACATTACGACATTCATGGAGACCTGGATTCTTATAAACACTGTTTTTGGCGATTTGTTGCAGTCAGTGAAAATCATTCTTATGTACTGTGGGGGCATTACTGTCCTAGATTTAAATGCAGGCCATCTTCATAGGTCAATCTGCTCTGGATGTCTGCCTTCATGTTTGGCATGCTGAATCCAAGTCATTGATTGGTTTACAAAAGCAGTGCACTACAACCCCATTATACAGATCCATTGGCTTGCTGACCCATTTTCCACAGAATAACAAAAGCAGTGAAAATGTCTATAAGACTTTTGTTCAAAAATTCAGAATATGATTAAATCAAAATGCATGCCTCAAAGTACAACTAATACTTCCATGGAAATACAACCAACATGAGCCTTTAAGTTGGATTCCTTTTTCCTAAAAAAATAAATCCTATCACTGCAATGGAAATAATGAATATGCCAACTGTCCTCATCCATTATAACAAAATATATGTGGACTGTGAGAGGGAAAACCACAGTAAACAGGCAAACTCATAATGATCTGGGTGCTTTATTTTGTCAAAAAGCTATAAACTAAGAAAAATCTCTTTTTCTCCACCATCACTGTTTGCGTAGCAGGAAAAAAATCTAAAAAGAGAAAACTCCATCAGTGTGTGAGTAGAGTCAAGGTTCCAAGGTATTTGAATCTCTTATGGTATCATACTTAAATAAAGGCTTTCCAACCTTTATAATTGAACATGTGCCTGTGATGTTTCTCTTTTGTTGGACAGTTTAAATAAAAAAGTACAAAGATCTATGCAGTCCACACATTATTCTTCTTCCTTGTCAAACCCTGGCACCTACATACAGTAACCCACAATCCAACTTGACCGCCAACAGTTTGGTCAGGGATTCGGGAGTGTCACGCTAGTAGCCGCTAATGTAGCCTTGAGCCGCTAGCCTTGAGCCACTAGCCTCAAGCACAGATGACCAGTGGGCTACAGAGGTCTGGTAAGCTTGTTTCTTTGTAACTCAACACCTCCAGATGTTTTTCATTTTCACCACCAACCAATGTTGTTGTGTGACACCACTTGAGGCAATTTATCAGACTTCCCACAGCTCCTTTTGTAGCCTCAAAAGGCTTTATACAACTTTTTCCACATATAAAGTATACTCTAAGTCCCCAACACCTGAACATTTAGGAACATAGCAGAAATCCAACTCTGCTATTCAATTTCAACCATTTCTAATAGAGACATACTTTATGTCTTGGCGTTTCTTGCTCTGTGTAATTTCCAGAATGAATGTTTCGCTCCAGCGAAATTAGTGTTTAACCAAACAATGCCCATGGTATCTGACTCAGCACTTCTCTAATTGCATGTCTGTGATACTATATCACGTTAGGTCTGGAAACGGAGCAACACTCACTCAGGGATGCCTGGCAGCCATGTTTTTTTCTCTAAAAATGACTTCACAACCCTGACTCTGGCACCTCCACAGCCACTGTGGTTTTGGCCTAAGTGTGTTGCAGAGAGAGTGGGAAACACAGATGCTTCGTATTATCCAGGCTTCCTAGCTTACAGTACCTTGGACACTGCCACTATGGCTTGGCTGGACAGAAAAACCAATGTAATATCAAGACCTAAAGACTAACAATTTCATAATTTCAGTCTGGAGTCAAAAGAGGAAATCAATGCCAGGAAATAGAAACATAAAGCTGGAAAAAAGTGAAAGAGAGAAAGGCAGAGACAGAGAGGAGGCGTTTGTAGTAGTTGTACAACCTCCCATACAGGCCATGAACTTCTGCCATTTTAGAGAAAAGTAAAGGTCTTTACGTAATTGTTTGTTTTTCTTTCAGTGTCCTCTAAATATTTTAGTGATGCCTCTTGTCTGGAAGAGGCTTTGCCATCTTTGTGGTCTGCCATGCTTACATTATGGAGCCAATGAACCAGCCAAGAGGCACTGCAAGCGAACACCTCTCCATTATCCAGTTAGAATAATGTTATATAATAACCTCTTGTCTTTTTGATCTATATTGTGATAATACTTTACCAAAATGTGGGGGTAATGAAAATACCCAGCTACCCCTGAATAGCTGTCTGTGAGAAAATTAGGGGGTTTAAAACACACTTTTATTTCCCAACATGGAACCACAACATATCATTCGGCAGTTTCTCCAGAACAGACGAGCCTCAGGAAAAAAGTACTTGTGGAAAATGATCAGGACGCTGAGTGCCTATTAACCCAATGAATCATCTTGCCAAATGCTACCAGTAACATTAACCCCAAGTCTATATCTCACAGATATGATCTCTTTTTGGTCTCCACAAACTCTTTAGGGAAATATCTAGCTGTTGAGGTGCTAAACTCAAAAGTAATTTCCATTCATCCGCACCTTACTCATCTGTATGTCTGTGTATATATACTGTCTGTTTATATAAGGGTGTTTATTGTGTAAATATGTTTGTATTATTACTATCATTATAACTAACTATTTCTTTTCTATTTCTTATAATACTTTCTGTATATTTTTTCTCCTATGTCTATTCAATGTGTATTTGTGTTATTCTGATGTGTGTAAAAAAAAATCTTTTGAGCTGCTGTAGCACAGGAATTCCCTTTTTTTTTAAATAAAATCTTATCTTATCTTAAACGTTCCAATGTGGTCACCAGCTAGTAGCAAACTTTGCCTGTCTGTCATTTGCTTCTGTATAGAGATTCGCTTAAAATAGCTGCAAACAACGAAAACCAAACCAACCAACAAGAGATGCAATAAAGCAAAACTTCAAAGTCAGGTGACAATTTTCTGTAGGTTTGTCACTATGAGCGAAACCTTCCACATACAACTAGTCAGCTCCTTCATGTACATGTTATGTTATAAGGTGTCCTTCTAATCTGATTTATGGGTCTACTCTTTTTATATCCATCTTTCTCTGTACACATTAACTGCAAACTGCTTCCACCCTGCAGTCATTTTGACAGTGAGCCCCTCTCAAAGCCATTTGAAATGTATAATGGTCTATTGAACTGCACTATGAGTACAAAATCCCACAGGGACTTCCCTTAGTGGTGTTAGTCATTTAACTACAATAACTATCACAGTAAACATTGTTATATTTATCTCAACACACAAAAGACCAATGCGTTGCCTTCTATGCTACATTAGTGACGGGGCAGCAGTCAATTTGAATTATAAGAAAGTTAGCAGGTTATTTGTTTCATCTTGTACAGATGTGCACATAATGTTATTGAACTATGAATATTCTGTTAGAAAATGAAGCAACATGAGCACATAACATTTTACACTAAATATATTAGGAAAATCCAGCGTGTTGTCTCAGGAGGCTTAGAAATTGTGTAAAAGCAAATGAGTTCTAGTTTGAGGTCTCACATGTTTCATTCTTAAACTGATGAGGATCTCCACAACTTTCTCACACTGCAGCTACTGGAATGGCAAAAACAACAGACAACAAAGACAGTCTTTCATTTTCCTACTTGTTGCACAGGGCAGAAGCATGTAAACACACACACACACACACACACACACACAAGAGACATAATGAAGGGACATCAGACGAGACTCTCCAGCTAATCTCGGGGTTGCTTCCCATGAACAGCCCCCACCATGCACTGTGTCTATCCCAGCTGCTGGGATTTCTTTCTCTGCATCGCTCCCGCCAGTCCTATTGTCCTCTGCCTCATGCTGCCAACCTCTCACCCCTGACCCGAGACTTTACCCTTTTCAAACCTCTCCTTTCCTCTCTGTACCCCCAACCCTCATTAGGAGAAGAAACCTCCTCCTTTTCGCCCCAGCCCACTGGCTGGTCTGTGAAACTGTTGGACCCCTCCGTGTCAGGATTCATCATCAGTGCTATGACAACAAAGCAGATGACACGGAGATCACTTTAATGCCATTGTTCCACAAGTCTCTCCTCTCGTGTCTCAAATCCCTGCACCCTGCGGCTGGATCCTGGAAGGACAGGGAGTCGGCCATAACCTGAACCTGACACTGAACCCCTGCAGAGATGTGTTTGTCCTCAGATTCATGATGGAAACTGTTTAGACGTGGAGTAAGTGACGGAAACTAATCTCTCTAGCGGTTGGCATATACTCTCCCCTGGCTGAACGCTGTGAGAGTGGGTCAATCCATTACTTTATTGCTTAAAGCACTGATGGGCAGTTTTCCAACTGCACAGACTGTAATGACCTATTGTCCATCATACTGGACTTTTCAAAGCATCTACTGTGCAAAGTAGAACCCATTTATGGCACCATCTGATGTGATGCAGTCACTACATCATTGTCAGTGTCTACACATTTACACTCTCCCGAATGTATTCTGTGCACACCCTATTTAAATGACGTGGATGTCTCTGTAGATGGAAATACATGATGCAACCACTAGTCTGATAATACATGAAAAATACATGAAAAATATTTGTCTTTCTTAAATCATGTTGTTGGAATAAAAATACATCTATCTTCACCCCTAGAATGTTGTGTTTTCTACTTTAAAAATCAATAAATACAGAAAATGATGCACACACACACACACACACACACACACACACACACACACACACACACACACACACAGCAGATAGTTGCTCTATACATTCCAGATTCTCCGTTTCATTACTTTCCCCTTTTCAGCTGTGGACACTATTGTTACAGTATTGTTTGCCCATAGAGTAGAGGTCAGAAGCTAAGATGACTTATTAGACCTCTCAGTGGTGTAGCTGTAACATCCATACTGCTAACCGATCTCTCTTCTGGTCTGCACGTGGTTTACGGGGTCAAGCTGTTTTTCAGACAGAAACATCTGGGATTTCCTCTCCCCTGAAGCTGCTGTTAGCTGGTATGTTTCTCCTTTCCTCTCGAGTGAACCTACAGCCACACGTAAACCTTACAAAACCATGAAGTGCGCAAATGGTAAAAGCATCACACATTACGTACTGTCTCAATTGTGTGGGATCAAGTTGATTATTATTATTTTTCTTTAAATCCAGCATTCAACAATTTAGTCCAAATTGAAATCCATCCTCTAAAAACCCCCAAACACTCTGTCTGCGAAGCTGTTGGGTTTCCTGCAGCTGTCGCTTTATGAAAGCTCAGCTATTGCAGATTTTCAACTGCTTGGAAGAATTGCCTCCTCCTGCCTATCAAGCCATTCTCTGGAGAATAATAAGCAGACAATGAAAACTCTCCCTTGGAAACCTTTTTCTTGGGCAGGAAAATAATTTGTGGTGGAAGAGAGGGAGAGAGTGTGTGTCCAGTGGCCTCTAACTCGGGTTTCACTTTGTCACATGCAGCAACACATCACGACGACATGAGCAAAGACGAGTCATGAGCATTTCCTGCAGCATCTTAGACACAACAAGCTGTGAAGAAATAAGTCTTCACAAGGTGCGCTATCACAAAAACATCTTTGAATACCTTGAGTAGGATTTTACACATAATCCTGAATATAGAGGCAAAGAAAAAGTCATGAGGGGTTACATAGGCATTCATTTAAATTCCCGCTTAATTTATCCCAAGCATAGCAACGGTCTCAGGCTGTCTGGCACAGCTCTCCATACGGTGAACATTTCTCATCGGTGTGCTGGGGTACCCCAGATGCTTTTGTCTTAAGGTTGTTTAGCAGCTGCGTAAAAGCGCAGAGGACAAAGATCTATCTGTGAAGGGTTGAATACACTCAGTGGGCACACAGCCAACAGCTCAATCCTACAGGCTCCCACAGTTGAAAAGCAGACTAATGCATTCTGCTCTCACTCCAAACAGATGATCTTACAGGCGCTATTACTTCTTCTCATTTCAGCTAACTGCTTTCACATCTGAACTGTGGTCACATCGAGCTCCTAAATTATTATCTGCATAGAGGTTTTGGAAGCTTAAAATAATACTTTGCATTTCCTCCCAAAATAGGAAAAATGTATACATTGTGTTGAAAGAACCAACCAACTTTGGTGCCACACCTCCTCACCTCTGTCTTCGATTATATCATGGAAAAATATCAATGTAGCATCATCGGCAACAGGTGTCTGAAGGGAGATTCTGAAGCATTACTACTTGCCAGTTATTTTTACATTAAATTTGAGAAAAGCGGATGAAGCCTTGGTAATGCTGCAGCAAGCAACACTTGACTTACTGACCACAATACGCTGAGACACCTGTCAACTATGGATTTTGTACGCCATCACTTACATTGGAAAATTTTTTTTAATGGCAAGTATAAACACCAGGTTTGTACTGGTTCATACAAGCAAAACCTGTTTCGAGGTTCACATATGTGTACCTGAATATTGTTTGAAGACCGACTTGAAAAATCGTAAACCTTTAAATCTTTAAAAAACCATGGTGCTTGAAACAAACCATGCGTCGTCTGACAACATCTGATGGCAAAAGTGTTAATAGCTTTTCCAAATTGCCACACTTGACGGCAGAGGTGAAAAGCAGCGAGATGTAATAATGACTCAAATGGGATACAAGGGCTCACACTTTTGGAAAGCGTTTCCTTTAAAAAGGTATTCATTGTGTTGCACTTGTTTGTACATGGCAGTGGTAATTGGGTGAACTGAATTATGAAGGAAAAAAAAAACTTGAGAGATAAGTTTAAACCCTGCCAACACACACACACACACACACACACAGACAATTGCAATGTGAAGTGAGCGTGCTTGTTGGATTTCAGTTTTGGAAATTGACAAAACATTTTATCCAACAGTTTTTGTAATGAGAGGCGTTTCGGACATTGTTTGAACATCCGACAGGCAAGGGAATGCATTGGTGGGGACGTGTTGCTTCATATACCGGTGAGACATGAAATACGATCCAGGAAGCCCAGCTTGAGGAAAAGATCAGTGAGTTTGAAGGCTTAAGACCTTAAGACAGGTTCAACCAACTTCTTTTACTGACATTAGCCATTGACCCTGGTGGTCCCCCCCATGGCTCTAATCCTCTAGCCCAGATCCTGGCCATCACAGAGCAGATGCATTAGCTAGCATAGCCCTCGCTGCCACAGGCATCATTTTGTGTAGAGCAATCGCACTGTTTAGTCACTTTTAACACTGACCAAATAATGATCTTGGCGGTCTTTGGCGAGAGAAAATAGGTCATTCTGTGAAAACGTTATTGATCATTAAATCAATGTGCCCTGCTCATGTTATATAGACTGAGTCAAGGCCTATGCATTGTTGTTGTTGCTGTTGTAGCAAATGCGGTCATAGAGTTACTGTAACGTGGTTCACTGTAGATAGCAGCAGAAAATCCTGCAGTGAAGCCGAACGCCTGTTGAATGAGTGAGTGAATGTTCATCAGCTGCAGAGGCTCTATGCTCTCCCCAACCTATTATTTCCCACAGGGCTTCTGGAACATTCATCTGACTGTGAACAAAACACTGATAGATTGCTGCTCCACTGGCAAATATCACCTCTGCACTCTATGTACATGCAACGATGCCAACATTCTGTAAAGTTAAAGAAGAAAAACCCAAATTAGACCTTATTATGCATGTATTTGGCATTTTAACCCTTGAAAACCTTGGGTGTTTTTCTGAAGTCTTGCAGATAAAATAAAGGCCAGATTGTATCTTTGGCATGTTTTATGCAACACCAGGGTTCATATCTGAAAAGCCTGTGGTCTTTTGCATATAGGGACTATTTTCAGATATTTAAATGCCATCCTGTTTCTACCATGTTGCAGTTTGACTGTAACATATTTCTAACAAGAACAAAGTCTCACACACACACACACACACACACACACACACACACACACACACAGTCACCCACGCACCCACAAATTGCATCCCTTCTGTTCAACTGCGAATAGGCTTTTAGTAAAAGTGACAACCAAGGCACATGCTTCAACAAGCATCCCCACTCAGGAACTTCTTTTCCTATCATTTCATGTCACAATACTCAATGGCCCTCTTTGTTGTCAGAGGAGTTATTAAGCTCAACAAATTATCATGACTGCTCTGGCAGACCTGCAGGGCTGGAGAAAAACAAAAAAAGTAAGTCAGAGGAAAGCAGTGAAGATGACCCTGAGAGAGAGAGAGATTTCAGAGGAAACAAAAGTGGAGCAGGAAGGGAAACAGGAGATGAATGAAATCTCGACTGAACTAAAGAGTGTCTTTTTTAAAGCTGCACAGTTGCAAAAAGTACTCTATGGGCCTCCTCTGCTGTATAATTATGAAAGATGTTTGGTCATATCCTTTGCCAAATGGAAAGAAGCCCAGAAATCATGTAACCATGACAGCAACTACCTCATTATGGGGGATATTCTGTGTAATTAATGATTGCAAACTGAAGACGAAAAGCAATTTAGGAATTATTGATGGCGACAGAAATGGGGGGATCATTCATAAAAAATTTCGACCGCATACTTTATTTGGACTGAACTGAGGAAATTCAAGGAGAGCATCTTTTTGGAGTTGACAAATGAATGCTTTGATTCAAACAAACAAACTTTCTCTTTGACCATCTCTGCAGGGACTCATTCTTGCAGTCCTGTGTTTTTTCTCAGCATCTCTTGGAAACAGAAGCATGTGCATGACCTACAATATGCCTCTGAGGACAATGTTGCCATGAGTCAACTAAAAGCAGGGTAAATTATCTGACTCTCTGCTATCAGTTGACAAGTTGTTGATTCCGAGAGCACAAAAACACCTCCGCTGGCACAGCGTTAGCAGTCATGGGTCTTTCCTCTCCTCAGACTCAGGATGCAGGGTCTCACAGCACATGTGTGTCTGTGACAGTGATCACTGCTGATGTGTGAGCTAAATAATGAGACACTTTCCAGACAGCCCAGTCCAGATGGAGGAGAAATGCAGGTTAAAAGAGCACGAGACAGCTAACAACTCTGAGACAGTTCACAGACACAAATGTAAAAAATCATTATGAAGGAGACTGTCCAACCTCTGTGTTTGTGGATCATTGAAGGACAGAATCAATCAGAAGACGTCTTCACTATAACCGATATAACCGACTACTAACAGTTGACAACAGGGTAGCCTCCACTTGTACACCAGCAAACCAAGTGGCATTAACAGCTGAGCTGTTGAACTACAGCAAGATGTTTAATTAAAGACACATTTACAACAGTCAGCTGTGATTTACTTTCTTTTTCTTGAAATACTCAAAAACAATGATGTAACATTTGGATCTGGTTTGCATCCACCCTTGATGACCTTTTCCACAAGACCACCACGCTGAAGACAAAACACTCCGAACAGAGGGTTCATGAGTTTCCATAAGGAAAAAAGCAATCCTTCCTTCTTTTCTTTTTGTTTTTTTGATCAGGATCCAACTCCGAGAAGAACAGACGCAGTGTTCATGGTCGTGTCCATAATTTGCTGTATTTGATTAGTTGAATCTCCTGTCATAAGACAGCTTTAAATGTTAAGCACGTAATCAAATTGTATCTGTAAAAGACATTGAAAAGGCTAATCTAAAAGAGTTTTACAAAGTTAAAATATCAGATCAACTTTGCTAATGTTTGACAGATTTTTCTCTATACTGTAGCTCAGGGGCTACAATCTGCAGCAAGGTAAAACTATGAAGCTGGCTATGCAGAGTAATGTCGTACTTTTCTTGGTTAAGTGAGTATGATCATCACATGCAAGAAAGAACATTTTTATCTTTAGGCTTTCTCATCCAATAATAAAAAATATCTGAGTAGAGCAAACCACAGTTGTCTCTTATGTGTTTTGTTATCAAGTAACTCTTGGCAACCAAACACTGTTGGGTGAGTAAATAGTCACAGGGCAAACACCAAGAACTGAACAAGATATTTGAGGAAAATGACTTGCTGTCTCCCTCTGAATTAAGCAGAGCGGACTGAAGCCAAGTTATCCTCCCACATCCCTCACACAGGCCAATGCACTGTTAAATCGTTCACTGCAAGGACAGAGGAGAATCTCACTTAAAAACATGTGGTCATGAGTTATATAACCTCTGAATGACATCTTCACTTCACAGCTCCACACACAATCACCTTCAAGACATCCTGTTTATTTTGGGCTGAACAGTTTTGTGCACACAGTTAATCCATTTTTGGTTTTCAAAGCTATTTCACGTGAAACAGCAAATCAAAGCCCAGCAGTATGATATCAGTTTCTCTGACACAACAAAAGGAAACCTTTAAAGCAACTAGCTAGTCTCCAAATGAATCCTCTAATGCCCACAACAAAAGGCTATAGGCTACCACATTTCCTGAAAGGGCCATGGAAGGTCTTTGAATAAAAAAATGGGAGCGTTTGGACAATGCACAAAGTTGACTGCCACGCAGAGTAATATCCTCTATGAGACAGTGAAAGAGGGTCTGTAAGGCATCAGATCACATGGTGTCCGCTCTGAAACTTGCAATTCTGTGTTCTTCTCTCTCTACATTAAGAGCCACTGAAGTCGCACAAAGGAGCAGCTCCAAATTAGAAGCACAAAGACGCCTCTGTGAGAGCTTCAGAGCGAATTAATGAGCATTGATACACATTCACACACAGTGTTTGTCCCTGGCCTCAGCTGGGCTGTGGTACACACAAGCCAATAAATGCTGCCCAAAAGCCAACACAAAAAGCTCAAATTGGTAGAATTACAATTATTGGATCCATTATGTGTCATTTTACTATAAAATATCTACCCCAGTGCAGGATGACAACAGTTGGGATGTCAACGTCATATCTGGTCTATAGTTTATCACTGTTTCAAAGTCTCAACGTTAGCAAGAAGTGACTAAACATCCATGGCATGTGCACCTCACTCCTCCCATGCACCCCCCCCCCACCCCACCCCAGGTTGGGAGCACAGATGGCCAACACTTGGGACTGACTTTAAAGATGGGACCTTCTCAGCTCAGACCTTCAGATAGCAATTACAAGTTCTGGCATAACACAAAGCATGCAGGCTTCAGCTATTGAGGATATGACTAATACAATATGGTGCCTGTTAGTTTTTTTTCCCCCAGTAACTTGTTTAGTCATTCTTTACCAGCAAAACATTATTGTACAGTTTAGTTTTGAAAATACCTCAATCATTATCAACCATGCGACATGATCAATCACTGCTGACCAATAATGACCCATGAAGTGTTTTAAAGTGTTGATCAAATAGGACTAGTCCACTCCCAATAGTTGAGCACTGAGGCCCTATTGAAAGCAGTAACAGAGACAGTAGAGGCAGCAAATTGATCTGGATTTAACACCTCGCACAGAGTTGACTGCAGGAATCCAGATGGACCTAATCTCTCTAATCGCTTTCCCCAAGTTGCTTCAGCAGGCTGCTCTAATGCTGATTCTCAGGAAACCGGGTCAGGTAAACAGCCTACCTCTGCAGCACTAGTAGTAGAAGTTGAGTTTACGTTAAAACAATCGGCGCGCCCCGAAAGTTGGAGCAACAATAACAAAGTATGAAGCGTGCTGTCATCACGACAAAAAAGAAGCGACATTTATGATCCGTTTTATATCTCGGCTATATTAGTGAAGCACGTGTTGCTAGAAACTTACCCATTGTTGTAAGTTTCCCAAAGCGTCCGAAGTGAAGCGATCAGCTGAAAGTCGAGCCCCAGCTACACTGATGTTGCGTCCTGGGATGCACACACACACTGGCCGCCTGGCTGCTCAAACACTCAACGCTGCGTCCGTTTGGAAACAGCCCGGGTGACGTCAGCACAGAGGGGATTACAGATGGGAGGACGGCCCTCACCCCTCACCTCCTCCTCAGCCCTCATGAGAAAGTCATACTGGTCACTCTTCTCATTATCAGCCACTTGTATCTTGAAGCATTCCTGCAGTTCTGTGCTCAAAGTCCTCCAGACATGAGATAGATGATGCCTGGATTGTCATAAACCTCGGGAAATTAATCAAATGAACTGATATCAATCAAGATAATGCCGCTATGTGCAGGCTATTGGTGATCACAAACACATAGCAAGACAATGTTGAGGATAAAGTGTTATCATGTCAGTTGTGTCAAACTGACAACAGACAGGTCAGAGACTACTATATAAACTGCAGAGTCAGGAATTATTCTAACGCTGGTCTGTGCCGGTCTGCACCTTTCATGTGTTACCATTACACTCCAGTCACAGTTAAGCATTTGTTTTTCAGAAAAAGAAAAAAAATAACCAAGGGTTTTGAACACTTACTGCTGATCTGAAGATATTTTTCACAATCCTAAAAGACTCTTCTATCTGGATTAAGAAAAAAATCCACTGTATAATAAGGATTTTACCGTTGTTAAGCCAGGCAGAAATGTCATATCTCCACATACAGTTTTTTACAATCACTTTGCTACTAATTTCAGAACCTTGACGTCATTTTTCAAAACACACAACGATCATCACTTGTAACACAGGCTGTACAAAGTTCAAAACATTGCATTGTGCATTCATATCTTTAAATAAATCTTGCACTTGCACAATCATTGGTTCAAAAAACAAATTGATTGTGAAATACCATTGAAACTTTACTTTAGATCACCCACACACAAGCTACCCATAGTTTCACTGGGTCATCGTTCGTACAATCATTAAATATTGTACTACAAAATAGGTGATACATGTTTCATTATGGTACTAGATGTAAATACATCCCTGTAAAAGTACTGCAGTAGTAGAGAGAATACAGACACAGTGGAATCATTGAACAAAATCTGAAATGTATTGATGAAAAACAATACAGTACGATCACAACATAGGTTTATTAGAATCAAAGCAAAATAATTAGCTACAAAATAGAAAAGAAAAGACAATTACTGTAAAACATCAAATGCAGTGTTCCCAACTTGCTTGTCCTGTAATAAGCAAAACAAAGAAGTGATTAATGTACTTCTACATCTTCATCAACTCTGTCTTGTGGATTTGGCCGCAGGTTCTCATCTACATTGCAATTAGCCAAACATCTTGGAAAAAACCTTCGGGCATGGCGAACAATGTGGTATATGTATATATACAGTATATATATAAAGTATATATCTCAATCATCAGTAACGAGTTGGCAGAATTGGACAAGCAATCATTGGTTGTGAGTTTTGAAAACGACTTCAATGTTCTGAAATTAGTAGCAAATTGATTGTAAAAAACTGTAAGAAAAATATAAGCATGTTATTTTGAATGGAAATTTAAAATGGTAAAGTGTATCATCAATATATACAAATATAACTGATAATAAAGATTTTTAATTTAGTTTCACATCATACAAATTGAGCACCGACATAAAGCAATAAGTGTTAAATGACCTTCTGGGTTTTTCAAAGATCAACGGGGATTTTGTGTGTGTGTGTGTGTGTGTGTGTGTGTGTGTGTGTGTGTGTGTGTGTGTGTGTGTGTGTGTGTGTGTGTGTGTGTGTGTGTGTGTGTATGTGTGTGTGTGAGACAGATGCTTAGCTCTGTGACTTGAATGTAACAGTAATTAATTAGAAGCAAAAAGTTTGGCTAGAATAATTCTATTGTCCTCTTAAGAGTAAAAAAATTTGAGAAAAAAGTTTCACTTTTTTATTGACTTTGTTGCATAATACTATAAATACAAATGCAGATCACTTCTTCTACCCCATTCCCAAAACATCCCAACTCTCCTTCCACCATCACAACAATTTACATTTAAATACATATATGCACGCAAGCATGCACAAATCAGTACACCCATAGTAATCCATGTGTGCATGCATTTACATCTATTTCACAGTGTTAGTGGGAAAACAAAACACACGTAACCCTCTTTTCATATTCCCTTGCATGTATACCCATGTTAACGTGGGTGGATAAGGTGTCTGGTTTTAAAGATATGTCTCATGTTTGACATTGCGTCTGTGGACTGGGATAAATTGCAGTCTTTCTCAAAGATAGGGCCTTTACAGAAACAATGCCAATCACCATCAATCCAGTGTGCTGGTATCCGGATCCAAGGAGTTCTGAGCACCCCCTAATCCAATCCATCTTTTTACTGGTGGCCAAGTGGCAACTCTCAATGGGTTGTTTCATGGCCAAACAGGGCATCTACCCAACATGGCAAACACAAAAGCCTCCGAACGACAAATATTTAACTGGTCTGCGTTAAAAGATAATATCACCCTTTTTTCCTAAATATATTTTTTTATTCTTAATCCACCATTTATTTATTCTTTTTTTGTTTGCTTTCCATGTCACTTTTGGTTTGCGATATAGCGTAGGTGTTACATTTGTGTTCCTTCAATCTGTAAATCTGCTTGTGTGGATGATAATCAAATACAGTCAGATCTGAAATTCCTGCACATATACTCTCCAAACACATTATGATCTGAATCTGTGAGAGGTCAACATGGCAGCCATGATACAGAGGTATATTTAATCACTTATATTACATATATTTATCTGTATTTTTTCAAAACTCTTTTGTCATTTAATGTTGGGACTACTACAAGTGTCCAATAGTTTTAAACTAATTTTCCTTTTGTGTCATAAACCACATTCAGTAAGTAGGTCCACCATACAGAATACATTTGGCTGATATATACGTATGTAGCATGAGCCTGTTATTAGAAATCTGCATCACTACAAACTGTAGGTATGTGTACATGAGCTGCATGTCAGTGTCTGCGCGTGTGTGTGTGTGTGTGTGTGTGTGTGTGTGTGTGTGTGTGTGTGTGTGTGTGTGTGTGTGTGTGTGTGTGTGTGTGTGTGTGTGTGTGTGTGTGTGAATAGAGGATCTGCATGGGAACATTCCAGCACTGTGCTGGCTGTTACAGCAGGCACAGCAGCTGGCAGACAGCAGGCATACAACTGTTATTAGGGTGGGCCATGGCAAAACAAAACACATTGGACAAAGCCTTTTATCTGACATTACACAGTACACATGGCTGTGTCACTTATAGACCAATATGCCCAGGGCATGATGTTTTAATTCATTGGGTGATGCTGTATCCTGCAGAAAACATTCACCGTTTCTTTGGACATTCATTATTTTGTTAAATGTGATTCAGACTGCAATCAGAGCAAAGAGGCTGCGCATATAGTTTTCTGTGTTTCTTACAATTAAAGCCATAATTGCAATGCCATCTAGTATGTCAGTAGTCTCGCATTGCCAGACCTCCAGCGCTAGTCAGCGCTGCAGTATGGTCTGCCTACATCACCTATCTATTCTGGGATAGTGGGGGAAAACGCTCTAGATTGTTTGTTTTTCTTTAAACCAATCACAACCGTCCTGGGCGGCGCTAGGCCCAGTAGCGGAGACAGCGAGAGGGGAGGAGCATCCGCCACATGAGAGACATGCCGGATGTTAGGCTTTATCCCAGCTCAGTGCATCCATTGACCCTGACTAGTATATCAGTAACTAATATGTGATAATATGCCCATTTAAATTGCATTGTGGAAATACGTTGTGAATATAAATGGGCACTTTGCAGGTCCAGCACTGAATCAGACCCTGGACAAAGCAGTTTGGAGCTGTCAGCACACTGATTGATTGAATGTTTGATTGGTGCACTCTCAAATATCTCATATGGGCAAAGTATCAGTAATACTGCCCCCCCCCTCCCCTCCCTTTAGTGTTTTTTTTTCCAAAGAGGCATTATAAGGAGTCACAGCTGAAAACCGGGCATATCTTGAAGCAATTTTGTTCGCTCTCATTCATGTAATGTTTCTTATTAAAAAACAAGCACAGTGAAACAGTGATGGTGGCAGGCAGTGGAGGCAAATTGACGTAATCCTGCAGCATCTAATTGCAAATAAAAAAAAAAAGCTTTTGAAGCGCTTCACCAAACACAACAGCCACCATAGTTACAAACCACTGAGGAAATGGCAGACAACGTGAATGGGCTCAAAATGAGAGGTGGTTTAAAGTGTAGTGTGAAGTTGGCATCATGTCAAATGTTACATGACTTAGTTGGACAAATCTGGCCTGCAAAGCGCTCCTTAAAGCAACACTAGAGAACCTTTCCCGCTTCGGTCCCCCTACAGGTTGTCTCATTGAAACTACAGCTCGCGCTACCCGATCTGGCAAACTTGCATAATGTAATGTAATGGACAGTTGTGCTTCCAACCTGTAGGGGGACCGAAGCAGGAAAAGTTCTCTAGTGTTGCTTTAATATGTCACTTTGCAATGCTGCTCATATTGGTGATGAAATAACAAGATAGAGTTTCTAAATCATGCTAAGCATTACAAAATATCCTTTTTCCAGGAGAGCTATGCAGTCCAGTATTGAATGTGTGCTAAAGATAATTCAGTGGATTGCTTCAGTTTTTCCAGATAACTTTCAACAGATGTTAAGAAATGTGTAAGTAAACATCGAGTTACTGCACACGTTTACTGAAAAGGCTCAATGAGGTTGGCGCAGACAAACGTCTTCCAGCTCAAATGTTTTGTGGCTGAATCTGTGAGCGCTAATTACATATGGACACATTTGACTGTTTTCCCAGAAAAGCCACAACTCTGCAAACACAGAAAAATAAATCTCACATATATTGTGCATCTGTACTTTTAGTGTCTTAATTCTTTGTCGCGGAGCGATTGTGTCATTGTATTGCTTATTGATGAAGACTGGCTGCAACTGATGATGACAGTGTCTTTTAAAGAATCAATTCAGTATCATGTTTTCGCCGCTGAATTTCATGTTTTAAGATAAGTTGAAGGGTTACTTGCTCTTTGAACTCAGAGAATACAACTGTTCCTGAGACTTTGATCATGTGGTAAAGTGAACAACATATGAGGTTTAGTGTGGAACCAACATCTGGTTTAGTATTTGAGAAGAAGTGGAAAATAATGTTTCATTGCCATCTCAGGGAAAACTACAGGGGAAATATGTTGTTTACCACTACCCACAAAAGGCTATCAAAAGAGTTTAATCTATTCAACTTGCCTATAAAACTAAATATTGCTTACAAGTTGAAAACATATGTCACTTAGGGACAACGTATGTTTGTGCTTGAATCTTTCATCCAAATGCTATTCTGCATTGATCCCCAACCTGATTTCTGATTGTCAACTTTTATTGAATCTTAAGATTGGCCTCTTATAATTTAAGTTCTACATGGAGTTCAAGAAAACTAAATGTCATGTCTTGGAAGGGTTTTGTATGTACGTCAGTCTCTGCTGGAGGTTCTGCAAACACACATCACCAGAGTCAAAACAGACAATGGTGACCGACTCCAGCAGGTCGAGGGGAGTGATGAACATGTAAGCAGCTCTCAGCTAATTGTAATTTATAGCACCCGAGGCCCCAGGCAGAGGGCAGTCACAAAACAGCCCCATGCACAGCTGGGGGCTAGGCAGGAAGTTACATTCAGGCGAGTTATCTCCTCAAGTCAATGTGTAAAAAGCGAGAGTAAGAAAAACCCACTTTTGTTAACGTTAGATCCCTGTGGATAGACATGCTCAAAGTGTGAAATGAGTGAGAAAACAGTCCAGCTGCGGTGTGTAACAGCGCTGCAAATTGTGTTGCATCTGCTGCCCTTGGTTTCTGGTGGTGTTAAGAGTGCAAAGAGTTTGGGAGTGGCCAGATTTTGGAGGACTCACTCAACAGACAGACTTAACTCTGGGAATGGAAAAACAATAAGAGCAACTATGCACACCCTCGTAACTCTGCCTCCAGAGATAATTGGGTCAACTCTCTCCACGGTATACAGGATGCATCACGACAAAACCATCAGCTGTGTGTTGAATGTTTAGAGATGAAACATATCTGTACATGTAAAACAAGGGGATGACGTAAATATGGACACTGGATCAGAGTTAGTTCATCTTGACTAGATACTCTGTCAAGCAAACAGTGCCCTAATACTGATGTAAACTACGCATTCCTCCACCACTCCCATCATTTGCTGGCTGGCAGCAGTGGCCATGGGCAGGGACCACATTACAGTAAGTAATTCATTATAGCAGAGCAAAGTTGTGTTGTTGGCTACATTTTACATTTGGTGTAAAACTGATGAATGTGGTGTATGGGTACATTTGTGTAGGAAAATAACCCTTTGACTTTATTGTTGCAGTAACTGAACTAATGGCAACTGTTTTAATAATAGTCTATACTCTACTGCCATCTAGTGAATTTTTGTGTGGTGGCCTTTCAATACCATATGGGATTTTATTGAAGAAACGTTTTAAGAAGGCAACACAAGTTTGATTTTTCTTTCTTTTTTTTTTGCTTTCTGAAATAATAGCAATGAATGTGGAGTACAGTTTCTACTAGTCTTGCATGCTTGTACAGAATATTACCGGGCACTAAAGTCAAATATATATTTTAATTTTAGAGTATACTCTGAAATTAACCATTGGGATTAATACAGTACTCTTATCTGTCTAAATGTGGCCCTGTTGTCCGATTTGATTATATGTTTTGTCCAATTATGTTGTGTTTTGCATATTAAGGCCATTGTATTATTTGGATAGCATTGTGAATTCACATTTTTTCCCTCACATTGCAGTACACCAGAGGAAACCTATGGAACAAGAAGAACAAAGTTTTACTGAAATGTTTTGTTGGTGGATGAATCAAAAGCTAATCACTCATCTGTGTTCAACCCAACCATGCACAGAACAGTCTCACTCATTAGTTGGCTTTGATAGAAGTAGACTGCATGTACTAATGGCACGTACAGCATACTGTCAATTTGTCAGCAGATTAGTAGGTATCTTTAATTAACAAATGGCATTAATGTGATTGTTCTTCCTATCACAGATGTTGAAAGTCATGTCAGCCCAAAAGGACTCCTTGACAGATTAAGAAAGTAGAGCTCCTGAGTTTACCTGAGGGAAATTATCAACTCATTGGTTGACAGCCGACTTATGTTATTTGAATATCACCTCCAAGCAGCTTCTCTCCTGTTGACTCTCCTGAGTCTAAAATGAAAGCATGTAGTCTTATGTGTGCGTGTGTGTGCTTCACTCTGTTTCCTTTTTGAACTCTTAAGATTTACATTTCTCTTTTTTTAAATATAAATCCAAGGCACAAGGAGTCAATTAGCCTACTGGATTGGGAAAAGCTTGCTGCATGTATTTGTCTGATATCTTTCTATTATTGTTTGAATATTTTACAGATATGTTACAATTTTTATATAATATAATAATATTATCTCTGATATTCTTTGGAAATTAGTGATATTTTTGTTATATTTGACATTTATTTCCAGATATTTAGTTAATTTTTATCTGACATTTTAATCATCTTTTCATAGGCTATATATTATCGACAGAATCAATATATTTTACAAATATTCGTAAAATATATAAAATTTAAAAAAAAACATTGTTTTGTTAGAGAAGCCTATTAGTGCTCTGAGTAGCACATTAATACACTAGTAGACTGTGAGCTCCTTGCATTGATTCGACTTATTTGCAGAATGGATTTTACCTACATGCTGTTGTCAGTTCTTGTTCTTTGCTTGGAAGGAGCAAATGAAGTGAATGTAGTAGTGACGGGTTCGCAACATTAATTTCAGTGTGACATAGACAAACCTATTACAGTAGAAAGCACTTCTTTTTCTAAATGATCCCATTAAATGTATTTGCCAACATGTGCCTTAACATGATCTACATGCTCTGCAATTTTGCTATACTATGCTGTTTATGTTAATGTTACTGTTGCTGTACCTCCTCCATATCAAAGGAAATTGGGCTTTTATATTGTGAACATAATGGTAGATTGTTTTTTGCTGACCTGGTAATAACAGGTAGTCAACAACACAACTTCAACAATTTCTGTGTTTAAGAAAGGGCAATTCAGGATAGAGAATTTCAAAAACAGTAAATTATCTCATCTTGCTTCTCATGCTCCTCCTGTTTCTTTTTCAGCATAAAATGGCTTTACAGGTAGCAATAAATATAGGTTTATTTTCTATTCACGCACCCACTGTACAAAGGAAGAGATACATGGCTGGGCTCCACTCACTGACTGAGTCCAGTTGTCACTATATTCTCTGGAGTCCCTGTTTCATTAGAAATTGATGCATTCATCAGACTGCCAGCAGGGAACGAGGTCATCTCTGAGCCTCGCCCACATTGATCCACAGTCAGTGCAGCAACAGAATGAGAAATGTAAACGTCTGAGGTGTTTTATCAAAGCAGACAAAACAAGTTATGTGTTAACTAAGAATTGGGGTGACATACGTCACCAGTTGGCGCGGTATTTCACCATCTAGTTCACCGGTACTCCACCAATCAACATGCTGTTGATGAAGTTGTACATTCTCTGAGCTTTGTAGGGACAAGTCTTTCTTTTATGTCAGCGCTCTCGTACTTTCTGTGCAGCCCTCTTGGGACCATAAAAGCCACAGAGGGGAGATGTGCTGCTTTCAGGCAAAGTATCTCTCACGACACCGTCGGTTGCACTGTGATCCTCCCCACAGCTGAGTCTCAGCCATAACCCTGGAAATCATTCTCAGTGTACAACATTAAAGATCCCCCACCCCCCAGACAATTAGAATACACAACCTGGTATGAAAATATAATGAAAATATTGTGTCTGACGGTTTTTCCACAAAAAGTGCTGAAGTATATATCGACTGCTTCTCCCTCATTGAAAAGTCCCAAAACTATGAATTTGCAAGTATTGTTTGCACGTGCATTATTATGCACAGCAAATGTCAATAATCCCAGTGAAGTAACAATGAACACAGCACATTTTTGAGTGCTCACAGAACAAAATATGATACGCTCTGTTCTCTGTAGAGTATCTTCAAACAAAGTGAGCGACACATTATTTATGCTAGAAATTAAACTCAATACGTTTCAACCAAATTTTCTTGGATTATTATTTTAAAAACATGTCCGACCTTTCTAGGCAACTGTTTCTTTGTCTTCTTCTTCTCCACCTATTGACTGATGCTAAATTAAATTGGGCCTGATTGTTTCTCTCGGGCTTGATGACAACGGCTGCACCAGATCAATATATCCATTTGGAAAGTAAAATCTAATTGGAAATTGTTGCTCATTTGCAATCACACACTCAGACACACAAGCAGACCGGCAAAACCAGATAAGAGTAATTTGTTATCTGCTTCATAATGAGAAATCAAACAGATTCCTCTGCTTATGTGGATCCCCATATCCCGAATATATTGGTAGTGTTTAATTGTGTTCGCCAGATGAAACCCTCTCAGCTTTTGAGGTTTCATTTGTCATCAGAGAAATACAGCTGCTCCAATCCGCTTATCAATGTGTGTCTCGGTGATGTTTCCATGGAAACTGTGTTTACTGCCCCACAGTGTTCTAAAAATGGTTCCAAAGTGATAACGGTGCCTGAAAGCAGGGCAAAGATGAGACGGACAATGACAACATTTGACATTGTAACAAGTGAAATTTGAACGTAGACATATAAGCCATTGCTATTTATACACTGTTGAATCAAATTCAATGTCTAAAGCTGATTATTTAAAGCTTTGAGGAAAATGGTATAATATATATAATATCTTTTCTTTCCCCCCCTCTTCTCTCCGTATATGGCTCTTTTTCTTCCAGCCACGCTGGAGAGCTGCCGGAGAGGTGCTGAATATGTTGAGCTGATGAGCACAATTTAGATAGAGACAAATTAGAAATTAACGTTGACCTTGTGGCAATCTATGCTCAGTGTGAAGCCCAAATAGTGGAATTAAAAAGGATAACTAATGTCATTATTTCTCTTTCTTTTTCTAATAATACAGGCTTTTGTTGGCACATTACCCAAACCTGAACACCTTGAGCTATTTCCTTTTATGCCACGAGAAGATCTTTTGTGAGTCTGATTACGTGTCAGTCTCTACAGCTGCGACAGCGCCCTCTTCATTTCAGCGTCCTGATTATTCTCCATCAGTGCTTTCACTTGAAGGTGAAGGATGTGATTGAAAATGTCGAGCTAATTTGCTTTTTCAAAAGATGAAAGAGATCGCACATAAACAAATCACTTTTATCCACAATGATCTAGCCATAATCTGTTGTATTGTATCTAATTCTCTACACTCTAGTATCACCATACTGTTTTTTTTCTTCTTACACGGTGTGTCTTTTGAAGAAGACAATTATCAGCTTTCTTAGATGGAAGAGACAGTTACCGCACTGTTCCCATGGCAATCAGCTAGGAGGAAATAACTTTGCATTCATCAAGTTTAAAGTAAGATTTTTCTATCACTGGGGAAAAGTTGGGTTTTATTTAAAGCTCTGATATCTTCTATCATTTCAATGTGATCAATGTGAAGGAACTTGTTTTCCATTGAAATCTGACTGTTTCCCTCTTAGACAGTATATGACCTTGATTTCTTTTGTTTCTTTCTGCATGCTATTTGAATGAGATTCATTAGTGTACTCTGTAGCTAATTCAACTGCTGAACACGTACATCTTTTACTTTTTCTTTTTTTAATGAATAGAGTGAAATACATTTAATTTGTTACAAAGCTAAACTGCTAGTAAATTAAAGAATATTGTGCCTTGTCATTCTACACTGTGTGATCAACAAAATGCCTCCAAGTTCATGTGATTCATGGTTGTGAATGAATGAAAGAAATGGCTGTGATAGTTCTTATTAAATTATGTATAAATTCAGACCACTTACTGGTCAAAAAGTGAATTCAGTCAACCTTTGACTTAATGAAGGTGGAGCTGCTCCAAAGACACGTATAAGGCCTGGAAGCTGTCAGGCGTCTTCTCTGGATGATCTGACAGCTCCACACCATGTCCACCACCCAACTAGAACCAAAGAAATGTTATTCTGAAATGAGTTCTGCACCATTTTACTGTAAAATATATGACACTCTGACGAAGTGAGTGAATCAAAATGTGTTATCTCTTGATAATTCCAAACTTGTAGCTTTTAGTTATATAGTAGCAACATCCAAAATGACATAATCTGTTGTTGTTTTTTATGATGGTTTTGAGCTTTTTACATTAATCACATTAGTACCACGTTTTTTTTTTTTAATTATAAACAATTATCTATATTTTGTAGATTAGTTATAAACCATTATGAAAATGCTTTGGGTTAAAATTGATTTTGGGATTTTAGTTAATTACTTACTAACCAATAATAAAGCCAGTTACAACCAAAACCTTTAAAGGGTGGCATATTAGAAAGCAGTAGCATAGCATTTTTTTAACCAAAATAGGTCTGTCGTTTCATAATAAAATGTTTGTAGTTTTATAAAGCATTATATACTATTTTATTATATTATTATATTATTGCACTGGTTATATGCTTTATACTGTTACTCACATCATTTCATGAAGATGCACAATCACAAAGGAGGAGATGAAGATATACTGAAGTGATATGCAGATGATGCAATGAACTCAACATGAAGATGTCTTTAGTATCTTGTGCACTCTTTGCACAATCAGTCAATAGTGGTATATTTGAATATGGTATATAAGTCAGTGTGGCTCTGTTTGTTTCAAAACGAAATAACCTAACCTGCCTTGTCCCATTGAAATTGTGCAAATTCAATGGGACATTTCACTGATTTCATTGTGGTTTTATTACATTCATGAAAGCATTATAACACTTATCCTTGTAAATACAAGGATAACCTACACTACACTAAACCTACACTAGACATTCCATAAACTAGCCAGATGTGATTAAAATCAATTTCAGTTTTTAAATAAAGGTATATACAGTTGTGGCACAGCTGTGAATGTAGTAAACCTTCAATACTTTCTGACAGTTCCAAACAAGACAAACATGAAGAGTAGGAGAAGAGACATGCCAAGTGTCCATCCAAGAAGATACTGATGCCTGATAATAAAGAACAAAGTGTATGTGGGCTGCCAGCACACCTTTGCTTTTTTACTTCAGGAGAACAAACAGCAGATTGGCTTACAAGATAAAAATGTTATGCTTTACATATAGTTGGTATTTCAATTTAATGCAATACTGGAACAGAAAACAACATAAACAGTGGAGTACATCATGCTTACCTCTATAGAATTGGATTCATTTTGAGTGTGACAGTCAGTCATCTCTAATGTGTTCTTCCATTTGACAGGCTGCATGCTAATCACTTTTATGAAGCCATGTTTGTGCAAGCATACCATGTCTTGTACTCTAACAGTGCGCCTCTAACTGTATCTGCACACACTTCTCTATATGACAACAATAATTACATTCCCTGTTTCTTCTGACAGACCTGGTGAGATGTTGCAAACGGCTAATTTTGACAGTATGTCCTGCTACATGAAGTGACACATTAGGGTGGAATAGCAACACATATTAATATTCAACACAAGACTCTGCATATAAGAGATTAGTTCCCCCATACATATCTAAAAAAGCCAGGGAACAAGCTCTACCGCTCTGCCAGTGTCCCCCATGGGTTATTGCTCCCATAACATACATCTAAGCTCCACTGAAAAGAAGAAACTGATGTAAACCAGTTCAGCAATTGAAATTGCATTTGATCTTCAATCTATTCTTGCATCACTTTGACAGCTGCACAACTCCAGCGACAACAACGCTCAGTGAGACAAGCCTGCGAGCTAGAAATAGATACATTGTGAGCCAGTGTCAACATGGAGCAGAAATTAGCCAGAGAAAAGTGAGTGTATGTATGCTGTTTAGGGTTTGGGTGACTGCACAGAAACTGGAGCTCGGGAGACATCCTGACATGATGGTCTGAGAGAAGGAATAATGGATTTCCCCTGTCACTTGAAGAGTAATTGTTTAACAAACTGAACGCAGTCTTAAGCGTTCGATATGATCTATACACCCTGTAAAAGAGACGTGGCTTTTTATTCAGCTGTTTGGATGTGTAGAGGAAGAGTGACTGTCGAGGGTGTATGGGGGTCTAGACTGAGGATCAGCGGGTTTTCCGTGCTCAGTGATGGAGAAAGGCTCTGTGGCTGTCAGGTTGCTCCCACTGATGAAGGGAAGCTGTGATTGACAGTCAAGTCTTATGGAAGACCAGCACTGCTCTCTTCACTTGGCCTGAGGGATAGAATGACCTAAGGAGAAGCATCCTTAAGGGGCATTTAGGCTGCTTGTTCACTCTGTAGAGTAGTTTAAACATTTCGCCATGTGTCTGTGTTGCAGCCAGGATGTGTGTGTAATCTAAACGTGTTTATCATTTTCCTTTGTGCCTCAAAATAGCCTTTATTTTGCTACGACAGAGATTATGATAAGTGTGTTGGTTGTTGTGGCACTAGAGGATTCGCAAATCCTTCCTTCTCTTCAAGAATCCACTCATTAAATCCTTTGCATTCCTCCTCCAGCTTGTTGCATCGTCTCATCAAAATAGCTTCCACCACAAGTTACTCCTCTGTATCCCTGCTAGGCCCGGGATCAGCTCCATGAGTTGAATTATAGAGCGAAAAAGTCATTAAGTGGGATAAAGACACAAGGAATCGATGGAGCAATAGATACTCTGCAGCTCTCAATTGTCTCCGGTCCAGTGCACATGAGCATCGGGGTGGTGAAGCCTGCTTATTGTTTCCAGGTGAGCTCTCCAGCCAGTCCACAACTCTTCAGTCATTGAGGGGGATCGATGGCAACAGCATACCCAGACTACATGGAGCGTCCAGCTGCTTGCTGCTTCAACCTTATATATCTTAAACAAACTAGTTTTGTATACAAATATAGATGGAAATATTACAGTATTGCTAAGCTGATATGTGCATCATTGTGGGTTGTAATATCATAACAGAGAGATTACAAAAGACTTAATTTAAAAGCTATAAATTGTGCTGCAAGTCCTTTTAGACAACACAATAAACTAGATGATGTAAAACCCTTAATTCCCTACAGAAAAACAGGCGGTAGCAACCAATCTTTGTTGTGTGTGGGCAGCTTTAAAATAGCGCCTTTTCCCATCTTGAGCCTGTAATTTTAATGGATATAAGGAAACTGCTGGATATATGAAACAGACAGACAGCTCTAGTCTAAAGAATGGTTCTGTTTTATTCTCTCCTTTCACACACACAGAGATGAGAGGGCACCATACATCTCCCTTTCCCCTTAATGACACCCAGATTTGACTTGTCCTCCTTAAATTATGTGACCCACGTGACCCCAGCGTCTTTCCTTATGGAAACTAATGGCCAACTGAAGCTCTGGTTGGTTGTCATTACACAGACAAGCCAACTGCAGCTGTCTCAAAGAAGGCAAATAAATGACTTGAGTACAAAGAGAGAATTTGGGCCCTTAACCTAAAAGATATCTGATTTTATAAATGTTATTTTTTGCCTCGGATCAGGCACAATGACATTGAAGTCATCTACACTGATGATGTGCTGCTCATCGCGACACTTGCAAAAACAAGTGTGTTTGTTTCCTTTTGTCAATAAAATGCCAAAATATGGACATGCAGTACGTATGTGCCTGTTGGTAAGTAATTCATACAAGGCATTCAGTATTTATGGAGTCAAACATGCTGCAGAACAGGCCGTGCACAAGACCTCTGATGACACATTGATGTTAAATCCCCAGACCAGAGTAAGCCATACATTCCCCAACCATGAGATACAACGTGACACTTGTAATTTGGACTTTAGCATGAAAAGGGAAGGAGAACACGGTGACTCCTCCTCAGGCTGACACAGGCCAAGATGATCTGAAAACTGGTCAGTAACCAAGTGTCAGACTAAAGTGTATTATGGCCCCAAGCATGTTACTGCATTGATGCATGTGATGTGCTGAGAGTCATCTCACAATACAATGCCTGTGGTTGGCTTGATGTGAATGAAATACCTTTTTTTTTCTCTCACTAAGTTTAGCTGTTTCTTCCACAGCACATGCCTGTGTGTTCATGTGGAATGAGTCATTCATGCCTGTGGTCCATGAAGCCTCACAGCCCACTCACATCCTCACACTGCCAGGTTTCCCATGCAGCCTCTGTAACAATACCAATAGCTTATATACATATTGAATAATAATTACTACTCTGTGGTGGTGGCCTACTAAACCTTGGTTCTCCACCCTTGGGCTTCAGCCAGCCTATAGTATATTTCCTGCCGACTATGTCTGTGTCTCTGTCTGTCAGTCAGCTCTCTTCCGTCTCGCTCTGGGAGGCCAACCTTTCAGCATTTCCAATGATGTGCCTCGGAAATCTGTTTCCAGGGCAACCGGGGTACCAAATACTCTCCCAGTGGCATCTCGCTGGTGCGTCCTTTGTTTACACTTTTCATATATCTGAGAGGATGTAGGTTGCTCTAACTAGACAAGGATGGGAACAAAAAAAGGCACATTGCGTAAAAAAAAAAAACAACCAAGGATGATGTCAGAGTAACCCAGACAATCTTATGTTACACACCCACAGTATGTTTTCTTCTGATTTGCGTCCCTGAATGATTATGAGTGTAAGTTACAAGTGTTTCAAGTCACATTTTTTACTAGAGGATGTAGATTTAGGCTCCCCACATTATCCATGTAATTCCTTGTACTTAATTACACCACTGTGGAACATGAAACAGTCCTAAAGCCAGTTGATCCTGATGCGCAGCTGCCTGCGCTCCCGTGAGACGAAAGCTGTAACATTTCATCATTCAATTTGTATTTGTTATTTAAAACTGACACCCTTCGTTATGTAAGAGACATGGAAGACATTTTTTTTCTCATGTGTTTTGATGATTACCTCCTTCGTTTACTGGATTTAAAACCAACTCACGTCCACCACTTTTAAAGCTTGCGCTTGCGCGTAACGGAGCCGGGAGCTGTCCAAGTGCTGAAATGAGAAAAGGCGTTCCAAGCCCATTCCTCAACAGAGGACGGTCCTCTACCTGCGAAAGATTTCACTTCACAAGTAACAACACGGGCGAGCGGGGTTGTCTTCACAGAGCGAGCTCTTAGATCTGAGCCAACGCCAAATGCGTTTTTGGAGTTTCCCCCTCTCGGCGTCTGACCACAGGACTGATGTTTCTTCACACCTCCGCTTCGAGAAATCTGGTTCTGGGAGTCAGAGTTTCATGAAACTAAACTATGATCTGTGGCTGCGTTGAGGAATGTCTCCTGTATTTTTGTGTGACACAAGAACACCCACACGCCCACGACTTGGTCAGAAAGAAAGCGGTACCCCTATTTGGATTATGTGTTTGACCAATGTAAACATATGGAAGATATAAAAAAGTGAGCACATGGGAAAACCACCAGGAATGAATCGCTCCTTTGTTAAGGTTTTGGCAGCTTTATTTACATATTTCATGGAGACAAACAACTTCAGGTAGGCCAATTAATTTACCAAACATATATGATTTTATAGATTGAAGACAAATTATTTCTTCCTTTTTAAAGTTTGGAAAATAAGATCATTCAGTAAAGTAATTGTAGGCGTAATTAAAGAAACAATATGCAAGCGACTTTCTGCACAGACTACGTGGGTATAATTGCTTGAGCGCTGCTTTGATTAGATTGTATTTGTTGTAACTGTTTTAATTGTTTTTGTGTCCACCATATGGTCCTTAAAATATACGTAAAATATATAATATCCCTATGGATACGTTTTGGCCTATAGTACAATGACTTTATAGTAAAATTTACGCACTTAATTGTATTATTATTTATTCTCTTGTGACACCATGACAACATTCTTACAATGTGTCATATGAAATTACAGCACGATGTGATATCTGTGCAGTAATATTGCATGATTTGATAGAAATATAGCTCTTTCTCGTGAAAAGGAAAAATGCCCACGACGTCGAAATCACACAAGATTCGTCAGATATGTGTGTGCTCTTAAACGCAATTTCTAGTTTCCCTGTGCTTGCCCATCACTCCAAGGCAGCTGCTAGGCGACAGATAAGGTTTAACTCCTGCTTTTCAGCCGCAACTTCAGTCTGATAAAGTCATTTTTCTCACTGTGTTTGTCTGTGTGTGTGTGTGTGTGTGTGTGTGTGTGTGTGTGTGTGTGTGTGTGTGTGTGTGTGTGTGTGTGTGTGTGTGTGTGTGTGTGTGCGTGTGTGTGTGTGTGTGTGTGTGTGCGTGCGTGTGTGCGCGCGCGCGCGCGCGTGTGTGTGTGTGTGTGCGTGCGTGTGTGTGTTCCAGAGTTGTGGATGCCAAGGAGCATGATTCCAGATCATCATCCTCCAACATGTCTCCATCAGACTTTCTGGACTCACTCATGGGTCGCACGTCCGGGTATGATGCACGAATAAGACCAAATTTTAAAGGTTTGTTTATCACTATAATTGTCTTTTGGAAATATCCACAGACCTCACTTTATACTACCACAAACCACAAACCACAAAAACACATATTTTCTTAACATGTGATGTACATGGAGTATTCCCGCATGCAGAATACAGTATCCATCCCCCCTGAACACACCAGACTTTGGCATTATAACTTATCTGGAGATCTATTGACTATTATCTGATGCTAAGATACTGTGCTGCCAGTCCTTCCATAAGAACAATTAATCACTTCACTTGACAGTAACATGATTGTCCTGGCTTGAATTAAATCATCAACTAACCCCTCACTGTAAAATTGCATGCAAATTTGGTAAAAGCATGTCAGATAGAACCATATCTCCATTATGTAATAATTTGGAAACAAAATAAAAAAAGGCTTGTAAATTTTACAGTCACAGATGCAGACAGGGATGCCACCATGACAGGCCAAATGATGGTTGATGCCCCCGTGGCAAGGCTGCAGGCTATTGACTTCCTCTGTTGTTGATCCTGTGATACTGGGTACAGACACAGCATCTGTAACTGGAACGGAGCTGAGTGGGCAGAAGCCGGCCCGCTGGGGCTCAGGCCCGCTCCAGGCTGGGTCAGGTGGACTGGGATTTGTTGAGGGTGGGTTTGGTGATTCCAGTTGTTGATGCAGCAAAGACAGTGTAGCACGGGGGATTGATCAGCAGGATTCAGAAACACGTGGCCCAGATCTTTCCTCTCCATCTGGTAGAAAAGGGAAAATGTTGACAAGATTGCTAAAATGGACTTAAGATGGGAGGACAGCCTGTTTAACACCGGCTGGCTTTTTCAGGGGAGGGATGTAGTGAAAGCAACTGTTTACAGCTAATGAAGAGAGGTTGAGCACACATGGATTAAAAGGCGTTAAGCATGATTTTAATGTCGTACACAATCCAGCATCTTAGCTAGAAAACAAACACTTTTGCATGGACCCACTGCGATGTAAACAGATGATTTTGGTTGCGTACCTGCTAGTCATACTTTGAAGACAATGTTGAACTGTATTTCTGAAGGCTGACCTAGATTTCCTTGCTGAGTTTCTTGTGAGGAAGTACTGCTTTATTTTTCTGCTTCTGTTGTTAAATGTAGCTACCTGACAACAAACTGAGGCAAATATTAATACCAAATGCCATGCAATATTGATGAGCAAAGCACAGGGGAAGGGCACTACGAAGGGCGTACAACTTCACTTATCAGATAGGGAAAAAAGATTTGCTGTGACTTTAAATGGCATAACCTTCCAAGCCTCGCAAAGAGATTTCAGTTTATGCCACAAAAAGGAAACTACTCATTATAGCATGCTGGGTACTTTTCCATCACAGTGTTTGACAGAGAATGCTCTGACTTGATACTGGAACTAACACATTTCTTTAGGGCTGCAACCGATGGGTATTTTCAGTATTGAATAACCTGTATAGAACTTGATTCATTGTTTATTCATTTAGTACATTTGGAAATGTTCAAATTGCTTGTTTTTTTCTTACCAACAATCCAAAACCCAAAGATGTTTTGTGTTATATATTAAGAACATATTCACATTTTAAAAAGCTGGAACCGGTGATTGCTTTGGTATTCTTGTCTTAAAAGTTACTTAAAACGATAAATTGACTATCAAAACAGTTGCAGATTTATTTTCAAGGTGTCGAGCGATGTATTATTCGGCTAGTCGTTGCAGCTCTAAATGACTGCTTGTGTGTGTGTGCATGCATTTGTCCGTGTGTTCATGTATCCTCTGCTGACAGGATGTAGAAAAAAATAAACTGACACTGTGTTAGCCGCAAAAGATCACCACACAAGAGATCACTGCATCATTATAAAGATTATAATAAGCTGACACAGTTTGATGTCATTATCGATTATTATATTCTGTTTAAGTATGACTACATTTTAACAACATTCAGCGGAATAAAACAACAAAACAAATATATAGGTCTTGTGATCTTTTGCGTCTGGTTTAAGAAAGCATGCAACATGTCCCCATCCACTCCTGAAGCTCCTATAAAATGAAAAAAATGAAGAAGAAAAAAGCTTGTTGGTATTAATGCATGTTGACACGCTGTACACAGTGAAAACAGCAGCTTGTGCACCATTAGACCCACATTTTCTGATTAAACATCTTCACCGCTACAAACCCAGTTGTCCCTAATAATATGGATTAAGGCTTTTTCCTGTCATGTTATTGTCATTCCATTTCACAGGTCCCCCCGTAAACGTTACATGCAATATTTTTATCAACAGTTTCGGCTCTGTCACAGAGACAACTATGGTGAGTTCCTCTGGCTGATTTTTGCCCAATGTGTCAATGTGTTATCTATCCCTTCAACCTGCAGGTTCACCAGTTAATGTTACCTGCAACATATTTATCAACAGCTTTGGTTCTATAGCAGAAACTACAATGGTGAGTTGAGCGTTGTGCTCGGATATGTTCTAAAGCCCTGACCCTTGCTCAGGAGTTAAGACTGAATCATCCTGTTGTATTTTTGCCTATCTTTTTTTTTAACATTTATATTTGCTATGTCTACATGTTTGCTTGTTGTCATCAAATGTATTGTTCATTCATTGGGGAATATGTACATTATACGTGATAAATCTGTTCTCTGGCTATCCAAATAAGTATTGGTTTCTTCTCCCATGTTGTCCCTTATACAGTACACGTGTTAGTCCAGGTTTAATAATTAATACAATAAATCCCAACCAGTAAGTCACTTAAAGTGCAACCAATAACTGTGGGTGGGAGGGTTTGGGCAGTAGATCAGACAAGCTGATCTTCAATGTGTAATGTGTGAAGGCATCCAGCCACCCAAGGGGTAAAAATATCAAACCTGCAAGGCTGCATCGAAACTCATCACGATCAAAGGATTCATAATGAGCGATAATAACTACTTAGATTGTGAATGAAGGATGTTAATTTGTGCTGGAGCTGGGGCTCACAAGATTGCCAGGAAATTACACAGATTTAGACACGCATGCAAATATTTGGAACCGAGCCAATATTCTGATGAAATGTCAAACAACATAAGGGCCTCTCATCAACATGACATATCAATTACTACCGAGCATCTGAGCTTTGTGGCAATCAGTTTACTTCTAACTACATGGTCAGTTTCCTCATCAGCCACTGCATCTTATAAATCCACTATTAGCTTCTATAGGCGCTTACATAATTATGGTTAATAAGTAAAAGTTGTTATAAGGTCATTGTTTTGCAAGCTGGTCATGTGAACACGTTTATGGAATTTAAGATTATATAGGCACCTAGATGATAGTATTGCTGAAAGATATAGATTTTTGCTGAATGTGCATTGGAATTCTTTTTTTGTTCCTCATCCATTTTATTATTTGTCATGTGTTGTTATTAATATTACAGGACTGTCTTTGGAAATGTTTTGTATTATAAGAACAGCTGTAATTGGACAAATGTGACAAAGCAAAGTAAAAGTAATTAGCAGAAAAATATACTTAAAGTTTCAAAAGTCAAAACTCATAATGCAGAAGGACCCCTTCCAGGGAATTGTTGTATATTTTATATTATTGTTTTACTATTTACTATTTTTTACATTAATGCGTAAAACGCATTTTAATGTTGAAGTTTCTCAAAGTCGAGATCATTTCAGTGCTTCATACGTTGAATGTAAAATCTTAATCTACAAAGAAACTATAGTTGTCAAATAAAGGTGAGTAAAAAGTACAACATATGCCTCTAAAATGTTGTGAAGTAAAAATATTAAGTAGCATAAAATGGAAAGAGTAAAAGAATTGTACTTGAGTATTTTGAGCATGTGCTTGCTTGTCATTTAATGTAATTTTTTCAATATGATAGATGCATTTTTGTGTATAAGAATAATCATGAAGATGATGATGGTTACCAATCTAATCTTCCTATTTACCTCATCAAAAGGTGGATATATCATTTTAAAAGCTGATATTGATGACTGCTTTCTCACAATCGCAATCACTGGACTACAAAATATGCAAAGCCGCTTGTCATCTCTGCAGGATTACAGAGTGAACATCTTCCTGCGGCAGAAGTGGAATGACCCTCGGCTGGCGTACAGTAAATACCCTGATTCCTCCCTCGACCTGGACCCGTCCATGTTGGACTCCATATGGAAGCCTGACCTCTTCTTTGCCAACGAGAAAGGAGCCAACTTCCATGATGTCACCACAGACAACAAGCTGCTGCGAATCTTTAAGGACGGGACAGTCCTCTACAGTATCAGGTGAAATGTTGGACATGTTTTCATAAATAACAACAGAATTTCAAAGGACTCAAGAATGAAAGATTGAGCTTTACACTAGGACTGAACCGTTGACTATTTGATCGGTTGGTTGATTGACAGAAATCGTATCAGCAATTATTTTGATAATCGGTTAAGAAAAAAGAAGTATGCAAAAACTGGAAAAATTGACTGGTTTTAGCTTTTGAAATATATCCTGGTTTTCTTTGTCTTCTATGATAGGAAACTGAAATTCTTTGGATTGTTAATCATACACAATTCGATATTACACCGGGAATTTTTCACTTCTGGCAGTCCACCACCATCTTGATTAATTGAGAAAATAATCAGTAGACTAGCCGATTATGAAAACAATTGTTTGTTGCAGCCCTAGTTTACACCATTTGGCATTGTAGGAATCTGTGCTGAGAGAGAAATGGTACTGCAGAGGACCAAAAGCTCTGATGCATAGATTACCCCCAGGACACGTTCACTTATTGCGTTTCTTACATTTCCTTTCAAACATCAAAGACTGTCAATCTAAAACATACAGTTTTAAATGGATTGTATGCCATTATGATCAATCCTTTGAAAATGACACAATTCACTGAAGTACAGTACATCCCCATATGCGATGTAGATTTTTAATAAAAAAGAACAGTGATTGCAAGACGGCAAGCTAATCTCAGGGGCATTGTTGAGTATACCCAAAGTGAAGATAAGAATGGGAATCCTTTGTGTTGGTCTCTCCGCATGCAGAATGTTGTACTCTGAAACATGCAGTCAGGATGGATGACACTTTAAAGGTCCCACCAGCCAAAATGTGAGCAAAACTCAGTACAAGATATGAAAATATGTTTCATTTCATTTCAATAAAACCTCAATCACATCTCCGCAATGATGTGATATAAAGCAGATCAATGTTGAGTCCATTTAGAGAGGCTCAGGTGTGGAGGCAGAGTGGGTCAACGGGAGAGATGAAAGGTGGTTAGCCACTCTCTCCATTCATGAAAGAAATGACAGAGTGAGCAGGCCGCCGACCACAGTGCATCACAGAAACAATAAGTGCAGTAATGAAAGTGTGATAGGAACCTGCTGAAGGGAATCCTACATGATATGTCAGAGGCTATTGCACAGGAGAAAGAGGCACACCGTACAGGGGAACCAAAGAAAGGTACCAACTGTAGCAAGCAAGCTGTTTTCAATTTATGTGTCGACTATTACAGTTGAAGGTATATGTCTTTCAAAATCAAATGTATTCATTGGTGTATCACATATACTACATGTGACTTTGTCTCACATCATAGGTTGACTCTCATTCTGTCCTGCCCGATGGATCTGAAGAACTTTCCGATGGATGTCCAAACTTGTACCATGCAATTGGAAAGCTGTAAGCATTAACTTCTCTCGCTTTTATCGCTGCACTTTCTGCACTTGCATATCTAAGTTTTGATTAATCCATTCTTTTCTGACTCTAGTCGGCTACACCATGAATGACTTGATCTTTGAGTGGCTGGAGAACAGTGCAGTGCAGGTGTCAGATGGGCTCACACTGCCTCAATTCATTATGAGGGAAGAGAAGGAGCTGGGCTACTGTACAAAACACTACAACACTGGTCAGAGGACACAAATTACGCTGCTTATATTTCACAAAGCTAACATTTCTTCCAGTCTGGTAGCTGAATTGCAATTGTGTTTCAGGTAAATTCACCTGTATAGAAGTGAAATTTCATCTGGAGCGACAGATGGGGTACTACCTGATCCAGATGTACATTCCTTCCCTCCTCATTGTCATCCTCTCGTGGGTGTCTTTTTGGATCAATATGGATGCTGCTCCTGCCAGAGTGGCGCTGGGCATCACCACTGTGCTTACCATGACCACCCAAAGCTCCGGCTCCAGAGCTTCTCTTCCAAAGGTGAACCTTATTTAGTTTTCTCAGCAGCATATGTTTTGAATTTTCAGGTATAATATGCTAATATTACATCTTTAATGTAAGTTTGGCTACTCAGATGTTCAGACAATGAATTATGCAAGCCATGCATACTTCATGACTGTGTTAATGTTGTTACAGTTGTCACAATCACAATTCTGAGATAAAAAGATGATGTTCTGTGTGTTAACTTTTGCTGAGACGGAGGCAACAAAAGACATTTAAGAACATCATTTTGAAACATGACACACTTCTGTAGTTGTAAATTGATACAAATGGCATTAATTGATCATATTAAAATGTATTGGGATCTCTGATATTAACCAACCCACAGTCTTAAGATTGCTTTAAAAAACAAAAACAGATGAATAAATGCATCATGTGCCAATATCACCGATAGAACAGGACACTATATTATGCTCATTACATAAATAAACACATGAATAAAAGGTATATTTAACATTTGGCTTAGGTTAAAACTAAAATTAAAGCTGAAAACTGATTCAGGTTCATTACTGGCGGTCTTTAATCATACTGTAGTTAAATATGTTTTTAAATATAGTGCAAGTAAATCTATGATCTATACACCCATTCAGCATATTGTTTCTAGTAATGATGTCATCTAAATATACACACACATTTGCATTTTAAGACGTGTACATTTCAGACCAAAAAAGAAAATAAATAAGCATTTCAATAATCTCCCTAAGCTATGTATGACACATGATAAGTTAAAAGTTATCTACAGGGACCTAAAGACACAACTGTATATTAAAAGTAAGAGCATTCAATAGATTAAATTGATTGTATTTATTCTGCATGTAACTAGCCCTTGGGAGCTTAAATAGGTGTTATTTTCTTCTCTCTAACTGAAACTGTAACATTGCAACACTATTTTGCAGTTGTTTCAGACAGAGAACAGATTCATAACCCAGGAAAATATGAAGACGAGTCAACAATCTACACAAGAAGTCAATGCAAGAACCAGTGATGAGTGAAATAAAAGAAAGGATGATTCACTGTTTGAAGAACTTAGAAAGTGAAACAACTGTGTCTCTTTCATCTGTTATGTGAAAGCCACTGTGTAACTTCAGTGGATAAGAAACACCTCATTTTAGAGATGATAAAACCATAACTGGGAAGTTCTTTTGACCTGGTTGGTGCAAATCACAGCATCCAACATTTTCGTTCCAGCAGTGAAGACGTTGCCATCTAAAGTATGCATTGCCAACAGCAATTGGTAGCTTCTTTAGCTTTCTTTTTAATCAAGGTAAATTACTACGCACACTTTTTGAAGGACACTACAGGCATCTCGATGATCAATCCCTCTCCACGCATCAGTCTGCACCTGAGCACCGGAGGCCTCAGCTGCGTCAGGGATTCTCACATAAAAGACGTGCATGCTGATGCACATTTAAAAATAAGCTTTTGAAAGCCTCGATTCAAGAAAACAATAACTTAATACGCCTTAACTGCCCTCAAAAAGCTGAGTTGTTTTCTCCACATGCTAATCAGCTGTCATGGAGTTAGGCGGTCACACTGATGATCAGTAAAGGCTTTCAACTTCATCTTTACTTTCCTCAAAAGAAACGGGTCAAAAACTGTGCCAGAAACTAATGCTACAATTCTCTTGCTATTGGTAATGAAGGCTGCAATTATTTCCCACTGTTTATGGCCATGCAATCATCGACTTTACTGGCAGCTCTGATACACTTGTTAGCAAACATTACCTATAATTACAGTCAATTAGAAGTCCCAGTTAACTGGCATAACAAGCAAGATAAGGGGATGAAAAAAGGATAGAAAACGCAACTGCAGATCACCAGGTATACTGTATCTAGAAAATCCATGACTTAAAAGGTTACAAAAAAAACGTATTTCAAGTCAAAGCATAAATTCATACTGCATTTGAACTGTTAGCTGGTGCTGTCACCTTGGAGGATCTAACAAAGGAAATCTGTTTTCTCTCCCAGGTTTCTTACGTGAAAGCCATTGATATCTGGATGGCTGTGTGTCTGCTCTTTGTATTTGCTGCATTGCTCGAATATGCTGGGGTTAATTTTGTCTCCAGGCAACAGAAAGAGTTCCTACGCCTGAGGCGAAGACAAAAGAGGAATCACAAGGTAGGCTTTTAAAGTCCACAGAAGGTTGCTGTTTGGTTATCAAACTTTTTAGCCACATGTGGCGATGGCAACGTCCATCTGTTGGCCGCAGAACTTTGGTCCAGACTAAAATATATTGGCAACTATTGAATGGATGGATGGATGGAATGGATTGCTGTTCAATTTTGTACAGGCATTCATGTACCCAGAGGATGAATCCCAGTGATTTTAGTAATGCTCTAACGTTTCGTCTAGCGCCACCAACAGGTCGAATCTTTCACTTATGCAGTGAAATATCTCAACATCTTCTGGGTCAATTGGCACAAAATGTGGCGCAGGCTTAAGTGTGTCGAGTGTGGGATTCATAATAATGCCTTGTTGGGATGTTGAAGTAGTATAAATAGTCAATTATGATTCATCCCCTAAGCAGTCATTCTAAGTGGTTTATCATTAAAGTGCATCAGGTTATCTATTTTTAATTTAAAAGTGTTATCTCATGATTAGTGTTCATGTAAGTTCACGTTGCTAACAGCAAACACTGAGCTGTGGCAATTGAGAAGAAAAGCCTATAATTTGAGCTGCAGTATTGTAAAAACCAAGTAAGTTAATTCTGTGCACATGTGCATGTTTTTTTCAGGATGATGATGTGCGTGAAAGCCGCTTTAATTTTGCTGGCTACAATATGAGTCAGTGTCTGCCAACAAAGGATGGCTCAGCTGTTAAGAACGCTGCTGCAGCTCCGAACCCTCAACCATCAGTCCCCAAGGACATAGACACCATCAAGAAGAGGTTTGTGGACAGAGCCAAGCGGATAGACACTATCTCCAGGGCCGCCTTTCCTATGGCGTTCCTCATCTTCAACGTCTTCTACTGGGTCACCTACAAGATCATCAGGTATGAGGACGTCCTCCTGAAGTAAAGAACTTAACCCTTGACAAACAACATTTATTTTTTTCATTTCTCAGATTGAGAAATGCTTGGAAAGCAAAGTGACATGATGAGATGGGAAACATTGAGAGGTACCATGGTGGTGATGATGATGGTGGTGTTATTTCAGGGATAATGTATAATGTTCATGCATCATACAGTAAAGCTCATGTTCTGATAACGGGAGATTTTTTTGTCGTTGTACTGCTGCATATTTCCTGACAAATTGGGACAAACGGTTTTAACTCAAGGCTTAGTAACATGCTGGAGAAGATGGACCAAATTGTTTTTGTTAATGAATTCTTCCTTGGCATCTGTGCAAGGAACAAAGAAACATTCCATGGATTTGTAACTGTAAGGTAGCTTAGTCAGACCCTCAAATAATTTTTGTGATCGCAAAAAGGGTTTTTCTTAAGGATGTTTAGGACTGTTTTATATTGTACTATTGTCAAGACACTTCCTCTCTGTTTATACAAAATAAAGCAGACATACATTTCTAAAATATACAGGCAGAACGCATATACTGTACATCCATCAGAGATTAGACAGCGGCACACATTTTAGGCATGAGCGTGAACAAAGCAGATGGAAATCGGGAACTGGATACTGCATTTTTAAGAAATACCTGAGGCCTTAGATCACAACGATTTGGAGAGATGTGAAGTGCTGTGCTTCTATTTTTTTTTTTCAATCATCTCCTCGTTCACTGGTCTATCAGAGCCGAATGCAGCGTTTGATCTTTTCTACCTGTGGCCAGACATCCAAAGGTACTTCTTGTTGTTTCCTTTCTCTCTAAGTGTATTATAAATCACATTCACGGGCAACTGATGTCCCTTAAAATCAATGTAAGTTTATTCAGATGTTATAAAAGTCACAAATTTTCCTTTTCATTCGTAAATAATTTACTAATAAACTGTCACATATTTCACAGGCTAGGGTTATAAAAGTACAATGGCCAAGTGTATAAGTAAGCCTGCGAACTGGGAACACACACTGCGTTACTCAATGTTGTCATATGCCCATATCCACATGAATTCATTTATATTCCAGGTAAATACTCCAGGTATCTTAGGTATGGTTTTAGAGTTTGAGACTATGTTTTTTGTAGAGTTAGTCTAATCAAATATTAATTGTAATGGAGGAAATGTTTTAAAGGTATTTTAAAAAAGCTTTCTGTATACTTCTTCAACCTCCGCTGTGGCCTGTTACCCTTCACTTGGTGTGTTTGTTGCTGAATGGTGACGTACGTTTGTCGATGGATTCAACAGTGAAGGACAGATCTGCATAACATTCATGGTACAGTGGAGCTAATGGTCCTTGCACTCTTGATATAGTGGTGAAGAACCCCTTTCTTGAATGCTATTCCTGAAAAAAAGGTTATTTACTGGCCTGTACATCAATAAAATTCACTGCACAATATTTACTTTATTCCTGTTTCTCCTGTCATATATAAAGTAAAAGACTTTGTTTATTTTTATGCATTTGTTGACACAATTACACTCTATATTGAGATGAATAAATACCTGAATAAGGCACATACACATGAAAATGCCTTTTGCGCCCGGGTTGCAGATCAGATCAAAGAGAACGACAAACACAGTCTCCTCACCGAGCCCATGAGTCAGGATGAAGACACATGCCTTGGATCGCTGGGTGGCCTGGGGTGACACAGATATGATCTGACAGCGAGTTTCCATTAATGAATGATAATGGACTTCACACTGTTGTTGAGATTCCCTTTAGCTGGGGCTTCCGTACCAGTTGAATGGAGAATATTGAGGTGGCATTTACAGACAAGAGAGGACAATTGTATTATATATATATATATATATATATATATATATATATATATATATATATATATATATAAAATATTATATAGTATAAAATATGCTTCTTAAACTGAAATCAATCTTATTTTTTATCTTAGAGATGACTACTACATGGCCTATGGTATAAGTTTATTGAGAAGGCTGCATGAATCATCTACTAATGTGATGCACAACACACAGGGATTATAAACGAATCAATAATACTGTTAAAGAATAGGCATACCATCTATTTCACCGACACAGACTTACATCACCACCCATTATTATTGCCGTTGGAATATACAAAGCCCTTATGCAATCAAGTTCAGCATGATGGCTTATGAAAGGAAAATAATTTGCAGCTTATAATTGTGTTTAAGAGGGAAAACAACTTTCCATCATTAAGGTTTAGGGAGGCTGCGTTGTGAGGTCTGAGAGAGGCACAAAACAAGGGTTGCCATAGCAACAGCAGAGCAATTCCGAAGGCCAGTGTAAGAGAAAAGCGGGAAATTAATGGAGTTGAGAACACTGGAGCATGATTTTGCTAAAAGTGTGTCTATTATGCCCAAACGCGGACACTAAATTAAACACATTTCCACTGTATTAAAGTAATAATGAAACTAGCAGCAAATTCTCCTATTTTATGTTGGGTTTTTCAGGGGATTATGCTTCCATGACACTCTTCAAACAACAAAACAGGCCCTGTGTCTGTGAAGAGAGCCCATGTTATGGATTGGATGTCTGCCGTATGGATGCTGTACTAAAAGTGGTACATGTGGCACTTCAGCAACAGAAATATTGCTGGTTGGTGTGAGATCACCTGCAGGCTGTTAGTATTGATCTCTACTTCTTTCTTATAGCTCAAGGTAACCTTGTCTATAATCATGGTGAGCCTAGTGCCTCTGGAGACCATTTTAAAATGGAAAAACATCTGAAAAACAACACATTTTCATGACAACTGAGCAAGGCCATAGCATATGGTTGAAAGCAAGTAAGTAGACCTTGTGTTGAGAATGTCTTGCCAAATTAAGTTCAACAACCTGCATATTTAAAGTTAATACGATATCAATTTGTAGCCTTACACATAACATAAGTATCATTAATCTTGTGTGTACTAGTATTATGCCTAAGGGTTTAATAAAATGTGATGCTATAAATACTATTAGATATCCCCAATTATATATTTGGTGAGAAGTCCTAAAATAATTGACCTTCTAAATAATTTAAATATGAAAGCATGCATTAAAAGGTTGGTAAGTCACAAGTATTTTATTTTTTTTTTATCCAGAATGGTAACTCACATTGTGAGCTCTCTGCATACATAACCATGTACGCTACTGTACTGTATGTAAGCTGTGCACTATGCATTGCGTTGTAGAGACAATCAATGGTCTCCCACTTGGTTTGGTTGACCCACTGAGTTCCAGAATCCAGGGGACTGACCCTAATAACAGTTGACTAGCAGGCAAACACCAAACCAGTGCCCTTTTATAAGAAAATAAAACACAAAATTCTCAAACAAATTAAAAAATGTGTAAAGATTGGCGCAAGATCAATATTATTTTGGGGGGCATTTTTTCTCTTTATTAGTGACAGTGGATAGACAGGAAAGGTGGGAGAGAGATGGAGGGTGACACGTAGCAAAGGGCCGCAGGTCAGACTTGGACCTGGGCCACTGCAAAGGACTCAGCCTACATGGGGCACACTCTCTTACTGGGTGAGCTAGAGGTCGCCCCTACATCATTCATATTTGCAAAAAACAGTCCTATAGCTAATTATGACATGAAATGCTGAGTTTCAATCTATAACTCAAACTCTTCAAATATGGCAGTGGAAAACAAAGCCCTAACCCATTAAAGTCATACTACTAATACAAAAATAATGAAATATTGAATCATAATTATGAGATTAAAAGTCACATTTTTAGGTAGTAAATACAAATTTTCTTTACTTTTTACCTCATCATTTTTGCTTAACATGAGCATTTGTTTTTATCAGGACTAACGCTTCATCAACTCTTTTGTTTCCTGGTGGAAATGGACTGCCTAAAGTTACAGTAGATGGCTGGCATCCACAAAGGTGCCAAAAGATGCAGGAATCTGCCAATTTGTCGGCATAAATAAGCGAGGAGGGATGTAGGTTGCGGTTTATCCATGTCTGCAATGTTTCATAACACAACAGCAACACAATATATCTACCACGTTTTCATTCCCTATTAAAGTGAGGGGACTAAAAGGCCTGCAGCCTTCTTCCACCACTCAAAGTTAATAGAAGTTAACAGACAATAATGGGATGACAAACCATACATTATATTTCACTCTGGGTGGCAGTCAGGGCTTTAAGGGAACACCAATACAATTGAATTTTTGTTATCACATGTGATCTCTTTCTCCCTGGCCTTTTACTTGTCTTGCTTACCAGCCGTGTTTACAATTCTTATTCTGTTCTAGAAGTGACAGGGGTGTTTGTGTCACAGCCCAAAAAAAAAGGTGGGGGAGGTTTGCCTGTTGTCTGTATGTGAGGGATCGAAGGAGCAAAAACAAAGAGTTGACGTGTTTGATCAACTTGCATGGTGGCTAAAATTGAGTTGTCTCAATATAACAGGAACAGGGGCTTTACTTTCATTCAAACAAGGCAAAAATATATTTTGTAACCGTAACATTTCATTTAACCCACAGTAGCATTAAAGTAACACATTAAAAATCACTCACTTTGAAGTAATTATGTTTCAGCTAAGTTAAGTTCAGTGGAGTCCTATGGCAATGAGTCCAGTGGAAGTGGTTACTTGTAATGAAGAATACATATTAAAAGGTGTAAAAGAGGGGAAGTTCATCTCCCCTCAGACTGAGTACTACACAGAGACGTACTAGCTCAGCTAAACAAAATGCACATCCTCGTTTTTTTCCACCCCCACTTTTGTTTTTTTTTAGCAAACACTATGGTCAAGCTGCCACAGACCTCATGTATCCAGATCCTTTTAGGATTTGATGTTTACTTGGCTGAACGGCATTTTAACTAACAGTGCTGACAGCCTGTGCAGCAGCACAGAAGAAACAGAATCCAAGGACATTTTTTTATTTTTTTTATTTACATCGTTTCACAGGAAAACAACTGAACCATAAGTGGAAAAGTACCACTAAAAGCTTTCAGTCAAACCCAGCCACTGAGCAGATGTACAACCCCCTTGCTATACCCATCATCTGTTGCCTTTATCACACAAACAGTTTCCCACTCCAGGATGAAAGTGGTCTCTCTCTTACTGAATAGCACACAGCAGCAGCAGCAGCAACAGACATTAAAGAGCATTTGTGAATACAGAGGGTCTAGGGACACCAACAAAAGAATAAGATTAGCAGAGAGTAGTATAACATCAGTATCAGATTAAGGCTGTGCAAACCAGGAGGTGATCCAGTGGAAATAGGCTGACTCTGAAACCCAAGAGACTAAGAAAGCAGACACACAGTGCAGCAGAGACATAACCAAGCCAGAAACAGGGGCAGCTCTCAGTACAGGTGAAATGTGAAGAACATACATGACGTACTGTCTTTGGTCATTACACTTGACACAATACACTACTAAAGAGGTGGCTTCCCCATCATTAATACTAACTGCGAGTCCAGACTTTGCGAAGGGATTTCCACATCTACAGCATATTAGCAGAGAAAAGTTCTCTGAGTGTCTAAGAGAGCTGCCAAATCCCCATCGAGCTGGACTTTGGACATGCTTTGGGTTAGCCTACGATACCTCCCTACATCCACCAGGGGGCTCAACCTCATCCTACTCCTCTCCACGTCCCGCTGAAACACCTCCCTGCACCTCTGGAGCCCCTTCACAGAACCTGGCTCTGGGGTCTCCTCGTGTCCAAGGCTCTTCCTCTCCTCCTCCTCCTCTTTTTCTTCTTCACAAAGTAGCGATGACACACACTCTATGAGTGACACCATCTCTTTCTCCAGTGCCAAAGAAAATATGTGAGTTGCACCCTGTCCTTTTGTACCTTTGACAGGCTGGATGGAACAGGACGCAGGGAGGTAAGCCAAGAGAGAGTCCAGAAACTGGAGCGTCTGTAACTGGCTACAAAAGGACCAACAGAGCCACAATAGGCATGTTATTATAGAATATGTGTTGTAATAAATTCTTTATGTCTTTATATAATTTCTGTCAGCTGCTTCACACCCATCTACCTGTTCAGAGCTTATTTGCAGAATTTGTCATTGTAAGCACTCTGCTGGCCAGAGAATACTAATATTCAGTGGAATATCACATGGGCATGCTTCCTAGTCAACTCAAAGTCTTGTCAACTTTGAATCCATTAATATAAATTGAGCAGTGGCCACATATACTACCTTCCTTGGTTCTTTTAAATGAAATCGAATAATTAAAGAGAGTCACTGGTAGTAGTGTCTGAACCAGTACACAGAGCAGTAATATCATAGTTTACAAATTAAAAGAAAATCTCTCTATTAGACAAAGCATTCAGTGTTTTTCTGACTTTAAGTGAAAGTGCAAATTTAAATTTCAAAAATAGGACGTGGATTCAACATCTTTGTTAGACCTCAAGGAGACACACAGTGTGTTTTGGTACAGGTAAGTAACACTTGATGTAAACAGAAACATTTGTTTACAAGAAAATTCAATGGGGCACATTTAACTTGAAGACCTACAACTCTGAAGCAGTGATACAGCCATGTTACTGCTATCTGGAATTCAAAATAATTTACCTGGAGTGGACAGACAGTTCACCCTGGAAAGGGGTTATCTGATGCCAGTACAGCAGCATGAGAGCAGATGGTCCTGAAGAATTCAACAGCAGATACTGAGGGCTCACTTCTATCCTCTTACAACCCACCCTTTTCTGAATCCAGCTATCTATATCACCTAAGCTGTGCTCAGGAGAGTCTATGTGGAAGACCCAGCGATCCAGCACCGCCATCAGACTCAGCAAGTCCTCTTGAGCCTCATCTGTGCAAAACAAGGAGACAATAGTGAACAGCCATGTGTCAAAATGTAGATCTTAAGTCGTAGGCATTTCGTGATTTTACCTGTTTTGAGATCTGGGTTTTTCAACAGTCGGGTTTGGAAATCACTGTGGATGTCTAAAGCAAATTGACCACAATGCAGAACAACCGGTGTTGGGTTGCTCACAAGGGCAAAAGCATCTTGTCTCTGGACGTAATGGAGCATGACACGGCACTTGACACAGCCAGAGTTCAACAGAGGCGTCAGCCTGGTCACAGCAGTCACAGCCAGTCTGCATGTGTTGAGATCATTGGGTCTGCAGGCATTGTGCTGCTTACTTCTCTTGGCTGCGGGCTCTGAGAACATGTGTGCAGAGGAGGAGGAGGAGGAGGAGGAAGATGCAGAGCAGGGCGCAGGGAGCCAGAACACTTGGCTCTGGGTCTGGATGACTGCAGGCGTTGAGCTCTGACCCGTCTCTGTCAGGATGGATAAGCTCACACTGGCCACTGGTCTGGAGCAAAAATAACACATCACCAACAATCAGATATCACATGGACAGTAGGTAATCACATAAAAAAAAAAAAAAAAAAATGTGTGTGTGTGTGTGTGTGATTCTATGTGTGACTGCTTGTAAACTGATTAACAACACCAATATCTCCAGGTGGTGAAATCAAAACAGCAATATATGGGCTCTTGAGGCAATCATGCCAGAAGTTGTTTTGCTCCACATGTTCTCAAATAAAAAAAAACAGGAACAGGTGGATTGGGGAATCGTAAAGCTTAGTTATTAAATACTCAAACACCGTCCTAGACGCACTGCATCGGCCTTGAAGAAATCCATGTAAAGTTGGGGGAAATCAAAGAGGCAAAAAAACATCCTTACTCAGTTAGAGCTATTTGTTCACAGAGATTACGAGACTAAGATTAATCATGCAAAAAAAAAAAAAAAACTGAAGACAAGTAGAAATTGTACATCATGGAAATGGCACCATGTTTTAGTTCTGACAAATATAATTAGGCAGCAATGATACGGTCTGACAGCTGGACGGTAGTATTTCTCACTTGAAGTGCTATATTAATATTGCCTGTATCTTTACCATACACACATGGATCCGCTCAACCAGATGAGCTCATTATGACCTACAAGACATCAAACGGATGAGCATTATGAGAAGAATCACTACTACGCGTTTAAAATAATGTGATGTTCAATGGGCCATATTTACGAAGGTTGATGCCTTGGTCCTTAAAGCTCACACATTCTTCACACAGACAAACATTCACAATCCACTCCAATTAAAAAAAACAAATAATGTTTACACTGAGCTGTCAGTAGTTAGTATCACTCCCACAACCATTCGCTCCTCAGTGATGCGATGCCACAGCTTGTCAACTTGAGGTTTTGAAGACACTGCTGGCATGTCTTGTGTCTTGTCATCCAAGGCCTCGTCTTTTGACTCATCATCACAGTCCCACAGAGCAATAAGGCCTTCCTGGACAGGAAGTGCAAAGACTATAATCAGCGATGACAAGTGTTTGACAGCATTGACAGCAATAGCAATTTAACGGCCATTTTAATTTGCCCACTGGGTACACATGTAGTGGAATAAAAAAAAAAGAATGCTATTTAAAAACAAAGAGCGTCACAGTTTCTGTCAAAATACAGTACAATTATTCCTAGCATTTGAAATTTGCTTTTCAAAAGTTAGTTTTGAGCCACACATTTGTTGTGGGTATTTGTTGCATTAGCATTCGCAAGGCCACCAGTTAGATGGGTTGGGGCTTCCAAGGTAAGTCTTGTGCCAACAGCATTAAGAAATTATAGCAACAGCAGCAACAAGGACACTGAGTTACAAAGTAGAAAACAAAACATTTGTGGCAATTGTTTTCATTTCCTGCATTTGCTTCCTCAATGCCTGTGGCAGCGTTAGGAATGCTGACTGTGTCAGACTCATGTGAGATGTCATTTCAATATGACAACTTATCAACATGAGTGACAAGTGCTGAAGCAAAGCCTTACCATCTGAGGGGAAGGAGGGCGGGACTAACAGTAATATTCCTAACTCCTATTAAGATAATATGTTGCATATCTTTAAATTCCCATAAAGATTTATACAGTTTCCCATTTTGAAGTTGTGAACAAAATTTAAATGCATGTCAGGGGTACTGACATTTCATTATTATATGTCGCTGAAAACTACAACAGAAGACTTTGTGTTATCCTGTCTCGGTGCTAGAAGGAATGCAAGATTTCTGGTATAATATCACTCTGGTTGTAATCTGGTTGGAAGAGTTGCTGCTGGTTTGCTTCCCACTACCGCTAGTTCCAAGGCCTCTGAAAAATTAGCTAACTACTGTCTGTAACACAACAGGCAGTGCTTTGCAGAAAGTCATAGTTGTATCGTTCTGTGCATGTACTGTACCTGCTCATGCCGGGTGAGAACAGTTTCACTTTCTGAGACCACATCGGTAAGAGCTCGGACCGACTGCTGTAGAACTCTGTCCTTCACTCTCACCTCTCTTTGAAGCTCCTGCAGCACGGTCAATCCACTCTAAATAACATATTGTATTTCATTGAGTCTATATATTATAGCTTCAAACATTAAGTGACCGAAAAGGTTTTTTTCAGTCATTAATTATGCAGCATAATAGGGCGATATGGATTAAATTAAAGCACAGTATTACTACAATGTTTTACTGACAAATACAGTGTATAGACATCACTATATGGCACGTGTACAGTATGTAGAACTACATGCTAAACAAAAACATTAATAACATAATTTTGTTCATTTTTGCTTTTGAATTATTCATTTATATTTTGTAAAACAATAATACAATGGGATAATGTCATCAAGATACAATTGATTATGCTAATAGTGATTTTTTTGTCCAGCCAAAAGATTAGTGCTGCCACTACAGTAATAGTTTATAAATGCTCACCTGTAGTCTGGACTCTAAAGCTCGAAGAGTGATGAGATCGTTCTCTGGTGAAGGAGGCGGCGTCTTTGGAGCTCCACTGTCCTGACCATGCTGAAATAGGCAGTTTCAATGAGTCATGCTGACCACCTTCAGATGTTCACTTTATCAAGAGAAACATATGGAGTATTGCACATGCAAAGTAAAATGTATGCCTTACAGAATATGAAATACCACAGAGATCAGTGAGGAGAAATGTATCCAAATGCTGTCCTGTTATGCCTTGATCCTTAAAAACCAACAGCATTTGGTCTGTTCCACATCCCAGGAAGTCATCCACATGGACAGAACTGACACTTGACCAGTGGGAGGCTATCTGGGGAAGAGAGTTTAACAAAGACAGCTTATAAAAACCTGTAAACTGAAAGTTAAAAAAAAAAAAATCGATATTGAAACATCGGTTTACCTGAAACGTCTCCTTCCACACAGCACATACATGGCCCTGGTGAAAAGATATGACAAACAAGCAGCCATTTCTACCTGTGTTGACCACCTGAATATTTTCAGGTTGTTCAAAGGGGAGCTGACATACGTCTTTCACGATGCCATTCTCAAAATAAACGAGTTGCTGATTCGAAGTTGCTGCAATCACAGCAGATTTCAGCACATCGTCCACTTTTTCAGCTGATAGCACCAAGATGCACCGTGTGATGCAAATGTAGGGATGAGGCAAAATCATAGTGCCGTCAAACACCTGTCCACTCTCAACAAAATAGCCCAATGTTTGGCTTGTGGACTGAGTATTAGAGCACTGGTCTGAAAGGTTGTGCAGCCCAAGGACAAATACATGTTCTTTGTAGAGGGGAAGTTCTCCAATAACACTGTGGGACACCTGAATGGGCATCTGTTTCACCTCTCCTGCCTGCAGAGATGCATAGAAGATATTACCAGTATGGCTCCACAATACTGTGGGGCCATGGAGGATATACACATCCTCCCTCATTTGATAAGGGAGTTTAAACTCAATGCAGGGCTCCAGGCGGTTCGAGCTGCTCAGTGTGAGGAGACTATACTGGAAGCTTTCCCCCTTCTCACTCTTCTTTGTCACTAAAATACACGCTGTGGTGACTCTCTTCTTAAAATGTATGGCACATTTACATTTCACAATATCCACATGCGCGGATCTTTTCCTGCTGATGACAGCTGCTCCATCAGCTGCCTTCAGGAACGTGTTGTCTTCCCGTTCAAATGCAAGGCTGGAGAATATTAACTCGCTTCGTTCGCAGTCATTTGTGGCTGAAGCTCGTTTACAGCTAAATATGATTATCTTTCCACATAGGGAAAGCCGATTAAGTCTCTCCATTATGCAAAAGTGAAGCTTCGGGTGCCTACCAGGTTCGATCCCTCCTTATTCACAGCTTGAGTCAACGTTATTGCTAAATTGGGAGCTGTCACTTTCATGACAAAAGTCTCACCAAGGTGTACATATGGACGACTAACGTTAGTTTCTAAATTTCCTTGTGAGAGAGAAATGTAGCAGTATTCAACCAGCGTAGCGACTGCTGGCTCGAAGCGGCGCGCCAACTGAAATTGAACGCTTCCTGTCAGTGAGTCTAAGTGCATTGTGGGTAAGAGTTGGTAAACGGTACTGAGTTGACGATAACACGAGGTTATAATACTTAGAACCTCTTTGATATTACCATTAAGCTACAGTGTGTAGTTCGCAAGTCATACTGAAAATAATCAGCTGTATGAATGATTAGATACTTTTCTTGTGACCTTGTTCAACACTCCCTCTGCTCTTTCACTTCCAACAACACAGCGGAGCGGGAGGTGTGGCCACGGCTGAAGCCAAAATGGCGATGACAGGACCTCAGTTTCGCACTTCGCACTGATTCACTTAGCTAGCTGACTAGCTAGCTAGCTCAACAAGGAACTACTACCACAGTGACGGGAAACCCGGGGACAGTTAAATATGGCTGAACTTGAGCAGCACGAAGGAGAGCAGGTATCGTTAACTGCCGTTAGAACACATGTTAAGCAATTTTACAAATGAATGTGTTGAAACCAAAGACGTGTCTAACATTAACGAACTCTGTTTTAACAGGACATTGAGAAGAAAATTGAGGAGACGAGACAAAGATTCAAGACTGAGTTCCTCCAAGGTAAGTAACAGTTATTATGAATAAGCTGACATTAACTTGCTCCTTGCCCAGTCACTTGCTTTTGCATTAATGTGGGGTTATTGTCAGCTTCCGCTTAACTCAAATATTATCGGTTAACTGTCCACAAGTCAGCTGTTGCTCTACTTTGACATGTTGATAACACCATGACCTAAATGCTCAGAGCCCAGATAAGCTCCAACGGTGGCTATTTATTGCCACATGCAGCTGATAGTTTTGACTAAGGTACAACGTTACGGCCTTCAGGTAAACTTTATATGAGCTTACAGCACATTGTTGTAATGTATGGTTTTAACAGCATTTTAAGTCAGTCAGTGTGATTGAAAGTGAAACCTTGTGCTTGATCTCTTGGTATATGTCATGTGATTGAGCCTTTGTTTATGTTTACAGATTCAATAGATAAATATGACTCCAGAGATGTGGAAAGGCTTGAAAAAGATGCTGCTCTGGTGGAGGGCTACCTCCAATGGAGACTTTATGTTATAGATGATGCCTTGAAAATGATTGATGAAAGTCTTCAGTGGAGAAAGGAATATGGTCTGAATGGTAAGAAATCATGCTAAATAGTTTGTAATATGATATGCGCAATTTTGCCTAAAAGTAGGGCTGGGCATCTTTTTTGATACCAGTGCCAATCTGATACCTGAGTTTTAAAATCAATACCAAACTTTTTTCTTCTTCCATTTCTTACTTTGACAATATTGTGTTGTTTTTCTAAAACAAATCCTTTTTTCATTTAAAACAAAATCTCAAATGTTAAATGTTGTCAAAAGAGAAGCAGTTGTCCATTAACTTTGCTAAAATAAAGTAGGCTAAAGTTGTCAATAATTTGATTTAAAATCAGGAACTACATGATCAGGTTAAACAAGATTATGACCAGTCCTTAAATTCCAGCTTTCAGTAAATGACAGCTACATGCAAAGTTTAGTCTGTACCAAAAAACAGTTTTAAAGTATCCAGTCCTACCTAAAAGTAGAAAAGTTGACATTGGCATATTTCGATGTTAAAGCTTGTGACACAGATCAGTGGTTGTCTATGTGCTGCTCTTGGTTGAATCCAGACAGAGTGCCATTGTGTGTTAAACACCCATATAGCCATGCATAGGCCACCCCCGAGGACAATCCCCATTCTTTCTGTTTTCTGAGGAATTTCTCAGTTGTTGTTTGTTAGTCTTTAATTCAGCAAATTGAATTTGTCAAGCAGTTGTTTTTAGGAAATTGGATTTATTCAAGTCATTAGTATCCGGGGGCCTCACGGGCCATATCACCAAGGCCAAATGTTGTTAGTTCTTTATGTATCTCTTGAAAAAGGTTAATGAGGAGTGTGTTATTTTTCTGTCAACTCAAGCTCAGTTTAAGGTTATAGGGAAGCTGGGATGCTCAACAGATCAAAAACTATTATATAATGGTAAGGGAGAAACATCTTCTATAAAACTATTATGTAATGGTAAGGGAGAAACGTCCTCTAGAAAGGAAAGTACATCTGTCCACTTCTGGTTCACCTACATACATTTTTTTTTTTTATATATATATATACAGTTGCTGTACATGAATTTCAGTTATATTTTGTGCTTGTGATGATTTATCTCCAGGAATAGAACAAGATGGCTTTAAGTATACCCGGACATGATGGAAATTATGAAATGGTGAAAAAATAAAAACGGCTGTTTTTAAGTAGTTCAATTAAAGATTAAAAATATGTACAAACCTTACAAGCAACCTTAGCCCTTTGCCTATGATGCCATGTTCTGTATAGCTAAAACTTTATTGATAACAAACACCATTTAACAGTAATGTGTATCTGCGTGTTTCAGATCTCACTGAGAGCTCCATTCCCAAATGGATGTTCGAGACTGGTGCTCTCTACCTCCACGGCTATGACAAAGAGGGCAACAAGCTCTGTATGTACATGTTCTTATACAGATCTACTTACAGTAAACTAATGTTATACACTTACAACTTAGCCTTTCTTTAATTGTCGGACAAAATATCTGTGCAATTAAAAGTGTGTACCCATCACTGAAAATCTACACAAATGCAAAACTACTAAAACCTTAATAATTTTGAATATCTGTTTACTGTGTTTAGTCTGGTTCAAAGTAAAGCTACACGTCAAGGATACAAAAACAATCGTGGACAAGAAGAAGTATGTTGCCTTCTGGCTGGAGCGGTATGCGAAGAAAGAACCTGGGATGCCACTCACTGTTGTGTTTGACATGACAGAGTCTGGCCTCAGTAATATCGTAAGTCCATGATGATAGTGTTTCAAACTAGGTTTTTGTAATTTTATCAGGAACTTCTTTTCCTGCTCTTTAATTTTGCTTCTTTTTTGGAAGTACAGTAATAGCCAAGTCTCCAAGACAAAACTTGTATTGCTTTTTTACTCCGACTCTACTACTATAAGCTTTTATGTTAGAAAAATACCATTTCCTTTCTGTGACTGTCATTGAAGTGCTGTTTGAATATCCTCATTTTTCTTGCTGTTTGAGCTCTGGTCTTGCAGGGACTGATGCTCTTTAATGGTCTTACACTTCAGAGATTAAAGTAACCTTCAAATCCCATTGGTCAATTTGAGTGGACTGTCTAATCCGTAGACTCGCTGTGTCGCAGGCATTAGCTCCTTGATGGAGCTCTCTGTCAGCGAGTGTATTTCATTGGCTCTGCTCTTTGCTGGAGAAATGGCTCAATTAAATACAAATAAACCCGCACAAGCACGGCAAAAAGGATAAATATCAATGCAACCCAAATATGAAATGAGTAGACATTTTGGAAAGCATCCTTGTCGAACCATAGTATGAGCTAGAGCAAGGGTAGCCAGTATGATCTCATTAAGGCTCAGGAGTGAGTCTCCTGCATAGCAATGAGGCTTCCAGCCAATTATGGAGCTCAGCAAGGGTATAGGGGCTGTCTCTATTGACATATTGTCTGATGATTAACATAAAATAGTAAGATGAACATTCATCATATTCACCAAAAAACTAATTTTAAGTGTGACAGAACATTACACCTGGATACGTGTTTTCTAGATGAGACTTACATTATAATACGTACAGTGCTCAGCATAAGTGAATACACCCATGCAAAAGTTGACTAAAAAGAGGAAGCAGTAGGCTAGTTGGAGCCGGTTACCTCCAGGATCTGTGCTAGGCTAAGCTAACGGTGGAGCCATCAGACAGAGTTACGACACGCACGGAGATGAGAAGGGTATGTTTCGACTTGTCTAACTCTCTGGGTTACGGTGAATAAGCTAATGTCCCAATAAGTCGGCGTGTTCCTTTTTAATTAAAAAAATTAAGGAAAAATCCAACCTTTAAGGAACCCAATTTTCTTTGTGAATGAATGTAATGTATCATAAATAAATAAATGTTCTTCATTAAAATACAGGGGGCATAAGTACACATACCCCTATGTTAAATTCCTATAGAGGCAGGCAGATTTCTATTTTTAAAGGCCAGTTATTTCATGGATCCAGGATACTATGCATCCTGATAAAGTTCCCTTGGCCTTTGAAATTAAAATAGCCCCACATCACCACATACCCTTCACCATACCTAGAGATTGGCATGGTTTTATTTCAGTTAACCTAATAGCTGGTTAATGTAATGTATTTGTTTATTTAACAGGGACCATACAATCAAACATAGTTACAATACAAAGTTTGATTTGCATTGAGAGATGATTTTATGGAAAGTACCCCAGCATAGGGTTGTACTTACTTACGCCCCCCATATTTTTATTTATTTACGATACATTACATTCATTCACAAAGAAAATTGGTGTCCTTTTTAAAGGTTGGATTTTTCCTCATTTTTTTTTTAATTAAGGCATTAAGATCATTTTCCAAAAGATGATTTTTTTGTATTCCTCTTTTTAGTCAACTTTAGCATGGGTGTATAAACTTATGCTGAGCACTGTATTTAATCTGTAGATTTTCTAGTGCTACCTAAAGCATAGATACATGTCTTTGTTTGAATCAGAAGCCCTTTATTATTTAAGAGCTCTCTCTTTTATACTTGTTTTTAAGAAGATTGTCTCCTTGAACTGATACAAGTTGTTAGATCTAAGTAATGCAATCAAATGGTCACAAAACAGCATAACGGCAAGTTATATCATCTATTTTACAAATGGTTCATAACAAAGTAAAAGTTTAAAATAGTTCAAAAATGTGAAGAAACATCCTCAACTCTTTCTCTGGGAGGAATTGAGCTGGTCATCAGAGGAGCTTGTAATTAATTTAAATATTCTGTTAAGTGGGTCACTTCAGATCTAGAGGCGGTTATGAGTGAACAAACATTCTCCCTATTGAAAATCCATAAAGGCTCTTTTATAGTTATGTTTTTTTTTCCACTTTGTGTTTCAGGACATGGAGTTTGTGAAGTACGTTATTAATTGCTTCAAAGTATATTATCCAAAGTTTTTATGTAAGTAACAAAAGTTGTTATAAAAGCACAACACACATTTATCCACATTCACGAGATTCTCACATTGATAGAGATTTACAGCTACTTTCAAGTCAAACCTGGGATTTTTTTAACATGATTCTAATGGACAAGCCCTTTCCTATCATTTCAGCCAAAATGATCATTGTGGATATGCCTTGGATCATGAATGGTGAGAATGAACCTGCCTTCTCTTAGCAGTCCCTACAAACTTTTTACGTCAATCATCATTTATCTAAATAGTAATATGAGTCTGACATATTGAGCATAATGTCTCTATTTCAGCTGCCTGGAAGATTGTGAGGTCGTGGTTGGGTCCCGAGGCAATCAGCAAGCTCAAGTTTGCATCCAAATCTGAGGTCCAGGGCTTCATAGACCCTGAGTACTTGCCCCCTCACATGGGTGGAACGGTATGTTGTTATGTCTTTCTGTATGTGTTATATTAAACATTTCCAAAATAGCCTAGTTACAAAAGATGCAGTAGTTACTAGAACTGGTCTATATTGTAATGATGGTGTGATGCACAGTTATGTTGTGAAAGCTTTAATCATATTAAACAAATTGTTAATATAAACCATTTTAAGATTTCTTTGTTTGTTATCTTGAGTTGTGTTTGTGCAACACTGATATCTGTAATATTGTTTTTGTATTATTGATAATGTACATTTTTATATTGTTGTAGACCCTCTCCATACTCCGTATGTTATTAGGTTTGTCAGGTCACAACTGTCCAGTTGACAAAAATAATGAAATCTAACTTCAGTAAATAATAAACATCACTTTGATTATCAACAGAATCTCCCATCAATAAGCCATATTATTATATTCATTAAGTTTTTAATCAAAGTTTCTTATCAAAGACATTTAAGTATGACCACATTGACTTCAATCGACAATGTACACACTAGTGATATAACTTATTTGACTACATTCCAGGACCCCTTCAAGTACAGCTACCCGCCTCTTCCTGATGACGACTTCCAAACACCCATCTGTGAAAACGGACCAATTGTTAGCGAGGACGAGACGGAGAGCAAAGAGGGTGAAATGGAGGGCAAAGATGCCCTCGAGTCCAGCTTCAACTCTGAGGTTGCGGTAAAGCCAAAAAAGGTACATTTTCTTTCAAGTTTATATCTAGTTATTATCCGTCCTTTCAGAATGTAGAAGTTTCAAAAAACCTCCTCGCCCTTCTACACCATTTTAATTTGGCTACATTATAAGTCAGGACTGCTCCTTGTGTGTTCTGTACGTCTTCATTTTGGCAGGACACAGAATTTGAACGAGGAAGTGGTTATATTTTTGAATAAGATGGTTAAAGTGAATGTGATTTAAATTGAGCTGATGCTGAAACTGATACAGTTACCCTGACTAGTGTTTTTGTTGTTATCAGTGAAGCTGCTCTCATGAGTCATGATAAATGCTGATTCTGGCATTTCAGGCAGATGTGACATTTTGCTACTAGACAAATTAGTTTCCTCCTGTTTCTTTCACTCATTTTCTATAAGTTGAGATGAGATTACAGCATGTAATCAGACCGCTCTGTGGAGACAGTTGTGAATTAAATGGTAAGTAATGCCCTGATTTGGAAGACGTTAAGCTCTTGCTTATTGTCTCCGTGAAGGTGACTCCTAATGTCTCTGGCTGCAATTAAATCCTGCCAACAAAGCCCAAGCATCACAGCGCTCTGTTTCTCTGATCCTCTCCGCCCCTCATATGGTCCGCTGAGGTTGTCAAGCAGGCTACTTAAGCTCTTCCCTGCTGTAGCTGGATTCCTGTTCTCACCACACAGCAGCACGCAGCCTCGCAGTGTAGCACCATCGTTGAGACGCCCCACAGGCTTTATCTTGAATATGTCTGCAGCCACTGTCAACCACCCTTATACTATGGTGTCACCAAATTTCACCCACTTTACCGGAACTTATGTTACATATTCTACTCACTGGACAATCCAATGCATGGAAATGCATGGAGGGCATTAAGGGTATCTTCTCAGGATATGCTCGACATCAGGAAATGCCTTTTGAAGACTTGTAGAATGTTGGACATTTACATTATATTGGTGGATGTTGTTTTAAACCATGGTTATTTATTATGTATGCTTTGTTACTTGGTGTCGCAGCTGTTATTTACAGATATTTTGCTGTCATAGTTGGGGAGAAGCAAATTTGTGGTTAACCAACATTTGATGTAAGGAGTAGAATATAACGGTGCTGTAATTCATAGCAGCTCACTACCTCATATAGGACACAAACCGTATCTGCTGGAGATGTGCTGCGTCATCCCAAGCTACTCCCATGAGCCTCCTAATCCCCAACAAACAAACAGTGCTCCCATTGTTAATAAATACCACATTGGTCATGCATAATAGATTTACAAAGCAGAGATATGCAAATCAGTCAATTGTTGGTCACAACAATAATCTACAGGCACAAGTTTGAAGTTTGTTAATGTTTGTTAATATAAATTACCTTACCCTCGCATGTTTCTGGTGCGAGCGACATTAACATGCCCTGCATAGCCCCAGAGAAAAGGAACGTAGCTCCCATGGTAAAGCATTCGTCTCGCGATAAACCCATTCACTGTCACTACAGTCCTCTAAACTGTCTGACTAGATATCAAAACCTTTAAGTCAGCTCTGGGAAAGGGTAAGCTAATTCTTAGGTTAGCCTGAGAAACAGTTTACACAACCACTCTGTAGTGACACTGCACAGACAGTGAGTATGATATCATAAGTAAGTGTTTGAATATGCCTGACTGCAATCAAATGGTCTAAAGGGGTCGATGAGAATATTCAAGGTGAGAGAACAATAGTTTAACAGTTTTTCTTTGTATTACATTTAACATAAATGTAAATAGTTATTCATGTGACTTATAATACTGCCACTGACTGAAGGTTACATATTACATACTAAATATACAAGGCTATGTATAATATATAAGGCCACTAGCACACACCCTTCCTTACACACCCATATATTTGATGGTTACCAAAAATAAATTATATCTAAAACAAACACAATACAAAGAAAGGCAAGGTTAAGTGTTTGAAGTGAGGAGAGCGGTGATGAGAGGTTAGTATGAGAGCTTAAGAGAAATTTGTAATTATAACGGTTAATTAGCAATGTCTACTGTCGCCTGATATTTTTTAAAATGTTGTGCTCTTCTGTTTGCACAGAGTGAAGTAGTTTTAATCAGGCATTATGAATTTGTCTTTATTTCTGGTGTGCTAAACTAAACCCGTAGCGCTGTGTTGATATACCAGCCTGTCAGCTCTTCAAGCCCGTCTGAACGCATTCCACAGTACTGCTTCTTATCCATCATAAACAAGACACTCTCCCTGTCAACTACCACCACCCATCGCAACCTGAATTCTTCTGGATTCCGGGCAGCACTGCGCCGATAACTTGATGGCTTCAGGAAGCTAATTGCCTTTTTCTCTGTTTTGAAACAAGGGCTGGATGTGGTAAGGCAGTGTAGGATCACACCCACAAAAGAAGCCCTGAGTCCGGAAGATTTCTACCAGCTGGAAAGGCAGGTGTACTCACATGACTGAATTATTGTGAGTGCACCTCCCTCACAGTCGACTGATGTCATCTCAACCCCTGGACATGTTCATCCCTTGACTTGTCCTGGACCTCACATTTCAATTTGACCCCCCCAAATTGTATTGCATTGTTTAAAAACCACAACATTTCTGACTTTGTTATGAAGGAATGTAGGCTAAATGAAGGCTAGCCTACCTTTTGCACAAAACCATGTAAACACTCAACCAAGGGAGTATAATCAGCTCCAAGAAAAAGTCACTACTCCCCATTAACAATATGACAATATATGTATCTTCTAACCTCAGATTAAAACTACTAACACAATTACTGCTATATTACAGTAGCTCAAGTTAATAACACTCCGCACCAGATCTCTTAAACCATGCTTGCCTTTGAAGCAACTTTTTAACAAAAGACGTGTGCCTTGTCCTCTAACATTATCTTTTACCAAGTCTGCAACTCTGGAGAGTGCTAATCATGTAAACAATTGTGTTTTATGCCTTAATATGTACTGTATAACCAACAGACACTCTTCATTATGAGCATTTCACTAATCTTTCACTTTAGGATAATGTAAAATCGTAAATGTTTTATTTTGTCTTTGCATTTCGTATCTTACACACAATGTGTAGAAATCATGAAGTTCACTAATTTTACATGTTTTATTATGGCCCATTTTATTTCTTTGTACGTGATTATGGTATAAGTGTTTGTTTGTTTTATTTTATTTAATTTGTTTCTCAAAATGAATTGCCACTTATTTTGTTCTTTGTTAATCTATAATGGAATATTGTTTCCATGAGCCTAATGAATATGGTCAAAGCTGTGCCAAACCCTAATTTTAATTATAACTCTATGACACAGACTACAATTTCAGTGTTTAATTTTTTATTAAAAATTGGAGCATGTTTTACTTTTTTCTACTAAAACTATTACCTAATTATGTAAGGCTTGCTCTTTAAAATGACGAATAAATAGAGACATTTCATCAGCAGCTGATTATCTCTTGATGTCTTCATTGTGGCAGTTGCATTACAGTCAGCCATTAAATTAAGATGTTGTGTTGCTTATCACAGCAAATGACACACTGCCCCTCTGAGTCACAAATGTTCCCATCACATGCAGAGTCCACTCACCTTTGCCCCCCCCCCCCTCTCCCGGGATGTGCTCACTCTCCCATCTGTTTCACAGAATATGTGGTGCCAGCAACACTATGAAAGCATCCATTTCCCCAACTCACCTACTTCATCCATAGCAAACATTTCACAATTGCTGTTCTGTCAGCTGTTTTATGGTTATATGGTCCCTCTGGGTGATTTGGGTCAAGGTTTATGGATATTTTTGATGAAGTGAAAGTATCCATGTGTGAGTGAGGATATGACATCTGGTCTGATTGAACTAGTTTTGTTCAAGGTTCTCTTGTTTGTTCAAAAGTCATGAGTTTGAGAGACTACCAGGAACAAGGGTCAAGTGTCATCATGGGGGGGGTTTCTCAGAAAAAGAAAATCTATTTTAATGTTACCCTTCACCATTATTTTGCAAGAACCATTTATTAATCATTACAGATGACTGTCAAGAGCTTCATTAACTGATAGCTTTCTACGCATCAAGGGCAGGGGTCAAACATTTCATTTTCAGGAAAGAAGCCAGATAAGGGTCACACCATTACATTATCAGTATTCTGAGTCTCTTTTCTAATTCCCGTGCTCTTTGTTGTTTCAGGTAAATTTCCTGGAAGACAGTTTGAGGGCAGAGGACAATGAAAAAGGAGACACAAGCAGCAGGACCAAAGGAGTCAGGAAGCCACTGACCACCTTCAAAGGCCTTCTGCTAGATGTTAGGTAGGTCATCCTGCTCATGTCCTTCCCCATCTTTTCATTATTCTGCACTTCACTTACAGCTGTTTGTGGTTGCATTGCAGTAAGAAGGGAAAATAAGGGGTTGTCTACACACCTACATGAGCAAGCTCTCAAAAACTATATTGATGCAGTAAAGGGAACAGTTCACAATCAGCAGATGGATTTTGAAAGTGGTTTAGCTTTGGAAATCATGCTAAAATCTCATCTACTATCACTTGGGATCTGACCGCGACCCTCCTTTTCAAGCAGTCTCAGTCTGGTTGTTTAGCACCAGAGTTGGATTGACAGGTTTCACAGCAGCCTGAACAAACCACACTAACCGGACAAATGCAATAGAGTTTCTTGGAACCGAAACAAACAGGTTAGGTATCTGGTATCTAGTCATCTGGTCTTGTTGTCCTGGCTGATGTACTCAGCTGTGGTTGTATATGCACAGTAGGCATGTGCCGGTATCACTTTTTCATGCTGCGATTAATTGAGAGAGCATTTATCACGGTATACGGTATTATCACGATATTGTAATTTTACAAGAGAAACAGGTTACAAAAGAAACAAACTTCAGTTTTGTCCTTTTAGTAACTAAAATTATTTTTTTTTATTTAATTATTATTATTATTCTGCCTAACTTCCATTATTAATTACATAACTTTTAGCTGAATATTGCATTTTTTGTTGATAAAATACGAGACGCAATACGAGTTCATGCTAACTCTTAACTCTTCCTACATACAGCAAATGGAAATAAGTTAACGTAACTTTGCCATCCTGTCTTTCAAATAGTTGTTTTATCAACATGAGAAATAAAGTGTCTTACCTTTATCTCCCTGAATTGCAGTGGATGGTTGTCACGAATATGAGCGAACATGTTAGACGTGTTCCCTTGCTTTGCAGCCACTTTCTGTCCACATGTCTTACACAAAGGGAAACTGTCTTCGATCAGCAATCCCTCCCTTTTTTTGGAACCCAAAATATTTCCAAACATCTGACTTTACCCTTTTTGAAGGGGGATAAATTGCGATAAATTGTCGGCAGCGTTCCTCCTTCCGCCATGCTTCTTCTTCATGTGAGAATTTGACTGCGGCGTCAGTAGCCGTGGCGCGCACGTTCTCTTGCAGTGTGATTCTACATGTGACGTGAACACTGTTTACATCCGGGTGCGCTCACGTGTTCTGCGCAGCATATACGCAGTGTTTGTTCAAGCGGTTGATGGAAAATAAGCTATAATGCACGTTCTAAAAAAAAAAAAAAAAAACAATATCGTGTATATTCATTATCGTGATTTATCGAATTACCGAAAATCGGCACATGTCTAATGCACAGTATCCAGATTCTCAGCACTGCAATTACATCACAATTACAGTTTCCATTAGTTACCAACATTTCTGGCTATCTCCACCCAAAGATTGTTTAGGTTTTGTACTGTAGCTGATTGCACACTCATTTCCCTTCTGACTAAATGTACATCTAAATAAATGTACTCTGAACTGAACATTGTAACCTTCATGCAGGTAAGGTTGTTGCAGGGCTGTTGTATGATACAGCATTAGTTTTAGATAGGCGTACCTAATTCACTGAACTGGCAACTGAGCATATGTGAGTTGCGGAGCCATATGCAAAAATACCAGTTTTAATTGCTATTGACAAAAATGTTCTCTTCATGTATTGGTTCAAAGTCTAAAGTCATTCATTATTGATGTCTTTGTACCTTTTTATAGCCTAATTGATCTGGTCACATGTGGGCAGGAATTAAGTATGCTACCAATCAATTGTTCAGTGAGAGAACTGGCCATTGATCAGTTAACCTTTACGAGAGGAGCGCTCATCACCTCTTGTACGTGTTGTCAAACACATATTGTATTGTTTTAACTGAATTGCAAAAGTGTCGACTTCAAAAGCGATGTATTGCAAAGGAGTAAAGCAGTCACACCATGATATGGTTGGTTCTTGGGTAAATAAATACTTAGCAGCACATTCACACACTATATGATATTACTCCTTATTTTCATGAATAGTGGCCGACCGTTGAGTTCTGTTTTTACAGAGTAATCACTTTGATGTAAGGGGTTTGACAGCTCTGGGCTGTGAATTATAGTGATAAACAGATTTAAATGAGCCTTAAATGCAATTATGTTTCTAAGCTGTGTTAGCCTTAACTCCAGGCTGGGGGCTTTAGAAGGGAGTAGGGGGCTTTGATCTTGTGTTTTCCAAAGGTTTCCAGAGCCCGAAGACTCACTCTGAGCGCAAGCAAGCACCAGCCTTTTCAGCTGTTTTACTGGGGAAAAGAACACACGAAGACTTGAAAAGGAAAAATATACCTTTGTTCTTAGCAGTTTTAGTCCATGAAACGTAGCCAAGCTGCATCAATGAGAAGCTTTATACATATGGGGCAGATATTATAATCCATTTGCTAGTTTCTTAATGACAAAGTTTAAAGTCCTCAATGCAAAAAGTGTTCACTGAGGCTGAATTCATCAAATCACATACTATTTATAGCCAAGTTAAGACTGTTGCGAACTTGCTTAGAGGAAGCATTGCATGGCAACCACAACGAGTGTCAGAGAGCAATGCAAAGTGCCTCATCCACCAATTTTAGGCCACAGATTTGAAATTAAATAGCCAGTATACACATCTACTCTGTAAAAACTGTTTGACTTTGAGACAAGGCTGGATTATTAACCGGGAAAACATGCTTCTCACATACTCGTATTATTGTGATTAAGTTGGCCTGCGCTAATATGATTAATTGCAAAATATATATTTCCGGCCTTTATTTTGATAGGACAGATGGAGACATGAAAGGCAAGCAGTTAAAGAGTGTGTTAAGAAATCATTCTGTTTTTTGATAATTGGCAATTGACAAACTCAATTTCTCTAGAGACTGAAGCTGTAGCTGCAGCATGTTGATTGGCATGTTTTAATTATGTAAAGACATGTTCAAGGAGTTCTGATAGATCCTGTATCAGGGCCATATTTAGTTCAGGTAGAACCTGTATCAGGGCCATATTTAGTTCAGATAGAGCCTGTATCAGGGCCATATTTAGTTCAGGTAGAACCTGTATCAGGGCCATATTTAGTTCAGATAGAGCCTGTATCAGGGCCATATTTAGTTCAGGTAGAACCTGTATCAGGGCCATATTTAGTTCAGATAGAGCCTGTATCAGGGCCATATTTAGTTCAATGTATTATATGTCACTATTTTTTGGTCAGTATGTACTTTTTCTTTATTCACTGACGCCTCTATGTTTACAGGCTTGTGGTGATGCGCAATGTGCTATAGGTGCCAAAAAAATCAGTTTGGTACTGCCAATTTGTTTTGTTTTGTCATGGTTCATGTGTGCAACAAGCATTACACTTTGTGAGAAAACAATCGTGGCAGAGAATGGTGATATCAATTCTAAACCAAAACAAAATCATGTTTCATATGTTTTTCCTGAATCGTGCAGGCCTAGTCAAAACATTTGTGCAAATGAAAATTACAACAAACAGGTGTTTAACAGGGGCCTACAACTTGATCTTGTCCCCCGGGAACCCATAGTAGGGGGATTTTTGTTTTTTGGGGTGATTTTTGACCACATCTAGATTTATGTAAAGATGCTTGACAGAAACCCTGTATTTGAAGGCAAGGCAGCTTTATTTGTATAGCACTTTTCAGCAACAGGGCAATTCAAAGTGCTTTACATGAAAGTATGCTTTAGTTTTTTAGCTGCTAAAGATTGCTGAAGCAGACAGTTAAGGTGTAAATACCTACAAGTCCCAGGATAATCATACCAGACAGACATCAAGGCACATGAATTGTAGCAGTCCAATCTGTATTAATAAGAGACCTAATGAGAAACAACAAAGTGATTTGTGAAGCAAATGGGAACTCCTATCTGCATCTAGCAGTTGTATGTGTACTGAAGTGCACAAATAGACACTTTATAGTGCAAAATGACTGTATTCAAGGACCCGAGCCTCTGCTTTCCATCCTAATGTAGCTCCTGTCTCACAATGTGTGTGTTTCTTCTTTCCCTCCAGCCCCGCAGAGGAACTCAGCTTTGGTTCTGGGGAGACAGAGAAAAAAAGCCTCATTATCCTGAGTAATGTAACCAAAAATCAAGTAGCCTTTAAGGTGAGAGTGAAGGCGCTCACATACATGTGTGTGCATGAACCTGTGAGCCAGTAAGAGTTGACAGAACTGCTTGACTCTGCTACAGTAAATAAATGCTAAAATTATGACATGTGATTAGTAGTTGAAGTAACACATTAACTGGTTCCAGCTTCTCAAATGTAAGGATTTGCTGCCTTTTTATATATTATTGTAAATTAAAATAAAAAATTGGGTTTAGACTGTTAGTCAGACAAAACAAACATTTTGAAGATGTCAACATGAGCTGTGGGAAATTGTAATGTGTATTTCCCTTGTTTTGACTTTTCATAGAAATATTATTTATGAAAGGTGCCTCTGGTGTCTCCACAGGTACGGACCACAGCACCTGAGAAGTACAGAGTGAAGCCCAGCAACAGCAGCTGTGACCCAGGAGCTTCAGTAGATATAGTGGTGTCTTTACATGGAGGTACTGCACTTTAGCTCTGCACCCCACTCACAACAGATGTGTCCAAATGCTGAACTTCAGAATAATCAAATGGTCTGGTCTTTTACCTTCCCAAAGTGCCGGAAGCCACTGTTCTTTGCCTGACATACATATTTCAAAAGTGATAAAAGAATCCTCTCCTCAAGACAAACCATCAGACAACTGACAGTGCTGTGCGAGTTAAGACATTTTATGGCCATCAAGCACTGAAATGTCAGCTGTAGGTTATGATGTTCTGCAAAAAAACTCAGGGTTTCAGGGTTGCTTTTTTTTTCTAGCTTTTATGCTGTGGCGTTTTTTCCATCACTGTAATGTCTAGCACTGACTTTTTTTTAACATAGCCCCTTCGTTTCTGTTAGAAAGGCTATGTGATTTTGTTATGGATTTTAAACAATTTCTTTCACATTTACTGAAAAAACCTAACCCTTCCCATTTCTGTTTTTTCTCTCTCCAAATGGGATGCGTGCTTTTTTTGTTTTGTTTAATGTTGCCCTGAATGTTTCTGTGCAGGTTCCCAAGCCTCTCCACAGGACAGATTTTTGGTCATGGCTGCCGAGATGGACAACGCTGGATCACAAGAACTTTCACAGTTCTGGAAAGAAGTACCAAAAACCAAGGTCATGGAACACAGGTATGCATCTGTGCTCTTTGTTTAGCCGTGTCTAAATATGTGAAAGAAGTTGTACACTGGTCTGTTGCCACATCAGTCCTCATTACAGCCGTGACAGTGGACTGGTAGGCTGCATATCACCCTGATGGCCTCCGTTCATTAGATTGTGACTTTCCAACAGATTGCGCTGTCATGTTCTGGAGAGCGTTAAACCACAAACAGTGACTCCTCTCAGAGACAGCCCTGTGGAGACAGGGACCAACGGGCAGCAGGAATTAAACTCAGCGGTGAGTTCTGGTGGAAGAGAAGCCTTGTTACAATATTTGTTATCTTTAAGTCACAATATATTTGTTCATTCAGATACTTTTGACCACCATTATAGATTTTGTAGACTGCCATCACTGTTTTAAAACACATTGTTTATAACATGTAGGCTGAGTATAGGTCTTTATAGGCAACGTGTAGCCTCTCTGCTGATTGCCTCATGCATTTCTGTTTATGTATAACTTAAACAAAACAAAGCATACATTTTTGGTGTTGCAGGTAGACATATTTTTGAAGTTTAGAGAAGGCCAGGTCAGTTGTTTTGCCTCGCTTCCAGTCTTTAAGTTGAGATAAGCTAAGTGCCTCTGTGCTCAGGTTCACACAGACATGATAGTAGTATCAACCTTCTCATCTTCGTTAACTCTTGGCAAGCAACCAAATCTGCATATTTCACACTATTCCTTTAATTTACTGTATCTACCTAATTTGTTTGTATGGCTTTCATTGCAAGGGTATTAATTTAGATTGATAAACCAGGTCAGTGATCCAGTTTTTATCTCACCAGCTCATGCGAGTGATGACCTGCAACGCACGGATGGAGCAGAAGCTGAATACGTGTCTGTGGGTGCAGAAGGTCATTATTGGGTTGGTGCTGATCCTCGTGGTGCTGAACCTTATGTGTCTCCACCTGCTGAGTGCTTCCCAGCAGCCATCCTGACCTGCCACAGCTCCCTCCACCTGCATCTGTCGACCGCAGACACACAGACGCTTCCAGCAGGGCCGCAGTCAACTGGGCTGCTGCCATGGAGGGGAGGCGAACTGACTTTAGGGACATGTGAGTTGTTGTGGAGTTACTATATGAAGAGATTGTACTTGGCTCTTCAGAGTTAATACAACAGAGACACTCAACAATGTGACGTCAAATCATTAATGTATTTTTTAAGACCAATCGTGAAAAAATGTGTATTTATTGCAAAAGACACAATACGTAGGAAGAATTAGTTACTTTTGTGATCATAATGTACAATTTTTTTTAATATATTATATAAATCTACAGAATTTAAAATAAACACTTTTTGTCAACTTCACTTTTGTTGAACATAATGTTTTTTCTCCTTGTATAGTCAGGTCAGATCATCTAATAAGAGCATCTCCACACCCGCCTTTATCCAGAGATGTAGATGTTTCGATCACTCAGGAGTCCCGTTTTGCATAAGTATTCACACCCATTAATAAACCCTCATTAGTACAGCGGCATCTAATTGAAAACATTGCAGTGTATGACCTTACTAAACCTCTCCACACTCAGACCAAGGAGCCACAGGAGATCTGTCTCCACTATCTCCTCTATTTGTTTTTAATTACCCCTACACTGCCAAACTAAAAATACCAAAGCAATTACTGGAGTACAAGGACATGGCACAACCCACTTGTAGCTTAGTGGGAAGCACTGATATCTATAACAAGATCCAGCGCTGAGCAATCAGGATGTGCGCCGTCGCACTAGGAATGATCACAATTGGGTTATTAGATGTGCTCATAAGGGTTGTCTGGCATCAACATTTGCAGATTGTTCGCAGTAGGTGGTGGCTGCTCGCATGTGAGGGATGATTAGAATGACTCATGCAGTAATGGGTAACCTAATCCTACGTTGATTATATACACTGGGCTGTTTCGGGGAGCCGCAAAATGTGTATTCCCTTAAGATTACATTGCATCCCTTGTTCTGTAACTCATTTATATGTTAGTGGCAACCGTTCATATGGTTCTTCTTATAAAACCTCTCCATTAATAGTTGTTTGTCAAAGGAATTGGTTTTAAGTGAGCATGTGCGCTGAATGGAAAACTTTCATTATGTATTTCACTTCATCTCTCAGTAAGAAATGCATTTTGCACTATTTGGGTAGTAAGTGCCTATGCACTAAAAAAAAAAAATAAAAAAAAAATAAAAAGAAGCAGCATGGGGGTTAATGGCGTGTTTGCCTCCAGAGAATAAAAGTAAAAGCTTTGGTATCACACGTAGGTGGACTGATTTTAAGTGCATCTGAGTGCCAAGCAGTACCTGACTGAACTCAGGAAGTCGATCAGATACACTGCACTGCACAGAGCCAAACACAACACCAACATCAGTGAAGCAACAATGACTGAAGTGGGAAATTATTTGAGCAGTCATGTGACACAGATTCCCAGACAGGCTTGTCTCACCTGATTGCCTATTTGTCAGTAATTTATTACAGTGGATACTGTACCGACTTTTCCAGTAGCTTCAGAAGTCAGGAGCTCCCCCGCGGTATTGATTTAACATTAAACGCCAGTTAAATCGAAACCGGTTCAATGTGCAGCTTGCCCTGGGCACTCATGCGATGTTTGAGGGGGGGTGGGGGAGGGGGAGACGGACGGTGATTAAGTTCAAGTAGCAAATTGGGATGGGGGTAGATGGAAAGTCAATGAGTGCTGCATTTAACAGAAGTGGTGGGTGTTGAGCATCTGTTGCTTTTAGCACCATGGAGAGGATGTTCAAATTGCTGAACTACAATACCACACAATGCCCTTTTCATCATCTCTGTAAATGACCATAAAGCAATGCCTATAATACAGTGGTGCTAAGCATTACTCAGCTCTGATAACTGTAGTAACAAAAATGATATGGTACCCAGTAAGACATACTATATTAAAGGTTTATTCTCCATCTTCACTATTTTCCTTTCCATTTCCATATATCCTAAACCAGTTTTCTGCTCTTCCTCCTTGTGGGGTCGTTCAGCCCCACTGATTGGCTGCGTGTACAGACAAACGCACAGGTCAGAGGTCAGTGAGCCCAAGGATGGTGACAGCTGACAGGCTGCTAGGTTCTTTTGGAAACATCACCAATGAAGCCTCGCTCACACTCAATATTTATGCGACTTGTGTGGACAAAACTATTGAGAGAATCAAGAAGAAAAGATAGATCTGCTTTGCGTTAACATGTTCCTGCCTCAGGCAGCCAATAACTGATTACCATGAAGAAATCAGCCAGCACATCTTAAATACTAGATTTGGTCAATGGAGAGAAGTAGTGACCTAAATAAAATATTGTATTCTTTGGATTCTATCATCTGAATGAATCTGAATAATACATTGTATAGATCACTGTTTTATCTTTGTTGCAGTGCCCTCTCTCCTCTTCAGGTTATTACGTGATATCACACCACAAGAAAATTGGAAGCTAATAAATGCCTCGCATCAATGCTCATCCTTGTGTCCGTGAGAAATGGAGCTTTGCGGATGTTTATTATGTTTGATGTAGGAATGTATACCTGTGGATTCGCTCAGCTTTAAGGAAACAGGTGTAACTGGGTCATAACTTATTCATTCATACAATGAATACTTCAGTGTCACTTTTTTTTATATATGGTGTGTTTTGTCTCTTCTGTATACATTCAGTGTTCATGTAATGTATAGGTATTTATTGTTTGCTTGTCCTCGTGCTGTGCTGTCTTCTTTTTCTTTTAAAAATACACTTTAGGGAAACAGCTTGTATTTCACAGAATCATTTGCATAATATCTTAAGTAACACATCCTGTTTACAACCGCAAACCCATAACATTAGATTCTTTGTGAGTGAAAAACCTGTTTCTTCACAGTGCGCGTGCTGGTACATTAACTGGTACATTTATATATCTCATTTTAAACAAATGACACAGTGCATGCCTTAAATAGCCATAAGCTACACACTGTATGTACAACTGGATGATAATAATTTTATATCTGTTTAATAATGTTTAATTTTTGCTTTACAATCAAAAGCAACACATTCGAAACCAAAAACTCAACTCAAAGACAACAGAAATTCTTAATAAGATAAGAAATAGAGGGAAATGAAAGAGAGAGG